>VYZX01012164.1:0-35443 GCA_013401335.1 Brachypteracias leptosomus
CGTGCCTCAGTTTCCCCTCCTGCGTAGTGGCTTTGCTGCCTGGGGAAGGGATGGTGCAGAGGTAGAGGAGGGTAAATGTTAGAGGTAGTCCGGTGCTGGCTCTCTGGGTGCAGGTAAGCACGGTGGGGAAGTGAAGGGAAAGGGATGGGGGGGGGTCCTGACATCCCCTCCCCCGAGGAGTGCAGTGCAGCGGGGGTTAAAGTGGGTGTCCTTAGCCCGGGCTGGCGTGTGAAGTACGCGCCGCTTCCATTCCCCCCCCCTCCCCTTCCCCACTCCCGCCTCTGTGTGTGTGTGTGTGCGGGGCTGTGCTGGGGGTGCGGGAGCCAAAGTGCCGGTCAGTGATGGAGCCGCTGCCATGACAACCCCGGGAAATCAGCCTCCGCGCCCAGGGATGCTGCCGGCCGGGGCTCGGATGCTGCCGCCGCCGCCTCGCCCGCTCCCCCGCGCCCCGATCCTCGGCTGAGGGCAGCTCGGGGCTCCGGCACCCCGACATCTTCTCCCTGTCATCCCGCCGTCCTCACATCCTCCCCCCCATCCTGCATCCCGGCATCCTGGACCAGCCCGCCTTTGGGACCCGGCAGCGGGGCTGGAGGAGGAGAGGAACTGCTGGGCACCTCGGAGCCCTTCGCCCGCTGTGCCTTCTTGCGCCTGGACCCGTTTGCTAGCTCGCTCCGGGGGTGTTTTTTTGCTGGTCTTTACTGGTTTTTTTGGACTCGGGACAAGTGTGCGGGAGCGGGGTGCAGCCGGGCGGCTCCCCCGGCGCTTCCTCGCCCAAGTGAGCCTCGGACTGCTGCCCGGGAAGAGCCGGCTCGCCCAGCGTCCAGCACCTTTTGCCACTTCTCCTCCTCCTCTTCCTCCTCCCCTCCCGGCCCTCCCGTCCTCCTCCCTCACCCAAGGATACTGGGGACTCCCTCCGATGCCGCTCGGCAGGCTCAGTGCTCGCAGGCTGCCTTGCCGGGGGCTCTCCTGATCTCCGTGGAGCTCCGCATCGCTCGCCCCGGTGGTTTTGCTCCCCTCCTTCCTCTCCCTCCTCTCCCCCCCGCCCTCCCCACTTTTTCGTTCCCGGTGGCCTTGTCGGGTGTGTTTTTGGCCTGTTGGAAAAGTCCCTGCTGCCCAGGATGGGGGTCGGTGGGTGCTTAGCCCTGCCTTGGAGGTGCCTAGTCGTCCTCTGTCTCAGGCTGCTCTTCCTTGTGCCCGCAGGAGTGCCCGTGCGCAGCGGAGATGCCACCTTCCCCAAAGCTATGGACAACGTGACTGTGCGGCAAGGGGAGAGTGCCACGCTCAGGTAGGACCAGCTGGGTTTCTGCCTTTTGGGAGGGAGGGGGGTCTCACTGCACGGGGAGGGCGGCCGGTGACTTTGGAGATGTGCCTCAGTTTCCCCGTGGAGAATGCATCATGTCCATTGGCTGACAAGAGGGAGATTTGAGTGTCAGGGGACCAGGGTTTGGTTCAACCCCTCCAATCGTCTCTGGGAAAGTTACTGGGGGATGAAAAAAGGGGAGTGGGATTCCCTCTTGACCCCCTGCCCTCCAGTGGTGCAAGGCTCCTGCTGTCGGTGGTTGTGGCTCAGGCACTTTGACTGTGTTTGGTGGAGTAAACATCGCCCTGCTCCTGGGACACAGCGCCGGGGGTGTCTTCATGTCTGTCAAACCACCCCAGCTTGGGGAAAGGGGGAGTTGTTGACCCCCCAGTGGGGATTTCTGCCTTTTCCCCATGCCCAGACCTGCTGGGATGAGGAGAGTGCAGGCTGGGGCAGGAGGACGATGCCCTCCTTAAAAACCCCCTTGCTCCAGAGCTGGGTTTGCTGCTCCCTGCCAGCATTAACTCTTTGGGGCTGGGAGGAAACGTGGGGCTGGGCACTGCACCCAGGGTCCTGTCACCTGCAGTTTGATGAGTGCAGGGGCTGCCGAGGAAACCATCATGTTGATCAGCATAACTTCTGGGACATCTGATGCCCCAATCCCCGTCCTCGCAGCAGATGGGCGCAGCCATCCCAGGGGATGTTTGATGGGGACATTAAAGCTAGAAAGCCAGGTTTAATGGCAGCTCTGGGAAGCCAGGCTTGCAACTCGGGCGTGCTCGGGAGCGACTCTCCTTCCCTGGCACTCGTTGCAATAGGTGACACGAACATCTGCGGGGCCAGCTGGGTGTGTGTGGTGAGAGCCGCACTCCTGCTTTACGCCAGCGAGTGGAGCAGGGCCAAGCCAGGGGGAAAAAACCTAAGGAGGAATTGTAGCCAGGTCTCTTTTCACAGGGTGGGAGGACTTCAACCTTTGGTTTGGTCCCGAATCCCCTCCCGATGTGTTGCCTGCAACTCAGCTGTTTGCAGCCAAGTGTCTGGTCCCCCCCAGCCCTCGCACGATCTCGGGAGGGAGGGAGGGAGCTGTGTTGTGGTCATTCCTCCAGATTTGTCTTGCGTCATAGCACGGCTGGGCGAAGAGGCTTGGAAATGGGTGGCAAGGGTGGAGGTTGGGCTGTCTCGCTTGGGAATTTGCCCCGTTGAGCTTGGAGGAAAGAAAAAAAAGTAGTTCCTTTTGTTTCTTGAATTGCTGTGTTCTCACAGGCATCAAAAACCCTACAGATCTTGCCACAGGGGGATCAAAGAGGGAGGGGTTTGGGTTACTGGAGGTCTGGGCAGCAGGAAGGTGGGACGGGCACGGGTGCTGTGCAAACTTACTGGAAGGAGGCAAATTGCTCAGGATTTTGTGGGGGTTTCCAAAGGGTTTCTGGCATGGGGTTTCCAGCACAGATCACGCCAGTGCTCTGCCCCGGCACCCGGTGCTTGGTGGAGAACAAAGGAAAGCTGGGGTGAGTCAGCAGGAGGGATGTTTTCCTTCTGTCCATGAGGTCTGGTGGGAAGGGGGACACATCCTGCTCCTGGGAGGTGGCCCTGGGAGGGAGGACAGTGGCTTGTCCTCACCCCAGAGATGCTGTATGCACATCCCAGTTCAGCTGGGGAGCCAGTCTGGTGGCAAGGGATGTCTGTGTCCCTATGCAGCTAACTGGTCCATACAAGCCTGCCCAGGAGATGGGCATTTGGGCTTTGGGGTGTGCAAACTGTGCCGACGATATTCCTGCTGTGCCGACAATATTCCTGCTGTCCTGCCCCTACACTGGGCATTGCTCTTGGAGATTGATGGCTCTGCTGCTGCTGCCAGCTCGGTGCGCTGGTTTGGGAGCCAGAGATGTGGAGGACTGTGTTTTGCACTGGTGTTTTGGGGTGGTGTTCTTCTGGTTTGAGGTGGGAGTGGTTAGCCCAGCAGGTAATGGGTGCATTGCTGCAACCCCCAGTAGGTCCCAGTCCCTGCAGCACTGTGGCAGGAGCTAGGAGGAGAAGCCCACATGAAAACCACATGCTTCTAGATGAGGAAATCAAGGAAGCGTGAATCTTCCTGCCCGCTCCCCTCCCAGCTTGGCGTAACCATCGATCTGTTTTGGAGGAGTTAACTTGTTCAGAATAGCAATGCTGCTGCTCCCAGCCACCTCCTGCCCAGCACGGAGGCTGCAGCTCTGCCCTCGCCCCAGCCCTGCAAGGATGGCAGTCGGGGAAGGGTGCATGAGAAGGAAAATAAAAAATAGCCTTCTCTTTTCCTGCTCATTTCCATGCGAGGTGGGAGGACGGTGAGTTGCAGCCAAGGATTTGGAAGGAAAGAGATGTTTCTAGAGGTCCCTTCATGGTTTTTTCACAGCCAACAAAAGGGAGAGCAAGCTGAGAACTTAGCAGCAGAAGTTGCCACTTCTCT
This sequence comes from Brachypteracias leptosomus, assembly GCA_013401335.1. Taxonomy (NCBI): domain Eukaryota; kingdom Metazoa; phylum Chordata; class Aves; order Coraciiformes; family Brachypteraciidae; genus Brachypteracias; species Brachypteracias leptosomus. The sequence continues at coordinate 3,744 of VYZX01012164.1, forward strand.
GAAGTGCTTGGAAAGTCCTGTCCCCTCCAAGGGAGAGTGCTTGGCTGTTGGGAATGGGTTATTTTATCTGGGGTGGCAAGGTGCTGAGGACCCTGAGCAGCAGTGCCCTGCCAAGGTGGCTCTTTTCAGCTCCGTCCCTCCCACCCCTCTGAGTAGAGCTAATTCAGGGCTGGAGGAAGAAGCTGGATTGACGGCCATGAGGAGACTCCCCCAATGTGAAGGGCTCAGGCTTTGCTCTGTGCAAACCCAGCTGCTGTAAATCTGCCATTAGGAGTCAGTTTAGGACCAGAGTCACCAGAGGTGTTCAGATGTTTCCTTCTGTCCCGTGATGTCTGCTGGAGGGTGCAGCCATGTGTTGGTACTAGCACTTTAGTTCATGGTATTAAATTTAAATCTAGGTTTAGACCTTGGGATAGAGCTACTGTTTGGGATAGGAGGGGCAGGATCTACTCCTGGATGAAGCAAAACCTGCAAGAAGAGGAAAAGAGGTTGTGGGTGTTGGGTCCAACAGCTTGGCATTGTTACTGGTGCATGCCTTGGTCCTGAGCTGGGGATGCTTCTGCTCTTGGGTTCAACCAAAGGCTCACTTGTGTGTGAAGGTCAGAGTTGACTTCTTGCTAGATCTCAGAAGGCCACATCATGAGATTGAGGCCAGTCTGCATCCCCTCCCACCATGTCCAGATGGCATCTGCCCTCACCAGTAGCGTGCGGTTCATGCTGGAGAAGATCTGTCCTGGACTTTCATCCAGCGCTTGAACTGACTCCAGGCACTGCTGAGACCTTTGGAGCAGTTCTCTCAGCACCAAAACAAAAGGCTTGATTATGATTTCACTTTAATTGGCATCAGTCAGCGCTTTCCCCAGTGAGGCTCTGACGATCCCATCAGCATGCACCGGCTCTTGTGTGGTATCCCCCCAAAATTGCTGGTTCCCCTCCCAGTTCTCCAGCACTCCAGGCAGATGGTGAGCAGATCTGGCTGTGGGACGAGGAATGCTTCATCCCCAGGCTCCTCTGTGCATCTTCTCTGGTTTTCTTGGCAGGGTGATGTGACACCTTTGTTTATCCCCCCTCTGATTCTAGCGCTAAAAGTCAAATCTGAGTTTAACATGAGTCAGAGCTTTATGTTTTAACCCTGATGTTTCCCGTGGTTTCCACTTGGAGTTTGAGAAGGGCCATGCTCTTTGCTGCTGAGATCTGCCATGGTTTGCATGAGCCTGTTTTGCAAATTTATTTGGCTCCTGTTGTGCTCTTGAAATAATTTTGGAGAAATGATAAGTTGGCTGTGAAACAAAACAAAATCAAGCGTGTTTGTTTGACGGGTGCAAACAGAAAGTGCTTGTTTGCTAAGCCGAAAAGAATCTTTCTCAGAAATGGGTCTGTTTTCTGTGACTCTGCTGCCCTGTCTTTCCCCCTTTATCCACAGGAATTTTGCCTTTTCATGGTGTTATTGTGTAACGTGGGGAACGGGGCTGGTGTCTGCTGGAGAGAGGTGTGGTGGTGTGATGGAGAAGAGGGCTGCTCCTGCCAGGGCTCGAGCGATGGGGATTCTCTGCTGAGGTTTTGGGCAGCTGCCTCTGTGGTTTGCAGTCGATGAGCACAGAAAAGCCTGCTAGGGGGGTAGGGGAACCATCTCCAGGCTGAGTGTCCTCAGGAAAATGGCATTTGCCATCCCCATGGCCTCAGGGCTGAGTGATGGGGACTCTCAGGGCAGTGCCAAGAACTTGGTGCTGGGCTCTGGTGCAAATAAGGAAAGCAAGACAGGGCAGAGGTTGTTCATGAAAGGGTCCAGCCATAATTGCTAAACCTTGTTTGGTAGCTGCCTAGTTCTGTGTCTGTTTTGCTTGAGGCTCCCCACTCCCCTCCTTGGTTTTCCAGCCCTTTCCCACACCCCCGAGGACTCTCTGAGTTATGTGCTGCTCATCACAGCTCTCCCATCTCCTGCCCTGCCCGGCCAGCTCCTCCCATCCTTGCACAACCACCCAGCTCCTTCTCATTGGGTCAACATGCATCTCCCTCCCCAGGGCCCAGGCCTGTGGCACGCTGCTCCCAGGAAATACTCATCCCATGCTGGTGGTCTCCAAGCCCAGTACCTGGTATTTTCTGTCCTGCTGCAATTATTTATTTCAGAGCCTCACACAGCTCCTGGTTGCTTTCTTGCCCATTCCCACACCCAAACCATGGGGATGTAGCTTGGGCTTGCAGGCTGCAGAAGCCAAGGTATAATTACTTTGCTATTCTTGGTTACCGAGCAGTGAAGGACTTCTGAGTGCTTGGGCTTGGGTGGGACCAGCCCCAGCAGTCCTGCAGCATGGGGTGAGGATGGAGCTAAGCTGCCAACTCACATATTAACAGCCAGAGTTTGTTCTCTTGACTCCTTCAGTATGGAGCATGCTCACCTTCTCCTTCTTTGTTCCTGATGGTTAAGGAATGACTTCAGGGCTGTGGTGACCCCTCTTATATTAAAGGAGGAGGAGGAGAGCATGTTCTCCTGCACCTACACCCTTACCTAGGAAATCAGTGCAAACACGAGCAGTACTGAGGGTTAGGACTGGAGTATCTGGTCCACATCCCCCTGCCTCTCTATTCCTCTCATCATTGCTGGGTCCTCCTTTGTGGCCATGGTGTTCTTTCCATGTCCCTGGAGATCCTCCATTGGAGGGGCTGCGGAAGTCCCGGGCGCTGCCCACGTGCGACGCTGGCGGCTGTTTGTAGCTCGCCAGTCGATTGCTTTGCTTGCGACGGCATGTTTCTCAAAGAGTTTATTGCTAAAGTGACATGTCAGCAAATCTTTGCCACCTCTCTCCCATCTCGGAGATGGAATCAGCTTAAAGTAGGGAAAAAAATTGTCATATGCATGGATTATTTATTTTTTTTTTTTCCCTGAGTGCAATTTCCATCTGAGATGAGACAAGCTCTTGATTGCTGTGCCAGAGGAGGGTTTCCCTTTATAGCTCTCCTGGTAGAGCTGCTGCCTCTAGTTCACTGTCTGCACTGGGGTCTTCTGGGGGGCAAACGTGCTTTTCTGGAGCTGTCATCTCCATCATGAGATTAACCACCTCTGGTCTACCAGCTCTGGAAAGATTTAAGTCAAGCAGACTTGTACCCTGCTCCTCTGGGATGGGAAGGGCTGAGGGGAGGAAGAAAGGTGAGGAGGAAGGGAGGTCAGAGCAGCTTTGCAGGTGACAGAGCTGGCCGGTTCCTGGGGTGGCGTTTCTCGTCGTTAAGCCAGGGTTATGAAATGGAGGTTCAGTTCTTAGCCCTGTTTTCAACTCCTCATGTGACGTCAGGTGCCCTCCCAGGTCCTATAAATTCGTGTGTATTCGTGTGCAGCAATCGCAACACTTCCTTTCTCTGGCTCCATGAGTCATCTGCTTGCGTTGCAGTCTTTTTATGGCAGGATGCATCCCTCCGTAAGGAAAATGCTGTGAGTGTCCTACTGGAGGGCACCACAGATGTCCACCACTGTCCTGCCCTTGCTTGGGGCTTGAAGAGGCCGCTGTGAGCATTTTCCAGTTGGAGGTGTCAGGGGGTTGTCATTGCAGGGATATGCGGTGTGTGGTTGGGGTACTGCAGAGCTGCTTGGTGGGTGGATGGTCATTAGGTAGGAGATGAAGCACAGTCAGGGATTGGGGCCAGTGAGAGCAGTGCCACCCCCAACTCTGGGTCTACTCACAGCCCCAAACTCTGCTGAGAAGCTCCTGCCATCATGACCGTGAGCTAACCCAAGCCTTGGACCTAAGCGCTTGTGGGTGGACAGTGCAAGGGATGGCAAGTGTCCTTGTCTCTAGCTCTTAACCATCCTGATGCTCTGTCCCTATGCTGCCCTGCTTGGCCTTGGCAGAGTCCTTTGGGCAATGAGCACACCACTGCTTGGCAACACAAAGCGTGAACTGGCAGCTCCATGTGTGTGTTAATGAGAGGTGTGTTGGGGATGTGGGTCTTCAGCTTGCCTAAATCAGTGTCTCTTCTGCCGCCTTCACTGGAGCTACTCCAATTCATGCTGTTGGAAAAACCACCTTCTTGGTCTAGCAGAGTTGTTCTTTCCTCCTCCCAGACCTGCCAGTTTCAGCTCAGACACCCTTCTTTTCCATCAGGAGGAAGGGGGAAAATCATGAAGGAGCTAATCTACCACCGTATCGGTGGGAGAAGGGGCTAATAGAAATCGTAATGAGAATGCAGAGCCAAACAGACAAGCAAATGGGAAAAAGCAATCCCACCATTGCAGCAGAGAGATTTATGCTGACAAAGGGGCTGATCCAGCGCTCGTTAACGTCATCACAAGTCTTTATCCTAACTGTAATGGACTGTGGATCAGGTTGGAAGACAGCCTTGTCGTCTTGCTACAATATGCACACTGTTAACAGGTTGCGAGCGGAATAGCAATGCAGGGAGGTCCTCAGAGAAAGAGGTTGCTCCTTGTTGCATGCGGCACCTTTGCAAAGCACATGGGCAATACCTTCTGCTCTCCTTAGGTTTGACTTTCAGAGGTGCAAAGCTGCGAAGGAGCCAAGTCTGAGACTTGGGCTTAGCTGTCTGGGTGCTGCAGCGTCTGCTGAAATGCCAAGCGCGTCTTAATCATTAGTATATTAAAAAATCTCGCTTTAAATAAGGATTCTTCAGCTGGCAGTGAGTGGTGTTGGCTCTTGCCACCAGCAGTCATGCTGGGAAGCATTTATTAGTTTATATGCAGAGCGAGGAGGCAGAAGAGCAGATGGATGGGTATGGAAGGGCTGAAGGCAAACTTGACTTTGCAGCTGGATTGTCCCCTGGAAGGGCCAGTGTCAGTGAGATGGAGACAAGGTCTGGAGAGCTGAGCCTGGCCTGAAGGTGGGGACATCTTTGGGGAGGGTGCCGAATAGGAAAGGACACCAAGGGTCAAACAGGAGACGTGCGAGTCCAGCTCGGCATGTCAATGAGGACAGAGTAAATAAGGAATAAAACCACCTTCCAATATGAGCAGCTGGTGAAATATCACAGGTTTTTTTTTCCCAGAGATGGGAGATTTTGACCAGCTCTGTGCCTGCAACCATAAATGGCTCTGACACCTGCGTCTGTTTTATCAGACACATGCAGAGCCCCGGACAGGATCCAAACAGTCATTACTTAGGATTTTTGAGTCTGATTTTTCCTTTTTTTTTTGTTTTTTTTATGGTGGGATCATTATTTCCCCAGCTTCACATCCTCTGTGCAGCAAAACCAGTGTGTTTTTCTGGCTTCCGCTTCTTACACATCTCTAATAAGAAGCATGACAGAAAGCTCCTGAGAAAATCAAGTTCAGGGCAGCTCCAGGTTCAGAGCTTCCAAATATCAAGATGGTTTGGACCTATAGATAGGCACAGCACTAATATTTGAAGGCTTATTTGTGTTCTTACTCTTAAATCCTCCAAATTCAGCAAATTATAGGCATAGGGCTTTATTCCAGGACAATCTTTATTATTTTGCATCCCTCTTCCTCTTTTACAGTCAAGTACAAAGCTCTTGAGGAGCTCAAAGGAAGAGTGACATAGGGGAGAACTTGAGCAAGTATTTTCCAGGTCTCTCAAGGTTTGGTGCTTATCTTGTGCTGAGATTCAGTGGGAGCTGGGCAAGCACCTGCATCTCATACTTTCACTTTAAAAATTCCAACTTTCACAGTTTGTTATATAAGAAAAACCAGATTTTTATTTCTGAAGCAGATCTTTCTACTGAAAAATACATTTCTGTCTTGCATACCTTGACTGGAAAATATTTAGTTTTGAATTTCCTGGTTGGGAAAATGGTAGATTTGGGTTTGCTTGGAAAAATAGTATTTCTTTCTGTTAATCTGAGTTTATGAGCCCATGGAAGCATCTTGTTAAATTTTACAGGAAACGCTCTGATTAAGCTGAAGCGAGATTTTGTGGCTTAAAGTGTCTTATAGGAACCTGTGGGTTTTATTTCATTCAGTCTCAGAAGGGGAGGATTTCTAAATACATAGAGTTTCCCTTTAGCTGAAAAAATCTCTCCCTACTCACCTCTGAACTGCTTTACTGTTTGGAGTCAATTTTCCCATCATTCTTCTTCCTTCCCATTGCTTTCTTCACGCTGGAGGAGCTGTTCTGCTTTCAATTGGACGAAGTTGAGGTTGAATTTGTTTTCCAAGGCCAGATTTCAGGCTGGCCAACACACGTCGTGCCCCTGTTTGCTCAGCAAACTTGCCCAGTGTGAGAGCCAGGGCAAAGTGTGGCAGGGAGCGGGTTGGGGGGGCTCTGATGGGAGGGGGATGATGAGTGATGTGATGTAGTCCTCTACAAACACAAGGAGCAAAAGGCAACTGTTAGCCTTGACTTGTGTACTCAGGAAATTAAAGAAAGCTTCTCCCCTCTCTAGGTGCTTGTGTTTTGTAGCGGGGTAGGACGTGGTCAGATGGTTAAAATCCTGAGTTGGGTTGTTAGTGCTTGTTATGGAAGTGGTTGGTCGAGGGAGATGCCTTCACTGGTGCATGTTAGCTGTGTCTCCTAAGTTTCTCTGGTTGTCCTTGGCTCCTGGAGGACAGCAGCTGCGCTTTCCTTGCTGGTTTAAAGCCAGCAGCACACAGACTGTTGAGGTTGTTTAGTGAGTGGCAGGAAGATGGAGCAATCAGTCTCTTTTCAGTGGTGCCCAGTGATAGGACAAGGGGAAGCAGGCAGAAAATGGAACACAGGGAGTTCCACCTCAGCATGAGGAGAAACTTCTTTACTGGAACAGGCTGCCCAGGGAGGCTGTGGAGTCTCCTTAGCTGGAGGCTTTCAAGATCTGTCTGGATGTGTTCCTGTGTCACCTGCCCTAGGTGAACCTTCTTTGGCAGGGGTGCTGGACTAGATGATCTCTAGAGCTCCCTTCCAACCCCCACCAGTCTGAGTCTGTGAGACATGGGGCTCTTCACCTCATACACCTCTGAGTCTGAAACCAGCATGCCAGACATTTTTGACCATTCAGAATTCTACTTGGTGACCTCCATCCATTAAAGTAGCACCACCTTAAGGAGTCTCAACAGACAGCCAAGGTCTGAAGAGATCGCAGGGTGATAAATATCCCCTTGGTCCTTCTAGAGAAGACTGAAGGATTGATGGCAACATGTTGCATAGGAGAAACATCACCCACCTTGCTGGGACCAACCCTCCGGGGTTGGTGGGAGTTGTAGGTTCAGTGGGAAGAGAAGATCCAGAGTGATGCCCTGAGCATAAGAGGTTTGCAGCCCATGGTGGAAGGGGAGGCTGGGACCCCACGGCGGGGAGATGTCAGCTCTCCCTCTCAGCTTCCCTTCGCCGCGCCAACTGTCAGTAATTTAACTAACGTTTTGTAAATAAATGTGGCATTCGGACAGCTGTCACTGCGCCTGTTAAAAACACTCCTTTTGTCACTAGAAGCTGGCAGTACCGCTCCGTTTCCCCTGCAAATGCAGCTACCCCTGCCAGTTAGCTCCCCAAGCCAGGGCTGTCAAGGAATCGCTCGCCGGCCGGTGGCCGGGAGACCGCGGCTTCGCGCAGGAAGCCCGGCGAGGCGTTGCCAGGGCCTGGTGTGAAGGCAGCTTTTCCATCTCGAAAAGAAATAAATAGCCTGAGCAGCGAGCAAGAAAACCCATCAGAATGTGGCTGGAGGGCTGGTAGGTTCCCAGCCAGGATCCTGGGACGTCCAGCTGCAGTGCTGGTGGTGGCACCGGTTCCTCTGCCACCTCCTCCCAGCCCCGTGGGAGGTGTGGGTAGGGTGAGATGGGGAGCCCAGCCAGACCTGGGCTGCCATGCAGCGAGGGAGCAATTTGGCCCTGGCACCAACAATGTTTTTCACTTTGGAGCGTGGGCTCCTCACGCATCAGGGATTGGGGTTGGTAAATCGGGTCTCTTCAGGACTGGGTTGGATTTTTGTGGAGAGATTTGTCTTTTGAGCCCATCCATCTTACTCGGTGCATTTGTCCTATTAGGAGCATATTCCAAACCTTCAGGCAGTCTGGATGCTTCTCCTCCTAACAAACCTGACTGGCGAGGGGTTGCTGTTGCCTTTCTGCTTGCTGGAAAGTCTTGATCCTCTGCTGCTTTGCTCCTCTCAGCCTCCAGGGACCCTTGCAAGCTCCAAACAACCCTCCCCTAGCCCACGGTGTTCCTCTCCCAGTATCGGGTGGTATAACTTTGAGCAGTCAGCACCTCTAGCCTTGCCGTGCTGCATTGATGTGTGATGCAGGCAGGACAGAAATCAGCACATGACATCGCTCTCTCTAAGCTGCTGTAAAATTAGCTTCATCTCAAGTGGCAGAAAATGATCATATCCTCGCTTGAGGGCGATGAAGAATATTCCTGAGTCACTGCTAGTGATGAAACAGGCAGAAAATCCAGAGTGATACACAACTGCCCACTCAGTTTTAATCGCTGAGGCCATTTGCTGCTGCAGAGCCTTAAGACGCAGCTTCCTCCTCCTCTCCCTCCCTTTCATCCATCACTCCCCTTAGCGACCTGGGCTGTGGATCCCAGCAGGAGCAGAGCAATTTCCCATCCCTCTGGAGAGGCTGCAGGCTACAAGCATCTCCTGCTTCTTCACTGACCCCCTGAGAAGAGAGGAGGGGGTAGAGGAGGGGGTCAGAGCTTCCTTAAAGCAATCAGAGGGAAAAGATGGAGCCTGCTCTTCTCAGTTCTCCTCCAGCCTGGGAAAAACTCCGTTCCAAGCTCACCCTCAGCTCCACCGATTTTCCCTGCTGCCTCCAAAGCAGCTGCTGTGCCCACGAGGATGTTTCCTTCCGCATTTCTCCCCCCACCATCAGCTTTAGTTCAAAGACATCTCCCTGGATTTTTGTGTCTTGGATAAAGCCACCTTCCTTGCAACAACTGCCAGCTCAGTGCTTGGGAAACCTCTTGCCAAATTTGCTGGCGACTAAGGCCAAGAAAACCCTTCAAAAACACTGATGATCAGAAGCAGAGTGCTGTAATGCTTCCCTTCCTTGCATATGCTCCCTGGCATCATGTTAGCACTTAGGACTCCTCGGAGGAGGCTTCCTGCAAGTCCTGCCCTGCCAGCTTTCCCCCAGAATTCACAGAATCATGGAATCGTGGGATGGTTTGGGTTGGAAGGGACCTTTAAAGGTCATTTAGTCCAACCCTCCTGCAGGGAGCAGGGACATCTGCAACTAGAGCAGGTTGCTCAGAGCCCTGGCCAACCTCACCTGGAATAGTTCCAGGGAATTCAGATGGAAGCCCCGAACACTCTGGGTGCAGGTTGAAACATCTGTAAAACCCTGGCAAGGTTCACATGAGTCTTTCAGCTTGGACATCACCTCCTCCTTCTGGTCTTACACATGGCTCGATGATTGCTGACCTGGTTTAGCATCGTTTTGGGGGAAAACGGTAGCAATTCTGCAGTTTGTGCAGGCATTTGAATGAACTCTCTCTTTTCTCCAGTCAGGGCTTGTGAGTATTTATCCTTTAACCTGATTTTTAGATGTTCTCTATCCTGCAGATTTGCTGGGATATGCTATTCACACAAAACTCTCCTGGTGTCAGACTTCTGCTAGGATAGCTTAATAGCTCCTACCAGCTTGCGAATAAGCAGGACTGGCAACAGCACAGGCACGGATGTGTCAGAGCAGGGGTTTTGCCAGCGTAAAAAATATCCCAGACGCTCACTCCCCCTGTCCCCGATGACGGAGATTGCTGCAGCAGCAAAAGTTTTCCGCACCCATCGGCCAAATCCAGGCAAGTTTCCACGAATCCTCGTCGTAATCCCATTTATCTGTCAGCACAAGCAGGTGCAGAGCTGCAGGACACGGGCTGGGATGGTTCTTCCAGCATGTGGCCACTTGATTCTCGCATCAGGCAGCACGACCGACGCTCCTCCCCAGCTCCGTTCCCTTTTTCCTCATCCCTTCCACCTAAAAAGCGCAGTTTTGGGTTCTGTTCAGCAGGAACCCAGGAGGCAAGTATGGAAATGAATGGATAGGTGGTAATTTGGGGGGTTTTTGAGTGTTTTAACCAGCCATCCCCAAGCACACTTGCGTTCTGCACACACCAGCCATCGTCGCACGCAGAGAACAAATTTACATGTGTGTGTGTGTATATATATATATATATTTATAGACCTTATGCTGGGCTAATGAATGAAGATAGATACAGTGCAGGGAAAGAGCAATTCATGCAGATACCTGTCGAGAGAGGCAGGAGAGGAGGATAAAGGCAGCGGGGGCCGGCGCAGATGGCGAGCGCAGATACCGCAGCCGCGCCCGGGAGAAGCAGCTCCCTTGGCAAAGCAGCGACGGGGGCTGCTCTGGGGAGAGGTGGGGGCACAAGCCCTTTAGTAAACGCTCTAATCTTTTCTCCGGGTGGTGCCAACTGCTGCTTGTTTCTCCTGCTGCGAGTCTGAAACAGCCCTGCTAACCTCTGGCAAAACGAGGAGGATAACAAGGGGAGGGAGGGCTGGTTTTGTTTGCGCCGTTTATTTATTTACTTATGCGTTGCCGGGCTTGGGAAGTGTGAGAAATAAAGTTGGATTTCAAGTGGGGTTGTTGCAGTAATGGAGGGAAATGAGAAATGCTCTTCAGCCGCCTTCTCCTTCCTCACGTCCCCATAAATAACCCTCCTTGCTCAGAGATGGCTCAGCTTTTACTTAGAGGAGAGAGCTGGGGCTTGGCTGTTGTTTTTCTGCTGCAGCTCAAGAGTCCCTTCCCTTTCCTACTGGAAATTCAGCTCCTCAGGGCCTGCTCCTGTCCAGAGCTACTCTCCAGGAAAGTGGTTTCTCTTCTGATGTGTGCTCTGGTTTTGGGGGGATAGCACCCAGTGGACAGGGCTGCTCCCCAGCATCTGTGGATCTTGGGCACAGACTTCATTGCTGGCATCTTCCCCTGTCTTTGGCCACGTTGTCATTGCTACCTTGGTGTCAGTCCCATTTTCCTTAAGACAAATACCAGCAATAAATGAAGTGGGAGTCTTTAGGGGGCTGGAGAGCAGCAATCTCAGGTGCCTGCTTCTTTGGAGAGACCCAAAACTGCCCATGGTACTCCATGATCCTTCCATGTCCACTCTCTTCTGATGAAACCAGGTCCAACCATGTGATAGCTTTATCCAGCAGTGAAGCATTGTCCTTCCGTGGGTGAGGCAGAGCTTGGAAGCTGAGTCTAGGGACCAAGGGACAAAAAGTGTCATTTTACAGATGTTTTTAATATCCATAGGATCTTCCTTAAAGGATTTTTGGCCAGGTTTTGCATCTCTTATCTCAGTTGCCTAAATGTTCAGACCTGCTTTGTGAACTCATGGAAGCAAGGTGCAGCTGATCTCTCTTCCTTTGCATGTCCCTTTTCCCCTTCACCATTTCTGCGAAGTTTGGTCAATCAGTGGCTGAGCTTGGTCGTATTTTACAGAGGGTTGGGTGTTACATCTCTGCAACTTCCATGAAAACAGGCAGGTAGAGGTTGAGACGCTTCGTTAGTCCTTGGTAGTAGTGACAGAATGAGCTCTACTCTTGTACGAGACACCCGAGAATCCGCGTGGGCGCTGGGCGTGTGCAAGACTGGAGGGAAGAGGAAGCTCCAGCCTGAGCTTGCATCTCTGAAGACTGAGATGAGTAGGAAACCACGCGTCCTGGGTGGTACTGCATGGAGCTGCTTGTGGAGTGCAGCGAGGAGCCCAGATGGGGAGGGGTTGAGCGCTCCAGATTGCATGCAAGGGAAACCGTGAGGATGCTGTTGTGTTGATGGAGACAACCTGCCAGTCAAGGAGAAGAGACGGAAGCCCAGGCTCTCGTGTTTAACACGGCTGATATCAAATGAGGGATGCTGCACTTAGCTTGCCTGAATCAGAAGACTGCAACAGCTGGTCGCTGTGGCATTGCTGTAACCGGCTGGCTTGCCCTTCCCTTTGCTTAAAAAAAAAATAAAAAATAAAGGAAAAAAAAAAAAGCAGCATAACAGCAATGGCAAAAAAAAAAAAAATCATAATAAAAGCCGGTAACTCACTTTCCAGAAGTTCCTAATGCTGCAACAGGCAAAGGCTGGAGATAAAAGAAATAAAAAAGCGAGAGAAAGAGAGAGAAAATGCATTTATGAGCTCTCAAACTAACAGCATGCAACTCTCATATTATTTTTCCTCCTTAGCCTTTGAAACAGAACAACGGCCCGGAGCCTTCTCGGCAGATGGACAATGTGCGTGCCTTAACCACTTAACAGCCATTAGCCTAATTTCACGTACTGGAGCCAAATTAAATAATAAGTAAGAGGCTATGAAAAGCTGGTTTGGAGGCAACGTTACTGCCTTTCACTTGATAACCTTCTCATAAACAGATGCTCTCTCTCTACCCTATTAACCTTGTCGGAGAGCGGCGAGGGGGGCTTTGGGGAAGCAAACAAGCCAGCCCTTGGTGGGGAGGGGGGAGGCGAGCCAGATGTTGGGGTCCTCCCGATTTTGGAGGCTCCTCTGGTGTTTCTCCCCCGATGCCCCGGCCGTGGAGGAGCCGTTGAGCAAGAGCCTGTTCTGCGGTTGCGTCCAGGTCATTTTGAACGTGCCAAATGATTCATCTTGATCAGCGAGCCCATCTGTACCTGCTGGGCGAGGCTGCACCACCCGGAGCTGATTTTGCGGACAAATCTGCTTTACTTGGAGGAAAGGGGAGATGGTGCTGATGGACACGAAAGGGGAGGTGGCCCCACGGCTCGGAGCTTAATCCCTCCCTGGTTTTGGCTCAGGCAGGGCATGGGGGGCTGCTGCATCCTCCACCCTGGTTGTATCACTACCTCACCCTGCCAGATGAAGTCATTTTGCTGCTCTTTGCTTCTTCCCTCACCACTCCTTGTGTTGAAATAGGAGCAATTCTGCTTGCCCAAGCTTTGGGAATTTGTGGGTATTGGTTAGATTGCAAAACGCTTTGGACATTGTTTTGGTGGTGAGGGGTGAGGCCTTTTGCAGGCATGTGCAGAAGGGGTTGTGTGTGTTATTTCGGCTGAAAAGATTTAGAGGTGGCTGCCTTGTTTCCACCCCCCCCACACACTAACTATTGCTCTGCACTTGGCATCTCAACTTTGGGCCTTTTAAAGTTTTCAGGGGATTATAGATGATCATGCAGCTATTTTTGGTGGAAGCTTTTATTTATTAAAAAGCCATCTTCCTTCATTAAAAAGCTGCATTGATGGGAAATAGATGAGCAGCTCTATTACTGATGTGTAGCGTGCCATGCAAGCCCGGTGCCATCGAGATGATGTGCTGCCTGCCCTCCCTTGATGCAAGAGATATCTCACACATAAAATTTAAGATGTAGTGCATTGAGACATCCCTTCACCCCAGCTGCAAGGCCCTGGGGTAGATGAAGCTTGGAACAGGCTGCCCAGGGAAGTGGTGGAGTCACCATCCCTGGAGGTGGTCAAAAAATGTGACACTCCAGGATGTCACTAGGGGTCAGGGAGATGTTGAGTAGAAGGTTGGACTTGATGATGCTAGAAGTCTTTTCCAACCTAAATGATTCTATGTGAGAAGGTTTGGTCTTGGTACAAGATTACCAGCAGTCCCTTGGTGCTGGCAGCAACTTGATTTTCCTTCCTTGTTGGTTCTCCTTCATCTAAGTTGTCACACAGGCTCTGCTTATACATGCAGAGCCCGTCCTCTGACTGGCACAGAAGCTGATAAAGCTGAGTTCCTTACAAGTTTGCTTCATTTTGGTCCAAGGAGGAGTAAATGACTTGCCGCCTGCGGCGGGGCCGTTTGGAAAAGCTTTTGTGCTGTGTGGATTCTCTGAGGTTCAGACGAGGATGAATCTCATTTTGATGTGGCCTTTCCCTCCACGGGGCACTCGCAGAGTCCCTCTCCTATACCTGGCTGCCTATCTGTACTAGACTTGCAGGTACTTAATGTCTTTGAGCCATCTGTTCCTCTGTCAAATTTAGTTAAAATTGGCCAAAGGCTTCACAAATTATTGGGGAAGATTGCTAGACGGAGGCACAGAGGCAAAGAGCATGATTACATAAGCTCATTCCAGCAGGAGTCAAGGCTAAAAATACATCAGGGTGTGTGATCTGGAGACAAGGCGGCTGGGAAGATGGGACCCACATCCAACCATTCCCCAGCACGGGGGATATTAGACTTGGGTCTATATTTTGGTACTGTAGAAAGCCCCTCCCTGGAGAAGGACTTTGCTTTGGGTAGGATGTGCTGCCTTATCTTTTCTTTCTTGTGTCACGTGGCTTTTGGTCCAAGATGAGCCCTGCTCACCCTTTTCTGAGGCACTGACCCTTACCAAGATGCTGCAGCTGAAGTTTCAGGCAGCTGGTTGCTGAAGAATTCCTCCAACAAGGGCTGAGATGTGGTGGTTGCTTGGCAGTGATATGTAGCATCACCAGCATAGCAACTTGACCAGTAAGAGTGAGCTTCCCTTGCTGGAGGAAAGGAAAGGGGAGGTTTTCTTAGCTTTGGGCATCCAGAAACCCTGATCTGAGCAGGGCTTGGAAAGAGAGAAGGACTAGTCCATGTCCTAGAGTCCTGTTTGTTGTGGGCTACAGGGGGACATAGGTGACCAACATGAGCTAAGGTGAGATGAAATGCATCTATTAGAAGAGAGGAACCAGCAAACCACCCCTCAAAGGCTGGGTGCCTCTTGACCCATTAGCATTTCTGTAGGAGCCCAGAAAAGATGGAGCAATCTGGGATACTTGCTACTGTAACCGCAGGTGCCTGAGATGATGGATGTCTGCATCTGAGCCTGTTGTCTAGTCTTCCCCTTTGTAGTCGTTGGAGAGCAATGGGCCTTTTTAGGGTGCAATCCATCCCAGTCTAAGGCAGATGTCTAAAATAGGTCAGACAGATTGTGTCCTAGCAGTGCCTTTTTCTCTCCATTTGCTATAAAACGGGGTCCAAATGGCTAGCTTGCATGTCGAGGTGATAAATCCCCACCCAAGCATCTAGAGGAAGCCATAGGATCAAGATAGGAAATATCTAACATTGATCAGGGCGTGGTACAAGAGCTGAGAGAGGGTGTTAAGCAGCAAGAATGCACCAGATACTTCACCAAGCAGAAGGAGGGAAAGAAACGGGGCTTTTTGCTGAATTTTTTGAATTCTGAGTCCATTTGCTCCTCATCCCTCTAACTTCCAGGAGTCTCAGCTAAGCAATTCTGCGTGTGGCTTGTCATTAGGTACCTCACCCAGCAACCTGCAGGTTCATTAGTATTCTTTTAAGTGCTAACGAAATGTCTGAGCTGCATCTTTTCTGCATGAGAGGCTGAACCGCCTTAGCAGTAAGGGAAAAAATCAGACTCCAGTGCTATGGAGACCACCCAGAGCGGGCCCTTTCTGCCAGCAAAGCGCTGCTTGTATCAGCGTGGCAAAACCACAGGAGCAAAAAAAAAAAACCCCAACCAAACAACAAGCCCAAAAGTGGTCGGAAGAGGATTTTTAGCTTTGTAATTGCCTTTGCTACGGGGGTTCTGCCATCGTGGCGGTTTGAGCCGAGCATCTTCCCACCCCAGCACAGCTGTTGCTGCAGGAACCCGTAGGGCTGAGCATCTGCAGGTTAAAAGGGTTGGGTTGGGGATGCTCTGCTTTCTCCTGCCCCTATAGGAGCATATAGGGCTGCTTGGGTCACAGAATCACAGACTGTCAGGGATTGGAAGGGACCTCAAAAGATCATCTAGTCCAACCCCCCTGCCAGAGCAGGATCACTCAGAGCAGGTCACACAGGAACACGTCCAGGGGGGTTTTAAACGTCTCCAGAGAAGGAGACTCCACAACCTCCCTGGGCAGCCTGGACCAGTGTCTGTCACCCTCATGGTGGAGAAGTTTCTTCTCATATTTAGGTGGAACCTCCTCTGTTCCAGCTTACTCCCGTTGCCCCTTGTCCTATCATTGGATATCACTGAGCAGAGCCTGGCTCCATCCTCTTGACACTCACCCTTTACATATTTATAAACATTAATAAGGTCACCCCTCAGTCTCCTTTTTCCAAGCTAAAGAGCCCCAGCTCCCTCAGCCTTTCCTCATGAGGAAGATGTTCCACTCCCTTCATCCCTTCGTGTGCTGGGTAGGGTGGGTGCAAGCTCCTTTTTTGGCTGGGAGTGCCACAAAGGCGAGACAGCACAAGTGGCTGTGCCCTGCCTGCTGAAGAGACTGCCATTGATTTTTATTTTCTTCAATGGAAGCAGAACTGGCATCCATTAACCTGCCTCCCAGCCTGTCCAAAGCAAGGGATGGAGGCAGCAAAGGCTTTATTGCAAATTTTTCTTTCTCTTAGGCTTGTGTGTTTCTCTCCCGTTGTGCTTCGCTGGTGCTCACAGCTCTGGATGCAGACTGGGAGGTGGACAAGGGTTTGAGAGTGGAGCAGGAGAAATAGGAGGTGGAAATGAAGCTCCTCTATTCTGACTTATTCTGTATTTTGGAAGGTCCCCTATTTGTTTAACCATCTTAGATGTCCATGGGGGAAGATGGATGGGAGAAATAATCTCTTCTGGCTTTATTTGGCAGCTCGGATGTGTTCGCTGCTGGTCTGGGAAGCTCTCCCTTAGGGATGGAGCATGGCCAGGCTGGCAGTAGCTGGATATGGAATGAGCTCTTGGGGAGTCAGCAGGCCGTGGGGAATAAGATCTGCTCTGCTAAAGGCAGCTCCACTCAAAAGGGTTTCTTTCCTCTCCAGAGGTTTTGCTGGGAATCTGGGAATTATCCCAAATCTGTGCAGCTCTTCAGGAAAAAAACCTTTGTCCTTTCTCAGGATCTGTGACAGGTAGAAGAGAGCAACAACCATTCATGGTTGAAAATGGACTTTTAAAATTCACGTCTTAAGGAATAAATAATATATATTTCATGTCGTATATCTATATATGATGTAGATTTATGAAGCTTATGTATATTTTATATATACACATTTGATGTTAGATATTTAATGTCTGCTGAATCCTCAGCTGAATATTTTGCTTGGCATTTAGTTTATTTACTCCCCCACCCCCCCCTTACTTTTGGTGTTCTTGTTTCTCATCGCTAGCTGTCACTGTGCAGCTCTTCAATATCTGTGTTTTGTATTCAGTTGCAGGGTTTTCTTTGGGGGGTTGCTTTTTAATATACTGTTTATGAGGAAGCCTGATTTTGGGAAGGATGTATGTTTGCAGCAGAATGTTTCTGCAGAGAAAGGGAAGGTCTCAGAAAAACAAAAGAACACACAAACAAGGGGGGAAAAAAGACGTTATTGGGCTTTTTTGGATAGTGAATACCACAGTAATACCTTTGACATTTTCCCAGACTTATTAAACGGGTCTCAAAGTAACTCGGATACCCAGTTCCCAGCCTAGGCTGGACTGGAGCTACTGATTTAATGCAGACCTTTCGTTGCTAGCCTGCTCCGTTCCCTACTGGAAGAGCAGCCTGGACTCTGGTTTTTAATGAAGGAGTTATTACCACTGTGGTGAGTGTAAAGGCTCCTGCCTTTATTAGGGAAGGACAAGGAGCTTCCTCACTCCCTCATTCATCCCCGTGTGCTTGAAAGATGCTCCCAGTCCCTGCACACGCCGTGCATCAATCCCACTCCAGTTCTGGATGCCGATGCAGGAAATTAACTCGATCCAAGCCTCTCTCCTGTAGGTCAGGATGCTTGTGAGGATGCTGTGTCCTTGGCTTTCTGGGGGGTGGGTTTTGGTGTTCATCTCGCCCTCACAGCTGCTCCAGCGACTTGGTGGGACGCGCTGTTATAGCCAGTGTGGAGCTGATGGGAGCACTGGGATCGTACATCCTGAGTTGGGAGAAATTCTGATGCTGGAAATGGAGGCACTGGGAGCTGTGGGCTTCATGCTTGGTTGCTTTCCTGATTGGTACCATAAAAAAAAAAAAGCATTAGAGAAAGAATGTTTGATTTAAAGAGTGCCTGCATGCCAACACCATCTCTGTTTGTTTTCCTTCCTTTAGCAGAAACCTTGTAAAATTTTTATGAAGCATTAATGGATCTGAGATTTTTTTTCTCTAGCAAATTTTATGAGGTGAAGGTAACCCCCCTCCAAGTCCAGCCTGGTTTAACATGCTTGAAAAATGTAGGGTATGGAGTGCTTTGGACCAGTTCCCTGAGCTTGTGGAAAAGGTGGGAAAGGCTCTTTCTCATCCCAGGATGTGTGGTGGTGGTGTGTGGAACCCTGGAAGAGGAGAAGCTGTAGGAAGGGTGGGATGTGTTGAAGAAGCAGAGGGATTCAATTGTGGATATTCAGCTCAGTGTCACAAACTCATCCTGAGCTTGAGAACACTTGTGATTCACCTCCAAGGTCATGGTGAAGGATGTTTGAAGGTTAGAGATTGTCGGGGGAGAGAAAGAATGTAAGGTAGCATCCCAGCCATCCTCAGCTGGCTCTCCCTGGCACACTGGCAATGTGCTTGTAGGCGAGAACTTGGTCAGGAATGATGGATAAGAGGTTTCTTTCATTCCTTTGTTTTGTTTAGACCTTCTGCACTGAACGCTGTCATCCTCCTTTTGGAGGGGAAAGGCTGACCTGACATTGAGGTTGTGGTTTCTCTGTCCGAGGCTTTCCAGGCAGGGCTGATGGGAGAGAGCTCATTTTACAACAGTGCCTCAAGCCATATCCCTTCAAGAGTTAGCTGGGTAAGGGGAGCAAACAAGCCCTGGCAGCAGCCCTGCAGAAAAGCATGGAAAACATCCAGCTCCGAGGAGCTTAATGGGAAGTTATTAGCCTGAATATCCTCCTTATTGTGGAGGCCGGGCTGCCTTATCATCCTGACAGCCCCAGGTAATTGATGTCCCTTCAGAAGGAAGCCAGGCTGAGGTTTTGTGGTTTGGTGGGAGGCTTTGCTCTGCTTGACCTTCCCATTGAGGAGCAGTGATTGGGGATTGTAAGAGCATCGGTGCAGGTCCGGGAGCTGGGCATGGAGGGATGTGCAAGGAAGGGTAGCAGAAGATGGAAAGAGAGCAGCTGAGGACATTGAGGGCTCATGGTGGCTTTCAGAGCTGGGGTTGCTGTTTGGTCCTGTGTTGAAGCCTGTCCTCAAATCCCATGGCAGAGCAGGGAGGGAGCGTTTTAACATTACTAGGGATTGCTCAGGCTGGGGAGGATGGTGCACAGGACTTCTCCTTCATTAAATCAATACTCGGATGGAGCTCACTACCCTGGGAAATTCAGAACCTGGCGAAGGATGAGTTGATTGTAGGTTAAAGAATATGTGCAGTTGCTGCAGGTAATGGGATGTAAACGTACGGTGATGCTGAGAACATCTGCAGAGGGCTGGCAGGGGCTGTTGCAGCTGCTGAGTAGGACTTGCTTTCAAAGGAAGCTTCGTGGGCTGCTACAGAAATGGTCAAGACTTGTATCTGGGGTTCTGGTAGGACTTTCACATCCTTAGGGCTTACTTTGATGACAGGAATGAAAAATAAATCAAATGCCTCAAATATTAACTCTTTCTGTGCTGGTCCCCACGTGGCTCCTTGTTAGAGTATCCTGTCTCTGGTTTGTTTTTTTTTTCTGAACTTTCTTGAAATATGCAGTAGCAATCAAGGCAATTAACTATAATTGCAGAGAGACTACCTTGCGAAGGCGGGACGCAGAAATAGGCAGGTAATTACAATGAGTTATAAATGGATGGTTATTTACATCAGGAGTGATGCACAGGGATTTAGTTATCAGAAGTGTGAACTGGTGGTTGCAGCAGAGACAGTTGTCTGGGGTCATTCCTCCGAGACCCCCACATGCCCAGGCACCTCTCTGGTGCTCATCTTCTTCCTCTGTACCAGGGGGAATACATACTCTCCATCTTGGGGTCGTTAGCAAGCTGTTAGAGTCTTTAATAGCACTCCACTATACAAATAAAATGCAAAATATTATTTAATTAGTCATGTATCTGAAGAGACATGGATAAAGACTCCAGGGAGACTTTATTGCAGCTTTCCAGACCTACCAGAAAGTTGGGGAGGGACTTTTTACGAGGGCTTGTAGTGACAGGATGAGGGGTGATGGCTTCAAACTGGAAGGGGGGAGATTTAGGTTAGAAGTTCTATAGTCTGAGGGTGGTGAGACACTGCCACAGGTTGCCCAGGGGGGCTTGTGGATGCTCCATTCCTGGAGGTGTTCAAGGCCAGGTTGAATGGGGCCTTGAGCAACCTGGTCTAGTGGGAGGTCTCCCTACCATGGCAGGGGGATTTGGAACTAGATGATTTTTAAGGTCCCTTCCATCCCAAACCATTCTGTGATGCTGTGATCTGATTTCCGACTCGAGGCATCGCTGCTGAGCAGCTCAGGGTGGTGAGAAGCTGGGATCTCCTGAGCGAGCAGCACCCAGGGTCAACCCATGCTGTTGATCTGACTGATGGCTTTCTCCTGGTTGCAATGTCCTGACCTCTCATAATTGTAGAGGAGTTGCCTTCCTGATACGCAGGAAAAAAATATGCCTTTTAGGTCTTGTTTCCTCTTGGGGCATTCACGGGGTGGAAAGATGCCAACCACCTCTCCATTGCTATGTCTGCTCTAGGCAGGAGAACACATCTGTGTGAGGACCAGCCATGCATAGCTCCATATTGTGCTTTTCTAGGGCTGACAAACTACTATGGGAACCTTGAGTTACCCTGCTGCTGCTTCTCTCTGGAGGGGCACTTTGTAGACATTGTGCTCTACTCTGAAATGATTTTTTAAACCAGGTTTTAAAATGCTGTTATGAATAAAGGAGGACACCTTCCCCCTAGTAGCAACAAGCATCCTGAGAGAACAACCATTAAGTCAGGCAGCTCGGAGTGGGAGCGGCGTAGGTGGTCTCACTTCAGGAGACAAGGTACTTTGGTGGCAGGACATCTTGTGAGTTGTGTAGATTTCCTGGCCCCGGTCTCTCCAGAGAGGCTTAAAACTTTTAGTGCCCTCTTGCTTGCATGTACTTAGCAACAAAGAGATTTGAATTATTTAAAGATACAGGAAGACATGAAAGCCATTAGGAAGGGACCCGGTGCCCCCCGGAGGTATTGCAGTCTTCATGCTTCCCTTAGCTTGCAGGGCTGTCTGCAAACACCCAACACCAGGGAGAGGAGGCGTGTGGGATGAAGGACAGATGACAACTACCTTGGCTTAAAGTCAGGGTTGGTTTTCAAGTGGCCCTCAAGTTTTGTTTTGGAATTGGTTGGCTGGGTGCGATGAGGGGATCGCCTTCAGGGATGCGATGAGTGGTGAGGCTCTTCCCTTGGTGAGGCTCTTCCCTTGGTGAGGTTCTTCCCTTGGTGAGGTTCATGCTTCCAGCTCCTCCTCCTCCTCAGACGGAGCTTGTGTGATCTGCACACCCGCACCAGAAGGAGACAGCCTCGGCTGAGCACATTTCTTGTGTCTCATTGACGCGCCATCCTCGTAAGAGCCTGAATTTACATGATGCCTGTTAAACTGCGGAGGAATCTCAAGGCTCCCGTGGAGCAAGGCATGATACTGGCAGGTTGGTGTAGGCAAACGTGGAGCTGTGATGTGCTCAGAAATGACTCGTGCTCTGCCTTACATAGCAAAATCCATTTTAACAGGGCAGACAGCAGCTCAGGACAATGTTAACCTTTCCCGTTACCTCTCCAAGCCTCATGGAGTTTGTGTCTACTCCTGCAGCTCCTGGTTGTGATCGAGGAGGTCTGCAGCCCAGGCTGGCATGGCTTCACCACTGCTTGCCCAGTGATTGGCACTGGGGAAACAACATCAGAGTTCTAGGACCCTCTCTGTCACCAGGTCCTGCTGACCCCAAGGGCCCTGTTGCCTGTGGCACGGCTCCATCTGTGATGCCTGTCACCATTTTGCACTTTACTGTGATTAAAGCCAGCCAGGGAGATGTCAACTAAATGGCTCCTGTTTTTTTACAAGGGAGGGCTGGCTTAAAGGAAGGTCTTTTAGGAGCTGTTTCATGCGCGGAGGGGAATTGCTGATCAGAGAGAGATCTTGACGGTTTATGGCGAGGTTAATCTCACCTACTTCAGCCTTGTAAAACTTAGTCATGTAATCAGCCTCTGCTGGGGCTTGAGAGGAGCAAGCAGCTCGTCTTTCCAAGGGTATCTGCAGCAGCTCAGAGATGCCCTTCTTGGATAGGAGAGGAGGATGCTTAGTGACGTGGTTTAGTGGTGGATGTGGCAGTGCTGGCTTAATGGTTGGACTCGAGGTCTTTTCCTTGAAGACTCAAAGGTCTTTTCCAACCTTAATGATTCTATGACTCTGTTCTAAGAGTAGACTGCTAGCTTGAGTACAGACATCTAGGGCTGGGTGAGGCAGAGTCCTTCCCAGCCCATAGCACGGGTTTAAGTGTGATCTGAGCAGGAGGTGCTGGCTCAGATGTCCAGGGGAGTTTTGGGCAGGCTGCCTTCCAGCCTGAGCTCGGGAAAGCCTCCCTGCTGCTGCGGCAGAGCTCCCTGTATCCTGCACCAAAGCTGTAATTAGCTCAATCACAAAGCCAGGGACTGTGATTTAAAACCCTACGTTGATGCATGTTCTCCGCGGAGCACGTTGGGTTTGTTGATCTCGTAGTGTGGTGGCAGGTCACCCTGCTGCAGTAAGACCTGTCAATTAGACAAGACTAAAGCCGGAGTTTTTGACTGCTAACCACGTTCCAGATAGTTGGTTTTTATTTTTTTGCTGGCAAAGACAGTACTTTTAGCATCTTCCAGATTTCACCATTGCTCTTCTGTAAATTCTCCCATCATGTCTTTCTGTTGGCTGTCCTAAAGTGCCATCCAGGTGGCATCAGGTTGTTAAATACTGAGATTTTCAGCCCAGGGGTGACTGATGGGTACAGCAACTCACTTGTGTATCAGCTTGTGTTGTTGGGTCCGTCACGATGGAAGGTGATGCACAAATAGAAAATGGGTTTAATTGCAATTTTAACTGAAATTAAGGTATTGGAATAGTACAGGGCAGGGAACTCCCTGGGTGGGCTGAGGACATGTGAAGCAGGAGTGACCAACAGGTCTTCTCCAATTGTAGAGTCTCTTCTTCACGCAGAGCAAGCACATTTGATTTATTGCAACTGTGACTGAAAATAGGACTGGAGCAGCAGGAGAATTAAAAACATGCATGGCATGTATATGATACAGAATAACTAATCTTTGCTGACATTTACTGTCAATCACGGGTAAGGAGAAGATAACGAACTCTGCCTCTCATGTTCTGTGGTCTGCAGTCTTCAGTCATGAAGATAAATGTCAGGCATCAGCTGTCCTTTAGTACAACCATATTCTGGCAGGCAGCAACGTTTCAACAAATTCTTATGCTGGAAGGTGGATCTTTGTGGAGCCCAGATAACGCATCCAAAAATCCCAGGGGCTTTGTGTGAAAAGGTTTCGATCCCAAAAGAGAGGGACCCAAAGTGTCCCCTGCACCAGGAGGTGCCACGGTGGCCATGGTGGAGATGTCTCCATGAGCCAGATGGAGCTTGGAGGGAGCCTTTGTGTTCCTCTGATTTCCCTGAAGTGTTTATGTCTTACATAGATACGCCTTTGTAGTCAGCCAGACGTGGGATCTCTCATCTCGTGGCCACCAGATCAAATTCCCCACGCATTTTTACTGAAATGACACTTTTTTAGGCCATCTGAAATTATTTCTCCATTCATACCAGAGCTCTTGAGTTATCTAGGGGAAAGGGAAAGCATGGAAAATTGGGAGAAAAATGGGTTTTTATTTTCGAGTGTGTCATTTGAAATGAGAGGGGACTAAAACGCAGTTTTTGTCGTTTTAAATTGAACAGCTTAACTCGGAGTTATTTTGAAAGGAGTGTTAAGTGAAGGAGGTTCAAGTTGAGTTACCAACGTGAGGAAAAATACTGGGGGGCTAGTCTGAGGAGCTTGGCTTTCCTGTTGTGGGAGGTGAAGGAAGCATCTACCCAGCTTCATTCTTCTTGTAATAAGAGCCAGAGAAAGGACCAGAGGGGACAGAAATAGGGCCGTGCCCCCGTTTTAATGGCAGAGGGAAGGAACACGGCTGCTTGAGGCGCCTGGGCTTTTTGGGAAACTGCTTATTGACATTTACAAACACTATTTCCCTGGTAGAGGTGCCTACAAGGGCAGAGTTAGCATTACTATTATTAATAATAAATAACAGTAGTACGGTAAAATGTGTACTTAATATATCTTGTGTCGTTCAGTGCATCTCCCAATGCTTTACAGAGGAGAAATTGTAAGCACGTGTGAGAAGGGTAAATATGAGACAGGCAGACAGGGACTGGTAGGGAGATGAGATGGAGATCAGGAGGGTTGACCTCTTTCCTCTTCTTGTCCTTTATCTTCTTGGCTTGTATTTTATAACTATATATTTCTTAGTTAATGGGGATCTGGGCACTACTCTGGGCTTGGAGGTTGGTCATTTCTGCATGCAGAATAAGTCCAGGGCAGGTGGAAAAGTGGAAGAAAAGGTCATGGAAGGCTCCTGTCATACAAAATGTGCTGGTGAGGGGGGAGAGAGCGGGGCTATCGTGTTGTGAGCTACAAATAGAGCTGTTAGTGTGCCATCAGATAGCTGCTGGACATCGATAGTGCTTTATCAATGGGATAAAGATAAACGTGAAGATAAGAGAGTTGGTTTTGCCTTGAAATCCACTTGCGGTTACCAAAAGAGTTTGTCTTCACGTTGATTTCTTCATTCTGCTCCTGTGGTAAATGCCAAGTCTTGAAATCTTATTTATGGTGAAGCTAATGAAAAAATGTCCAGCAGAGCCAGTGCTTCACCCAAAGGACATGGAGATCTTCTGTGCTGTCTTAATTAAGTGAAGGAACAGGGAGACTTCTGAAGCTACCTGACAGTGTTTGGATGGCTAATTCTCTCCAGCATTGAATTAAAAATTAGGAGTGTTTAATAAGCAGGGGTAGGTGCCCCATGGTTTCAGCAAGATGCACTTAAGCTCAGCCTTTCTGCATGTTTTTGAAAGTCTGACTCATATTTCCCAGCACTTCTCAGCAGCTGTGAGGGCATGAAACTTTTTTAGATGGGAGATAAGATCCTTCTTGTAATCACATGATGGAGGGAGCTGGCGCTTTAAGGGAAAGAGTGCTAAAAATAATCAGAATTGGTGACAAGATAGTAGCAATTTTGGCTTTTTGTACCGTGAAGGGCTGGGTGCCAGCCCTACGGAAAGGAGTCAAGGGCTTCATTCTGCAGCATGGCTCCGAAATGTCATTCCCCCAGTGACAGTTTGGGGGTAAAAATAAAAGAGAGGAAAGGATAAGGAGGAGAAAAGACGGAATGAAAGCGAGAGCAAACACCGAGAGGAATGGGAAAGGGTAAATATTGCAAAATTTAACAAAAGAGGGCAAGGGAAGCAGGACACAGCAGGTCTTGGACTAGTGCTGCATGGACTAGGATGGTGTTAGAGGAAGACAAAAGGAGCGAGACAGAGCAAGAAGCACAATGACTTTAATTTGTAGGCAGAGACTGTTAAGAGAGAGGAGAAAAAAAAGAAAGAAAGAAAAAAAAGGTGATTTGGGTTCTTTTATTCATTACTAACCATAAAAGGCCCAGACTGTGTTGCCAGTGGCTTTAAAATCCAGGACCCTATTAAACCTTCCTTGATAGTAACTCAGCACTTGGAAACAGAGTTAAAAAAGGGGCGAGAGGGAGGAGGGATGGAGGAGCTGGCTGAATCAGGGGGGGACTTAGAGTGAAGAAGATCTCACCTTCTTCTGGCAATGCTTTGGGGGGGATCAAGTGGCTCAGGCTGCCTGTTGGCCTGGAGAAGCCCAATGGGATCAGCAGCATCCTGATGCCCCTTGCAGAGGCATCATCCCAGCTGCTGCTCCCCAGGAAAGGGCACTGCCCCCCATTCCCAGGTATTAAATGGGGATTTATGGCTGCTGCTTGCAAACCAGCTGCAGCTCAGGGGAGGCTGTGCTGAATGCGAGATGAGATGGAAGAGATCAGCAGATAAACGCGATGGATAAAGCCAGCAGCAAAAGGTTCTTCGGATTAAGTCCCTTTATGATAAATAGCAGGCGTGCTGCTGTCTAGTTGGAGGTTCATGTCAGGGTAAGGAGAGGCACTGGCTGCACTGTCCGGCTGCTTTTCAGCCAAGCACAATCAGATATGGGCAGTCCCCAGGTGGGACGGGGAGAGCACTGGGGGAAATGGGTAATCACCATCACTAATGGTCCCCCTGACCCCTCTACATCCCCAGGGACTGTCCTTCCCCGAGTGCTGCTGCAGGCACCTTATTGCCAGCCTGCAAACCCTGCCCTGCATTCAGCTCTGGGGAGAGTTGTAATTAAAAGAGCTGTTCCCCGAGCCCCAATGACTTATTGATTTTGTGTGTGTGTGTCTGTGCGGGTGTGTGCTCCTTTCTCCTCGGGGGAAATAGAAGAAACCATTCATTTTTAAGCGAGGCTGGGATGTGACAGCACAGGTCTGTGCCATCCCACCTCCTCTGCTCCCATGGACACGTGCAGAGCAGGGTGAGGAAATAGATCCCTCAGGAGATGCTCACAGCCAGGGGGGATCTCAATCCCCCGAGGATTTAGCTTCCCTGCTGTGGTGGTAATAGAGATGCCTCCTCCACACCTTGTACTGAGGTTGTCCAGGCAAGGAGCCTTGGGTTTGAGGAGCTTCTAGAGCCCTAGTAGAGATGTTGCTTGGGTGGGAGAGGGGGAGAAGGAAACAGGGGTGCCCTCTCCCTCTTTGAGCATCCCTTCTCTAAGCCAACCATGGAAGATGGAGAGACACAGGGCGCTGCCGCGGCTGCTCCGGTTCGTGAAGTGGGTAATCAGCCTTTTTTATGAAGTCCAACTCCAACCTCTTTGAATTTCACCCCATGTTCTCCCCGTTGCAGAATAGAAAGGGCTGATAAAGGTCTTATCTGGCTGCTGTGCTTGAGGGAATCGGTGCTGCTGGAGGAGCGTGGCTGTGACCAGAGCCTCGTTGGGGATGCAGAGCGCTGAGCGTGGCTGAGGGGCAGAGCATGAGGTGACAACCAGAGAGGCATTGCTGAAGTAGCTGAGAGGGACAGTGCAAGGAAATGTCTTTTGGGGTGAGCTGCTTTCCCAGTGGAGTTTGGGAAGTGCCTCCTGTAGCTGCACACCTTTGCCTTTCCTGGGATGATGGGGTCTGTTTACAGGTTGTTTCTTTGTTTGCTTTAAAAGAAAGGTGACAAAATGCCAGATTAACCCAAAGAAATACGTGCTTCTGTCATTGCTTTCCCTTCCTAATGGAAGTAGGGAGGGTTCTCCATAGTAACTCATCAGTCAGTGGAAGAGTAACATAGTTAATGTGACAAAAATGCTCATCTTGGTGACTTGTCTGTGAGAGACTAGACAGCTTGATGCTTAATTATCGATTTGAGAAGTGAAAGGAGATAATGGCAGCTTTGCCATTTTGGTGGTGAGGAGAACATCAGGCTGGGCAGATTCGGCCATTTGGATCCCTGAAAAAAACCCTGTAGCAGAATAAAGAGATCCTCGGGACCTCTCCCTCCTTCTAATTGTAAGGAGAACTGAAATTAAAAAAGCTCTACTCCATAAGGTCTCGCCCTAACTGAGCCGTGTCTGAAGGGGCTGAAAGGAGAGGAAGGAATCTCATTAGCCACCCTTTGAAAGCTTCATTTGAGGCAAGGCTGCCAAGGCACCAGTTGCCCCTCGGATGGGAAGCGTTGCAAGCTCCGACAGCAGCTCTCCATGCTCAGAGCCGAACGGCCTTGGAGAGAATCTTTAAGTATTATTGAAGGATTTGGCCTGCTGGAGCTGGGCAAGCTACAAAATCCAGATATTGTTGTACTTGGCAAGAGCGTGGTGCTCCTTGCAGAGGGGAAGGCTTTGTCCTTTGCTAAAGCTTGAACAAACTTCCGTGAGGAATTAAGTGGAGTCCTCTGCATCTCAGCAGCCCCTTGCAGCAATCTCCGGTGGCTTCTGTGGCGTTTGCCCTGCTTAGCTCACGGACATCTGCAGAGCATCCATTTTCCTAGAAAGCTTTCCTTCCATCTGCTCTATCGACTTTGGTAATGGAGTTAAGACCCCCCTGCTTCCTGAGCCAAGGCATGGAGATTATCCCTCTAATATAATTCAAGGAAACCCCTCCTCTCCCAGCTGGCTCAGGCAGTTGCTGGGTGATACAACTCACTCCAGAAACAAAAAACTGGTCAGTCGGGGTGGAGATGTTGCTCCTGTGGTTGGAGATGAATCTGGGACAGGGGTTTAAATGGCTTCACCCAAGTTTTTCTTGTTTTCTCTCCATTTTGAGGCTGAATGAGCTTTGTTGCTGAGGATGCTGGTGCTTTGCAGTGAGGTTTGGGGAGGTGAAATGTGTTTTTCCATAGTTCGTGGCATTGATTCTCCAACTGGACTAATACATAGGACCTCTCTATGTCTTGCTTTAGGCACCAAACCTTCTCTGCTTTTCTATCTGAAGTGCTGGGGCTTGGGCTGTGGGTCCTGAGTTGGAGGTGACCTATGGATGAGTCACAACCCAGCAACAGGTTTTGTTCCCCATGGCCTCATAGCAGAACCTGGCCCAGCTGTGTGAGGCCCCAACTGCCCCCGGGTGATCATGGTTGGGGTGGTGGGCAAGGCTGAAGCTATATTAACCAGGAACCAACCAGTTTGTGAGGAGAAAACAAGAATCTGATCAGTTTGAAGAGAGCTTCTGTTGGAGCTAGTCGGGGTCACTTGCTGAGCTCTCTCTCAGTGCTGTGTTCCCCCTTGGCTGATTCAAGACAGAGAAGAGCAAACAGATGAAGAATAAAAGCTGAAGGTATGCTGAGGGGATGTTTAGAGTTTGGTGTTGGCCTGAGGAAGAAGAGAGCTGACAGCACACCTTGTAATTTCAGACGTCATGGGGATGGAACTTGGGAAAACCCCAGTACTGAGTGTTGAGGAGGGAGGAGACATCCCATGTCTTGCAGTTCTGAGCGATGCTACCTGAAAGCTTCCCATAGAAAATTTTCCATGGGGGCATCTTTTTAAGGGCAAATTTTGCCGTGTAAAAAACACCCTCAAGAAAACAAAAGCCAAAAAAAAAAGGAATACAAAACTATAGAGACAAAAGAAAAAGATATTGATTTTTAGGTTGGATCCTTCCAGAGAGGAGCCTGTGTAATCACACAGTCCCTGTCTGTCTGCCTTCCCCACCATAGTTTTTTTGAGCCCTTTGGCCAATTTCTACCCAATTTGACAGAAGGGAAGAGGTCTCAGAGATATTAAATTTCTATAAATTTCATTAAAATAGGTGGCTGGGTAGAAGGGACCGGCTATTACAGCAGCCCCATGAGACTGAGGCTCCAGCATATGCAGAGCCTTTGTTAAACATCAAACAGTATCTGAGGAGAAAGACTTCTCTGTACAAGCAATTTCAGGGGAAAAAAAATAAAAAAAGAGAAAGTTTGACCGGCACTTGCACCCTAACAGCCACTGGAACCTGGCTGTAGAGCCCTTGAAGGCCATGTAGCATTTGTTCCACTGACTGTGGACGGCTTGTTCATTCAGAAATGAACTTGTAAGCCCTCAAAATAGGTCACGAGCAGGATGGAAGGAGCGTCCGGGCCTTGTTCGGTCGTCTCCGCACCGGAATAAATTTGAGCCGTGGAGATCTGGCCGATTTCTCCCCTCCCCAGCACTCTCCTCTTTCTTGCTTGGCTAAAAATGCTGAGCTCCAAATTGGGAATTGGTTCCGAGCAGAGCCCCGCGCGCCCGGCGGGGAGAGGGATGCGGAGGGGTGGGAGGAGGCAGCCGGGTAGACCAACCAAAAGCTCTGTATTATTAAGATTTTTAGATATACAGTTTTGATAAAAGCTTGCAAGTAGCAAATTTGCTATCAAGCCTAATGTAGCATGGCAGATTTTGTCTGAGCTAGCAAAGGATCACATTTGCAGCTCCTCTGAGGCGGGGAAGTGGGCTCAATAGGCTATTTTCCACATCCATGCTCTGTTCCTTAAAAAAAAAAAAAGGGAGGGGAGAGAGAGAGGAGAGAAGGAAGGGAAAATAAAGATCATTTCTCTTTTTGCTTTACCCTGATTTTGCATGTGTTTGCCCTGAATGTTAATAGCCAATAACTTGCATGCTAAATGCAGGCTTTGCCGTGGGATTTGGGTTTTGCTGGGTGTGCAAAGTTGCTCAGGAGCACTTAGAGACAGATTGCAGCATTTTGGCAAGTCTGGCATGTTACCGATCTGTTGGTATTTTCATTTCGACCCTTATTTAGTGGAATTAATACCTCCCTGCACCTTTCTGCACCGTGCTAGAGCTGCTGGACTGGTGTAGGAAGGCAGCAACAGCCTGTCTGGAAATCTCCATCAGAAGTCCTGTTTGGTCCTTGTTAGTGATGCTAATCAGGAATTGATTTCTGCCATCTGAGCTCGGATTAAGAGCTATTGATTCATAAAGCAAAGTTTTGGGAGAGAGACACTTGGTTCAGCAGTCACCATCACCCAGGGGGATCCTGAGACAGATGTTGTCACTGGAGTCCCATGAAAAAATTCCTTCTGGGTTGTCAAGCCACCCAGTTTCAGCTCTGTGAGCCTGGGCAGGTTGTTTGCACACTGGGCATTGTTTTCCCAAATCCATAGAATAGAATCATAGAATGAGTTAGGTTGGAAAAGACCTCTAGGATCATCAAGTCCAACCTTCAGCCCAACATCTCCCTGACCCCTAGACCATGAAGTGCCCCATCTACTTGTTTGTTGAACCTCTCCAGGGATGGTGACTCCACCACCTCCCTGGGCAGCCTGGTCCAGTGCCTGACCACTCTTTTGGGAAATAACTTCTTCCTAATGTCCAATCTAAACCTCCCCTGGGGCAACTTGAGGCCATTACATCCATTTTGTATTCAGTTTGGTCTTGCTCACTGGTCATCTTTGGTTTGCAGTTGGCTGAGAAATGCCCAGGCTCTGCCTTGCTGCTGGTGTGACCCAGCTGGGGATAGGTTTCCTCACTTACCTCCTCAAAGCAATAAAACAGATATTTAGACGTGGCATGTAGGAGACTGGAAGTTTTCCCATGCTGATATAGCAGCATTTTTCTCATGCATGAAGCAACTCCTCTTATTTTAGGAGACTGTGGCGTATTTTCTTGCTCAGGAGAGCAGAGGGAGATGGCTTGTTTTTTGATGGGATCAGGCATGTGTTTTGTTAATGCCCTCTGTGATGTGCTACCAGTTTTATTTGCACCATTTGCTGCAATTCTGTGGCTTAGTGACCCGACGTGCTTCTGCCCTGGCTCACAGCACCAAACCTGAGCATCCTGCAACCCCAGGCTGTGTCCCTGGATCTTGTATTACCCTTTTTGCTCTTCATTCCTTTCTCCCATTTCTGTCTGGCATTTTGTACCTTGTACAGTTTATTAATGCTCCTTTGTCACTGCCTGCCTGATGGGTTTTCTTTCTGCTTTCCTGCAGCATCCCTAATCTTAGAGTCTTGGCTTCATTTAAGAGGAGGGGGGGAAACAAAACCCTGCTGCTTCTGCTAAATCAAGTGGTGTTTGTGTTGGGAAATGAGAAAGTGATGCCATCAAACTCACTTATTCTGGAGATTGGCTGGGTTCACATCCCGGCTGCTTACAAATGGCATTTTGTGGAGCTCATTGCTCAGCAGCACATCTCCCATGGCCCACGCCCTGCCCCAGACACAAGGGCAGCTGCTTATTTTTCCTGGTATTTTAGGAAAACTGTGGGATTTGTCTATTCAAGGCACCCTCTGGTGCTGCCCCTCATCCCGCACCCTCCTCAGCAGCACCTTGGCTGAGCTGGGGCGATGTCCCCCAGGGCTTCCCCGCATTGTACCAACAGGTCTTGTAAATGTACAGGACCATTTAGGCTTTTAAGACATCTGAGGCCACTTTTCATCGCCGGCTAGGCTGCTG
>VYZX01012164.1:35760-140196 GCA_013401335.1 Brachypteracias leptosomus
ATAACTTGCATGCTAAATGCAGGCTTTGCCGTGGGATTTGGGTTTTGCTGGGTGTGCAAAGTTGCTCAGGAGCACTTAGAGACAGATTGCAGCATTTTGGCAAGTCTGGCATGTTACCGATCTGTTGGTATTTTCATTTCGACCCTTATTTAGTGGAATTAATACCTCCCTGCACCTTTCTGCACCGTGCTAGAGCTGCTGGACTGGTGTAGGAAGGCAGCAACAGCCTGTCTGGAAATCTCCATCAGAAGTCCTGTTTGGTCCTTGTTAGTGATGCTAATCAGGAATTGATTTCTGCCATCTGAGCTCGGATTAAGAGCTATTGATTCATAAAGCAAAGTTTTGGGAGAGAGACACTTGGTTCAGCAGTCACCATCACCCAGGGGGATCCTGAGACAGATGTTGTCACTGGAGTCCCATGAAAAAATTCCTTCTGGGTTGTCAAGCCACCCAGTTTCAGCTCTGTGAGCCTGGGCAGGTTGTTTGCACACTGGGCATTGTTTTCCCAAATCCATAGAATAGAATCATAGAATGAGTTAGGTTGGAAAAGACCTCTAGGATCATCAAGTCCAACCTTCAGCCCAACATCTCCCTGACCCCTAGACCATGAAGTGCCCCATCTACTTGTTTGTTGAACCTCTCCAGGGATGGTGACTCCACCACCTCCCTGGGCAGCCTGGTCCAGTGCCTGACCACTCTTTTGGGAAATAACTTCTTCCTAATGTCCAATCTAAACCTCCCCTGGGGCAACTTGAGGCCATTACATCCATTTTGTATTCAGTTTGGTCTTGCTCACCGGTCATCTTTGGTTTGCAGTTGGCTGAGAAATGCCCAGGCTCTGCCTTGCTGCTGGTGTGACCCAGCTGGGGATAGGTTTCCTCACTTACCTCCTCAAAGCAATAAAACAGATATTTAGACGTGGCATGTAGGAGACTGGAAGTTTTCCCATGCTGATATAGCAGCATTTTTCTCATGCATGAAGCAACTCCTCTTATTTTAGGAGACTGTGGCGTATTTTCTTGCTCAGGAGAGCAGAGGGAGATGGCTTGTTTTTTGATGGGATCAGGCATGTGTTTTGTTAATGCCCTCTGTGATGTGCTACCAGTTTTATTTGCACCATTTGCTGCAATTCTGTGGCTTAGTGACCCGACGTGCTTCTGCCCTGGCTCACAGCACCAAACCTGAGCATCCTGCAACCCCAGGCTGTGTCCCTGGATCTTGTATTACCCTTTTTGCTCTTCATTCCTTTCTCCCATTTCTGTCTGGCATTTTGTACCTTGTACAGTTTATTAATGCTCCTTTGTCACTGCCTGCCTGATGGGTTTTCTTTCTGCTTTCCTGCAGCATCCCTAATCTTAGAGTCTTGGCTTCATTTAAGAGGAGGGGGGGAAACAAAACCCTGCTGCTTCTGCTAAATCAAGTGGTGTTTGTGTTGGGAAATGAGAAAGTGATGCCATCAAACTCACTTATTCTGGAGATTGGCTGGGTTCACATCCCGGCTGCTTACAAATGGCATTTTGTGGAGCTCATTGCTCAGCAGCACATCTCCCATGGCCCACGCCCTGCCCCAGACACAAGGGCAGCTGCTTATTTTTCCTGGTATTTTAGGAAAACTGTGGGATTTGTCTATTCAAGGCACCCTCTGGTGCTGCCCCTCATCCCGCACCCTCCTCAGCAGCACCTTGGCTGAGCTGGGGCGATGTCCCCCAGGGCTTCCCCGCATTGTACCAACAGGTCTTGTAAATGTACAGGACCATTTAGGCTTTTAAGACATCTGAGGCCACTTTTCATCGCCGGCTAGGCTGCTGCACAGTTTTACAGGGTCATAAAAGCCCTGACAGGAGTCATAAAAGCCTCCAATTGCACTGCACAAACCCGTGGAGTATATTTTAAGGGCCCCTGAGTTTTCATTTTGCTGCTTTTATGGGAACTCATAAAAGCCTCGATGAGCACAGCCCCTGATTGGCTCCTCAGCACGGAGGTAGTTAAAATTACAGCCACCGACAAATTGTTCCAGTCTAAATAAATCAGGGCTTTGCATGGAGTATGAGGGAGCAGCCCCACTCCCCACGCAAGCCACGCTGGGTGACACGCGTGTGCTGTCCCTGGTCCCCGTGTGGGGCTGGTGCAAACCCCCTCCCATCCTCAGTGACCTCTGTTCTCTGCCATCCTCACAGGCACAGCTGGGTTGTCCTGCTAGGAGACACGATGCATCTTGCAGAGGTTTTTTCTGGGCTGTGGGTACTGCTGCCTGTGTGCTCGCTTCCCCTGGGCACGGTTTTCTGCTGCATCACTCATCTCGTGTTGTGTGCGCACACACTGACACCAACCATGCTCCTGCTCAGAGGTATCCAGTTGTTCCAGCACATCGCTGCCCTGTAACCCCATTCATGTCCCCCATGCCCCATGCTGAAACCCCCATAGCTTCATCCCTGCTCTCTCTGCACAAGCAGATGCTCGAGTGGATGTCACCGAGGCAGGGACAGACCTCAGTTGCAGGGAGAGCTGCTGGGGTTTGGCAGGATTTTCTGGCTCCATTGTGTTTCCATTGAGCAATGTCAGTCTGTCAAAAGGGAAATATTTCATAGAAATAGCTTGTTGTTGTGGCTTTTTTTTTTTTTTAACATTACCTGGCTAGACTGAAATAAATAACAGTGGTTGAAATTCAAATGCGATGTTTGCCAACAACAGAATCAAAGCTCTTGGTGTGGCGTGACCTGAAAACAAGGCGGCTTGGGGTGAGTTCTGTTGTGGTCTCATCCACCCAGATGCTGTGAGAAGTGGTTGGAAGTGAGAGGGACGTGGTGAAGGTCAGTGGAGGAGGAGAAGGAAGGAGGCAAAGCCCATGTGGTTGGAGCTGACAGCGAGTCGAGGGTGTAGATTTGCAATGGAAACTTCCTCAGCTGTTGTCCTCTCCTCTGCACCATGCAAGGTGATGGCGAGGCCAGAGCTTGGTTGTTGGGTGTGCACAGTGATGCTCATCCCAAGCCCATTGATCTCCACCTCAAGGGGCATCTGCTTCTCCACAGCCAGAGTTTTCTGCTGGGATGTTTCTACCCTTTCCTTGAGCTGGTCCTCACCAGAGGGAGGAAGACTCCATACTAGTGGCTTCCTCCACTGCTATGACCACCTCCTTTCCCCAGCCTCGTGCCCAGGGCATCACCTATCATGCCAGGCATTGCTTGGTGTTGTCCGTAGAAGCTGTGGTGGCTCCCAGGGCTGTACAAGCAGAGCCAAGCCCAAGGGGCCAGGCTGAAATCCCATGTCCCCATGGAGAGGGACCAGCAAAATCTCAGCTGTGTGACCTTCCAGCCAGGAGTCTGTTTGTCACAGCTTGGGAGAGAGAAAGGAAGTGATCAGAAAGGTTCTCTTTGCTCTGCAAAGATAAATGTATCTTATTTCTGTCTTGCTGTAGCTTTATATAGTAATTATATCAACTACAGCTGATCAAAGCATTTGTTAAAGAGAAAACTATCTCTCCTTTGCTTTTGTTACTGTTTGCAGCCAATTTGACAGGCTTTATATCTCCGACTACATTTTCTTTTATTTTCCACGCTTGATTTCTCTTTTTCTCTTCCTTCCCCCTTGTTGGCACCTGGCACATAGACGAATCTCCCTCCTCCCCCCCTCCTCTTCCCCTTCCCCCTCTCTCCATCTGGCTTAATAAAAATGTTTTTTAAGTCATCCCAGGGACTCGGGAGTAAATAGCAGCAGTCGTGCAAGTGATGGATCTACCTGTGCCTCCTGGTCCGTCCGGGCAGGGAGGTGTGAGCAGGGACAGCTCAGCCAAGCAGCAGAGCGAGCAGAGCAGCTCCCCTCCCTCCTCCCCTCCCCTGCTTTTCTATTTTCTGCTGTTATTGTTTCTTCAGGTGTTCATAAGGGTTTAACCTCTCACCTTCATGAGACTGGCACAAATGGGCTGCCCTTTTGTTCGAGCCGTAGCCACAAATCCCAGGAAGCGCGTCCTCGCTGCTGCTTTAATATTATTATTTCTTTTAGGATTACTTGTTTCCCCCGTTGACTTTCCATCTTTCTTTAATCTCATTTAAAAACCTGTCGCTCCTCCAGTGCCTGCTTTTCTTTCTTTCTCCCTGTGTTATTGGCTTTATGGCCAAATGGTTTAATTTATTTGCCATACAATATCTCTTTACCACTGTTCTGGGGATACAAATTTGTTTGAAAGACGTTACAATAATATCAATGCCTGGCACATCTGTTTGTCAGTGCTCAGTGTTTCCAGCTCAGACGCTCAGGGATGGGTGGGAGGAAGGTATCTTCCTCTGTAGGAGCATCTGGGGAGATCGACTGTAATTCCCTGAGCTAAAACGTAGCTGGGATTTGAGCTTCCTAAGTCAAAATGTACTGGGCGGCTCCTCCTTTCCCAATGTGAGCACCATAGTATTTGCAGCAGCCAAAATGAGTTGCACCCTGGTGATGATTTGAAATTAATTCACTCCTTGCAGAGGAAAAGGCTTGAACCAACATCTGGAGGAAGAGCTCTAGACTCATGTTTTGGGGCAAAATATGAGTCAAAATTGGGGGATTTGGGTGCAGGCTGTTGGGGATAGAATCATAGAATGTACTGGGTTGGGAGGGACCTCCAAAGATCATCTAGTCCAACCCCCCTGCAACAGGGGACATCTCCAACTAGTTCAGGTTGCTCAGAGCCCCATCAAGCCTGACCTTGAATGTCTCCAGGGATGGGGCCTCCACCACCTCTCTGGGAAACCTGTTCCAGTGATCAACCACCCTCATATTAAATAACTTTTTACTAATGTCCAACTTAAATCTACCTTCTTCTAGCTTAAAACCATTGCTCCTCGTCTTATCACCACAAACCCTTGTTTGTTGATGGATGGTTGTGAATTGGTTGGTCGTGGTGGTGATTTGGCTCTTGCCCCATTGATGAGGGTGCTGGACTTGTAGGTGAGTGCAGCCGCTCCATTGGCAGTGGTGGGAAGTTGTTGCTTTGCATGAAGGACACACTAATTGTGGGGATGGGAGTTGTCACTGTACCCATTGCTCAGCTGGGAACAGAGCTGCAGAGGGTGAAATTCCATGGCTGGGGTTGCAGAGGGTCTCAAAGCAGATTTTTTTTTCTGGCAATGTCTTTTAGCAGAGAGAAACCAGGTGCCTTGGGCTAGGCCAGGGATGAGCCAGCAGCTTGCCTTGGGCTAGGCTGTAAAATCACCTCTGTGGCTCTGGCAGCCAGCAATTGCCACCCCTGTGGTGTTTTTAGCCTTCCTTATCAGCATACTTCATAACTTCTAATGTTCGTTGATTGCTATCTATTTTTCCTTTTATTTTTGTGTTATGCTTGATTGCTGCTTTAGCTATAAGAATAGGGCTTTTAGCCAAAATTGTCTCTTTTTTTTGGATTGTGGAGTCCTGGCTTTTTGGCTCGTTAATAAGTTTTGTGTTACGAGCCCACATTTCTCTGTTGACATTTTTCCTTCCAGCCAATTTCTCCCATAATTTTCCCCAGCGTTTGGAAACGAGTCCTTTTGAAGCACTGAGTATATATATTACTGATTGGGGCAAGCCTTTATTATCCCTTGTGAATGTAATCAAGTCCTCATCACTAGTTTCTTGATAATCACTGAGCACTGGTTCAGTCATTAATTTCGTCTTTATCCATCATGTCTCCTTTCCACGTTATTTGCTAAATAGGTTGGACGTGATTGCAACACTCAGCATCTGAGCTTGTAACTCTTTGCTTTCTTAATGTGTTTACATTGTCAGGGTAATGCTGTCCCCAGTACTCAGCCCTGTGGTATTTTACTATGAAGGATGCACACTGAGCCTGCATGGAGGAGATGAATACTCCTTTGTTAGGTGATCACCGTTGTCGGTCTTTAGACCCTGATGTTTCAATACTGCCTGCCTGCGAGCTCTAATTTATTATCTCCCCAAATCAAGCTCCTCAGCACCGAGCTGTTTATCTTTCCCCTCGTTTGCAGCACGATGCTCGTGTAGAAATTCACCCTGGGCTGTGGTTTCCCTTCATGGTCTGTGCCTGCTCGGGCCGGCTCCGCTCAATCCATATATATCCAATGGGTCTAAGAGATCAACAGCTCTAAAAGCAGAAAACTAAATGGATTATGGCAAAGATTTTGACGGGCCAGTCATTCCCATCACTAATAGTGACAATAATATCACCTTCCTTCTTGTCAAAGAGATTTTCCAGTTGCTGCTGCCTTTTCAGAAGCCCCATGGCACAGATGGATGGAGAAGCAGTGGGTAAATGGTTCCTTTGGGCAGTATTTGGTGGGGTTGGAACTAGATGATCTTTGAGGTCTCTTCCAACCCTGATGATTCTATGATTTGCCAAGAGGGGCTGTGTTTGCTCACCGAACAGCCTTGGAGTTTGTGCCCTGCTTGCAGAATTTGAAGCTTTCCTCTTGCAGTGGGAGCATGATGCTGTTCTGAGCTGCTCAAATCTTTTAGATGATGGAAGGTGCTGCCCAGCTGCACCATGTCCATAGGGTCACAAGGCAGATGTGGGAAACCATCACTTGGGATGGGCAGGGGCAGCTCCAGCCCTGATGCCTCCTGGGGTCTATGCAGTGCTCTGTGTGCATCTCATCCCTGTTAGCAGGATACGGGTAAAGTGGTTTAGACAGGTATCCTGAACAAATTAACACACCCTATTGATTGCAGAGGCTAATTAGCCAGGACAGGGCTTAGTGTTGCCACGCTCTTAACTTCTGGTACCCAAACTGGCTTTCTTACACCTCCTCTGGACTTCTCTCTTCTAGTGCTGCATTGCGCCAATTAGAGAGACCTTCAGTGTCTTTCGAGAAGGGTTTTCAGAGCTCCTCTGAATTCTGCCAGGAGAAAGCTAAGGCTGTAGGCATTAAAAACCCCAGACTTCCAATTGCTGCTGATCCTTGTGCTGCTCTAAAATGAGCTGAGGGATGACAGGGGCCTCAGGGGGGAAGACACGGTGACTTGCAGGATTGAGCCGAGTCCTGGTGTGACACCTCTGCTGTCCTCCTCCTCCTCCTCCTCCCTCAATGATGTGCTGCAGCTAACTTATTTTACCTGACAAGCTGCTGTGCTCCTTCTCAGGCACTTCTGCCTCATGCCATGATTCAATCTGAAGGACTTAGGCACTTAACATAGGGAATTAGACTATCTGTTGTTACATTAGGGTTACAAAAACTCTAAAAAACAAATATAAAAGGGCTGTGAAATGTGTTTCAAGCCACAGACTGTTTTTTCAGCAACAGAGATTTGGAATGAACTTCCACAAAAGTTGGTTATTTGGTACTTCTTGCTGTGTCCTACCAAGCTGGTAGTGGCTGTCCATGGGCAGAGGCAGATGCACTCTGTGATCATCACCCTGCTTTTGAGGGTGGCCAATTTTATATCTCCTGTTCTTGTTTGGTGCATTGGATTTTGGTCTTGGGGGAGGTAGCTGAGGGGGTTGTCATTGTATGGTTGATGATAGTAAACAAGGTGAAGCTCTGGTGCTTGCTTTTTTGCTGAACCAGGCTGCTGATGGAGACCACAAAGGATGCGCTGTGAATTTTGGAAAATGTTGTTCCATTGCCACTGGACCAACTGTGTGCTTAGGACAAAACTTACTTGACCAAAATGAAAATTAACAGACTGCCCAGGGCAGTGGTGGAGCCACCATTCTTGGAGGTACTTAAAAGATGTGGTGCTGAGGGACATGGTTTAGTGGTGCCCTGACAGTGCTGGGTTAGCAGTTGGACTTGATGATCCTAAAGGTCTCTTCCAAACAAAAGAATTCTATGATTCTATAAAATTTGGAGCTGTGAGTGTTGGCTGGTGATGTGTAAGGATGTCCTCTAAGAGGACATCTTCAAGAGGAGCTCATCCCAACCTATGTCACATGGTCAAGAGAATTAGTAGGACTGGTGTTATGGGAGGATCTTAGACCACTGCTGTCGATATAAACTGTTTGCTGTTAGAAATCTCAGTTGGAGGGATAAATCCCCCCTTTTAGGAGACAATACCACTGGAAAGTAGTTGCAGCACAGGTAAAAAGCCCCGTGTCCTGCCTGCTGAAGCAGCAGGTTGCTGTGTTGTCAGTCCACCAAGCAACAAATCTCCAAATGGGTTTTAAAATTCTTGATCATGTTGTCCTCCCTTTTAATGTACGTCTCGCTCAGCGGTCATCTCTCCTCATTCTCACTCTTAGTTTCAACTTTCCTTTCCCCGGAGGTGTCAGCCCCTCTGGATAATGTGCCCTGACAGCTCCTCTTACCAGAGCTTTCAGCATCGCTATGCAGAGCTCTGTGGAAATGGAAGAAAATCCACCTTGTAAGTGCTTTTATGAGCTAAAACCAAACTGCATCAAACAACCAGCCTGTGCACCTTCTGCCATCCCCAAAGCTGAGCAAAACCATGAAAGGCTGAAAAATGTACAGTAGCTGAGATTTGGGAATTTTCTTTTCTTT
The DNA here is from genome assembly GCA_013401335.1 of Brachypteracias leptosomus. Taxonomy (NCBI): domain Eukaryota; kingdom Metazoa; phylum Chordata; class Aves; order Coraciiformes; family Brachypteraciidae; genus Brachypteracias; species Brachypteracias leptosomus. Next base: position 44,190 of record VYZX01012164.1, read on the forward strand.
TCCCCTGCAGTTGTGCAAAATGAAAGGTACGGAAGGTATTTTACCTGGAGAAAATTGGGCAGTCTCTCAGGGAAGTGAAGTGAGGAGTGTGATAGCATCTGCTTTGTCTGATTTCTTAACCCACCCTCCCAGGGCAGTAACTAATGACAGGACAAGAGCTGATGGCCTCAAGTTGCGCCGGGGGGGGTTAGATTGGACATTAGGAAGAAATTATTTCCTGAAAGGGCCATCAGGCACTGGCCCAGGCTGCCCGGGGAGGTGGTGGAGTCACCATCCCTGGAGGGGTTCAACAAATGAGTAGATGTGGTGCTTTGGGACATGGTCTAGGGTTCAGGGAGATGATGGATGAAGGTTGGACTTGATGATCCTAGAGGTCTTTTTCAACCTAAATGATTCTATGAATGGTCTGGAGAGCTGGGAGACCCTCGTGCTCCCGGCACAGATCCTGGGCTGGGATGAAGCACCTGCTTTAAAAGCTTGGTGCACATCTCAGCTTTGCCAGATCCTCATCATTTCTGAAAAGATTAAAGCCACGCTTTTGAAAATCCCCAGGTTTTCTGCTGGTTTCTTCTCTATTTTTCCCTCCCTTCTTCTGACACTTTCTCTCCCCTCCATCTCCACATGCATCTGATGTTCCTTGCTGTCTTCCATCTCTTTACTGTGCACACTCAGAGAGGGTCCTTTCTGTTGTCCAGGCCTTGGGAGCTTCTTTTAATTTTAATTAAGAGCAAGTGAAGGCAACAAAGTGATTTGTAAGTGGCAGCATCCAGCAGTGGGATGCTGGGGCAGGGCTGCAGAGCCGGGTCATGCCCATGCTGCTGAGGAAGGAGCTGAATATGCTCCATTTTTTGTTTTGTTTCTAAGGCTTTGTAATTTCATCTATTGCTTTAGGATAATATAATTTATTTATTTTTTTAATACAAGGGCCACAGAAGCTTCCATCTGTAATATTTTGTGGACCCTGACATAAATTTCTATTACGGCGCTTATTAAAACCTCTTTTTATTGCCCTGAACATCCACAGCACTCTGCAAATTTGGTTGTTGGGGTTTTTTTTTCCCCACTGCCTTGTGAGTTCACTAGATTTATACTGGCCAGGAGGGCGATGCTTGGAGGCAGGGAGCATCTTTTTTATCTCAGCCTGTACAGTGAAGCTGATGTCCCAGCTCCCAGGTCACCTCGGTGTGGGTGAGCAGAGGGCAGCAAGTCCTGCTGGGACAACGCACCCGTGAAATGTGCCAGGATTAAAAGCTGGGAAAGCTTTTATGAAATGTGCACGTCTGTCTCCTTACCCTGCCCCCAAAATCAGAATATTTCCCGCAAGTGCTGCAGTTTTATCAGCGCCGGGGCTTTTCCTAGAAGGGACTTTTATATTCTGCTCAGTGTTTGCGCAGCGTCTAGCCTCGCAAGATCCTGTTCTCCGTGTGTTCGTCGGCATCCTTCTAATAACCATGATTAATAATGAATGACAACCATTAAATCACTTTAAATATCTACGAGCAGTGCAATGGAGACCCCTTCCTTCCCGGTGCTGGGAATGCCATCCGGATGGGGATAAGCCCCTTGCTCCCTCTTGTGTCACTGCCACAAAAGGGGGACCCTGCAGAGGACCCAGAGTAATTTCTCTGCTTATTGTTTTATTTTGCAGTAATGCCTGGAAATATATGGGGTGAATCAGGAGATTCATAGGGGTTGGGGGTGTGTTGGTTCATCGTGGTGCTGCTGGAGATTATGTGAGGCAGCAGCTGCTCTGCCTTGGCAGTCTGCAGCCGGGTAGAGCTCACTTTATGGCAGCTTTATGCCTGGAGAGCAGGTTTCCTGCGGGCAGAAATAATCCAGATTATAGGGACCCGCTGTGCTTGTGTAAAATGCTGAATTGCTGCCCAGGAAAAGCTCTATGACCATGAACTTTGTATCCGATTAGGGGCTGTGCTGTGTCAGGGCTAGAATACATCCTTTGCCACAGTGCCCATCTCTCTGTGGTGGGATCCAAGTGATGCTTTAGCCTTGTCTGCTTGAGCCTGTATCACCTCTACCTCTGCTCCAGCAAAGTTGTGCCATGCCTTTATCCCATAAATCTTCATTTATCGATGGCCAGAGGATGAAGGACAGCCTTCAGCAGAGCTTCGAGGACCACTCAAAGGTTAGAGCAGCCAAGGGGGAAGCGTGTCCCCTTTCTTCTCACCCAGGGGAAGATATCTCCCCACTGTGAGGTGGGACAAGGTGCCTCCCAACCGTCTTCAAGCTCCCTGCCAGTGCAAGATGAAGGAGGTGCACCCTAATTGTACCCATGTCAACCCTGCGTTGGCAAAGCACAATTGTGGAGAATTAGTTCCTCTCAGGTGCTGGGAAGCCAGCTCTGGTGTGCTCACATGGCTGAAGACAACGGCCGGGATTTTCCACTGCCCTGCACCTTGTCTCCCTCACTCCTGTCATCACGCTCCTTTGGTCTCAGCATCCCGCTGAAGTTCAAAGGAGGCTTTGGAAGACAGGGCACAAATGGTGCCCGGGCGCTTAACTCGCGGTGGCTTCCGGAGGTGTCTCCGTGCCACGTGTGCCCGAGGGAACTGCAGAACGACCGCGCGGGGCGGGAGACACTAAAAATAAGAAGCTGTTGTTTGTAGATGCTCAGTGGAGTAGAAGGAAATGAAAAGCCTGTCCCGCTGTGATGAATTCCCCTGGTCATTGTTTCTGACCGCAAGCGGTAGCTGAAGTGGGGCAGAAGGAGAAATGCTGAAGCACACTTAGGTAATGGTGAGTGAAGGGCGGGTGGATGGAAGAGGAGTGGATAAATTATTTAAGATACGATCATTAGAGCAACCAAGCAGGTTGGAGGGGGAGCAAATTTGTTGATTTTTTTTTTTGCTTCGCTTGCAATATTGAAAATGGGAAAAAAATCATTTTGGATCAAGCTGGAATGAAACCTTAATAACTGATGGCTGAAGGAAAATAAGGGAATTGATGTGAGGTTGACTGTTCCTTGTTCAGTAAGAACTGAAAAAAGCTTTGCTCAAGTGTTTTCGTAGCAAAACAGGCCAGAAGGCCAAGAGAGCAGCAAAGTCCTTTGAGGTCGTGTCTGTTCCTGGCACTGCTCTTGGTCTGGAAAACCAGGGATAAGAGCAAACTCCTATTGCTGCTTCTTCAGGTGGCTTTATATGGACAAATCCCCAGGTTTCGGGCAGCACCCTGAGGCAGAGGACACCCAAGGGATGCAGCTTGGCAGGGAGAGCTGTTCCTCTGTTCCATTGGTGGTGGGCTCCCCTTCCTTGTGCTGTGTAGCTGGGCTGTCTACATCTGGCTTTCTCCTTCCTTCTCCCCTGTCATGGTGGGAGACATCCTCGTGACAACTGTCCCCCTTTCCTGGACTTCTCTTTTAAGGGATGAAGCTGCTACAGTCTCCTGAAAAGTACATGATGCTTCTTCCCATGCCCTGGCACAGGCGATACTGCAGGCTCTGGACAAGTGCTTTTATAGTCTTTTAAGATTTCCAGAGCCACTCTTGGAGGGCCGTTAAGACCTTCGGCTGGTGATAATTGGATTTGTAAGACAGTGCAACATGTGATAAAGTGCTCTTGTTGGACAGGATCCCAGTTTTCTTCTATCATTCCTATTAATGTGATAAATGTCGCTGTCTCAGCTGATAGGACCATGTTGGATAATAAGATTGGAATCAGCTTTGATTTCTCCAGCTCAGTTCTGCATCACGGCTCAACAAGAGCAGGCAGGGAGAGACCCAGCAGAGGTGCCCATTGATGGGGCAGGGGTAGATGTGCCTTCACACTGTGGTGTTTCCTAGCTGGCAGGGCAGGAGATGGGACCAAGGCACCAGTTGCAAGCTTTCAATCTGCTTAGCAAGGAGTGAGGAAGGTGGCCTTGGAGGAGCTGGAGCAGAGGGTTGGATGTGTCAGGCAGTGAAACCTCTCCTAATTGAAGCTGATGGCAAACAAAGGCGGGAGTCCGAGTACAGCTGGGAAGCACAAGTCCAATTTGGAACTGAGCAGCTGTGAAATTGGACCCATCGACCACAGCTGGGGCTGGAGGAGGAGAACTGGGGAGTATGGCTGGGTGAGGGGGGGAAAGTAGGGCTCAGAGAAGGCTTTTATGGCTGTGGGTGGTGTTATTGCTCCCTGTATCACAGAATCCCAGTATGGCAGGGGTTGGAAGGAGCCTCTGGTCCTTTTCCTGTCGCTGGATACCAGCAACAAGAGTTTGTCCCCATCCTCTTGCCCTCTGCCCCCTGGGGAGCTATGTAGCTAGCCAGGTCCTGGGCTATGGATGAGTAGAGGGGCAGTTGGATGAGTAAAGAATGGTGGTGGTAGCCAAAATGGGCACAATCTTTCCTTACAGGTAGGCTGTGCTCCAAGGCATCATACTCAGGCAGAAAAAGGGGGACAGGGTGGGAGTTTTTTCCATGTCAAACCTCCAGTCTGTCTGAGAAGTAATGGTTCCTCTTATTCTTTGTGTGAAAATAAGAGAGATTTCTTCTTAAATCAAAGTCTTCTAGTTGGAGATGTTTTCTCCCTTTTCTTCTCTGTGTGTCTCTCCCCTTCCTTCCTCTGAAGATGTGTTGTGCTTTACTGTGGCTGTTCCTTGGGGTGGGATGGGTGTACTGGGAGGATGCTTAATGGTTCTGCCGTAGAATCACAGAATGTTAGAGATTGGAAGGGACCTCGAAAGATCCAGTGGGCATCGTGCTGTGGGGGAGCAGGAAGTAGTCATGACATTCTGCTCGTGCTTTTTTGTAGGACTCGAGCTTTTTCTTGCTAAACAAATGCCAAATTAAGCCTCCTTCCTCTGCAAGGGTGGTTTGAAGAGGCAGCTGGAGGCACCAGCCTTTGAAATTAGGTGGCAAACTGAGCCACTGTCTTATTTCTGCTAAATATTTGATGCAAAATGAGGGCAGTGGGAGGGGAGCATGGTAAGGGTGCCGTGTCCTGCCTCTCTCAGAGCCGTTCCCTTTGCTGCCAGCCATATGTGGGGCCAGAGAGCTGCTCAGACATCGCTGGGCTTTGGCACGGAGGTAGTTCATGGACAAAGGCAAATCATTAAACATCCCCCATGTCCAAAGCCAGCAGCACGGAACTTTGCTGGCCATGCAAGCAGAAATCACAGTGAAAATGCAGGGAGGCTGCTGTGGTGATCATCACCGGTGTCATTATCCTCAGGTACCCTTACTTAGAGACCAGCTGTTTGCTGCACTCAAAGGGAAAGAGGAGCACACACTGCTCAAACAGGCAGGCAAAGTACCCTGGGCCTGCTGAGCCCCAGTTTTGTAAATGTTATTTCCAATCTTCATTGGCTTCCTGGCGTGTCCTTTCCACCAGCTCTGATTGCCTCCCTCTCCTGCTTTGGGGAGCTGGGGTTTTGTCCTCTGTGCTGATTGCTCCCAGCGACGCAGAAAAAGGGGAAGCCAGCAGGCAGCAACAAAGAAAATCAGAATTAAAAATAATAAGAAATAAAATCACAAGTCCTAAACGATCTGCCTTGTTTGTGCCATCCCCGGCTTGCAAGTGAGGGACTTGAGCTCGGCTGAAGCTGAGCGGGCTCGGGCAGGGCTGCAGAGAACAAGAATTGCAGCAAACTTCAGGGGTTTTGGAGGTGAGCTCTGGCTGGTGGGCTTGCTGTAGTGCTGGAAGGAACCTGGCGAGGCTTGCAAAGGCCCCAGGAGCTTCTGGGGAGAGAACCAAGATGTTCGACAGCATCATCGTGGCCTGGGGTGTCTTGTGGCAGGAGATAAAAAGACTCTTCCTCTGTATCTTGTTGAAGGTGCATCCCTTAGATTCACATCTGGAGCCCCCAGCGCAAGAAGGACATGGACCTGTTGGAGAGGGTCCCAGAGGAGGGCTACAAAGATGATTAGAGGGCTGGAACACCTCTCCTATGAAAGCAGGCTGAGAGAATTGGGCTTGTTCAGCCAGGAGAAGAGAAGGCTCCAGGGAGACCTTATTGCAGCCTTCCACTATATGAAGGGGACCTATAAAAAAGCTGGGGAGGAACTTGTTTGTAGTGATAGAATGAGGGGTGATGTGTTCAAACTGGAAGGGGATAGACTTGGATTGGAAAATAGAAGAAAATTCTTTATTCTGAGGGTGGTGAGACACTGGCACAGGTTGCCCAGGGGGGTTGTGGATGCTCCATCCCTGGAGGTGTTCAAGGCCAGGTTGGATGGGGCTCTGAGCAACCTGCTCTAGTGGGAGGTGTCCCTGCCATGAGAGGAGGGTTGGAACTAGATGATCTTTGAGGTCCCTTCCAACCCAAACCATTCTATGATTCTATGACATATTCTCATGGATGGGCTTCAGCCATCCCACATTAGCAGTCATGACGGGGCAACCAGAAGGGTTTGGAGTCCAGCTGTGCGTTGGGTTTTGCTTGGTGGTGATGTGAGCAGGCAGGGCAGCTGCAGCATCCCTGGGGACTGCCTCGTGCTGTGGCCGAGCAGAACCAAGCCCGGGTCTGTTATCGCTGCGGGGCCTTATCTGTGCCGCGCCGGCTCCGCTCATCGCTCACTGTCAGCCACAGCAGTTTTTGCTTGGGGAACGAGTGTCAAGTCCACCCCAGAAATGTGCTCTGCAAGGACGAGAGATCCCAGAGCAGAATCAAAAAGCAGCTGCTTCCTTATTACACCTGGCCTTGTACCCAGTGAGTCCATCATCGCGTTGTCGGGACTCTGACACCTCGTGTAGCAGAAAAATCCTGCCGGGTGTAATCAGTGTTAGACAAGCAGGGGGATGCTGCCCTGCTTTGCCTAGGAGATGATATCAGCAGAGATAACGCAGGGCAGCGATTTCCAGCTGCGAGATAAAGGCCAGGCAAGGGAGGGATGCTCGGGGGCTGCAAAGCCCCTTTGCTGTTCACTGGATGTTTGCAAGCGTTGCTCTCACCCATCATTATTTGCTCCAATTTCCACCCACCCCCTGCATTATCTTGCTGTGTTTTGCCAGGCTGCGAATGTCCAGTGTCCTCTCAGGGAGCCGCGTGTCTGAGCATGGATGAACCTGACTTGGATCATCCTCTATTTTAAAGTTTTCTGAGGTCTAGTGTGTTTTATTGCAGCCCTAGAGCAAAGGAGTGCTCCTTAATGTAGCACTTCATGTGCCACGGTGCAGTCTTTTTTATCATTATTATTATTATTATTATTAAACGCAGGATTTTTAATCTTGAGAGAACGGATATTTATAATTTACCACCTAGGGCTTGGTAATTAATATTTGTGTAGAGCTCTCAGCGATGCCTTGGATGTGAAACGTATTGTATAAATAAAGACCGTCTTGCAAGCAGCAGGGGAAGAGGGGAATTTAAAAAAAAAAAAGGCTTCTGTGACATTTGTGGAATAGGTGAAGCTGTGAAGTGATTCCAAGCTCCCAGCACCCAAAGGAGCCTGGGGGAAGATGCTGCCTGGGTAGTTCAGAGGCTCCCATCGCTCCAGGCCACCGGGCTTTTCAATCTGGAGCCTGTTCACTGCACGTGAAATGAATTTGTGTTCTTACACCGCTTCCCAGCAGACCATAAAATATGATGCACTCTCGAGGTCTTTGGCTGCTTGTACAGAAAGGCCGGTGATTAAATGGGCCGTGGAGACGGAGCTGCTGTAATGATGGTCCCGTCACCGCCGCTGCCGGGATGCTCCTGTGGGTCACGGGTCCCTTGTACCCGTCCTCTTGTCCCCTCGAGTTGCAAAGGAGCCAAAATGTGCAGGGTTGAATTTAGCAGAGCAGATTTGAGGTCCTCTAGGATGTCTAGGATGTGACACCCCTGTCCTGAGGACATCTCCGAGCTTTGCAGGTCAGATTATCCTGAACGGGAAAGTCCAGCCACCCCTGGTGAGGCCACCAGCATCAGGCGGCTTTTGGGGGAGCATTGGGGACCCATCATGTCTAGATGTGGTTAAAATACTTTCCAGCAAAAAATGGGCCTGTCTAGATGTGGTTAAAATCTAGACCTATTCAGAGTTGGACTTGAAAAGAAACTCACCAAAAAAAACCCCTGAATAAATGGGGAAATGGTTGCAAATCCCACCTCAACACCCTGCGTGGGGCCACTCACAGGGGTGGTTAAAAATTTCCATCCCATAGATCCCAGTGGGGGTTTTCATGATAATATTCATTTCCCTGGAAAAGGGAGCTCTGGGTCAGCTGAAAGTATTCCTGAACTCAGCAATTTTGGGGTTGGGGAAAGGAAAAAACCAAATCTAGAAAAGCTTGTTTCATTTTTCAGGAAAACAGTGGATTTTTGTTTCAATTAGCTTTCTTTTGCTTTAAAAAAAAGGTAACAAAACTGGTTATTAAGGCTAAACAAACACACTAACTAAAAAGAGAGAGCCTGACAATGAAACAAAACCTTTATTTTCTGGTTGAACAAAATATTTAATTCAGCCCAAACACTTTTTCACCTGATTTTTCACTTCTGTCATAAAATCAATTTCCTGCCTAGCTCTCTTCTCCTACGCTGGGGTCGGGGAATCCTTGTTGCTTTTCATTCCTTTGTGTTATTTTTTCCTTTCCATCCCTTTTTTTTCAGTTTCTATTTTTATTTAATTTTCTCTTTTCTATTTTTTCTTAATTTTTTTTTTTTTTCACTTTTCCACCCTTTCTTTTATTTTTTTTTTTCTCCTTTCTACTTTTTCTCTATGATTTTTTCCCTTTTCCTCCCCTCTTTCCCTCTCCTCCTCTCTTTGAACCTCTTTGAACCACGCTAATTATAACATAGCTCTTATGTAACTAATATGTGCAGGTAATATTGTGATTATATATAGAGAGCCATATGGTCCTGTGCAGTCACTTTCAGTGCTGTTAAACCGCTGAAGCGGATAAACTCCATGTCCGTGCACAAAGTAATTGCACAAAACTAATTTGTGTTTGCAAACAGAACCGAAATTAACTATGTAAATAAGCAGAGCTGCAGACTAAATATTATAGTAGAGAAGGAAGGGAAGGGGGGGGGAGGGAAAGTGGAAACAACTTCATAACTGCAAAGTACAATCAGTGCTTGAGCTGGGAGTGGGAAGTGTTTATAATGTGCAGGGAGCTGATGCTGTGAACAACTGGTGGAGGGTTTCAGGCTATAAATCCCGTGTGTCGCTGCTTCCCTAGCCCTGCCTCCAGCTGCAGCACCAGCTCTGTGCTGGGGGAATAAAGATATGTTATAGAATCATTTAGGTTGGCAAAGACCTCTAGGATCAAGTCCAACCTTTGTCCAACATCTCCCTGACCCCCAGACCATGTCTTAAAGCACCACATGTACTCATAATTTAATTTATTTATTTTTTTTTGCCTGGAAATAGATGTAGTTTAACCCCGTGCCATTCATTTAGAGACTTTATTTTACTCAAAAACTTGTAAAAAGGAATGTTTGTAGCCTTGGGTGGGCAGTGTGAATAATGGATGTATGCATAGTGTGCAACATAGAAATTCAGGGTTGAGGCAGCACCTTCTTCCCCTTCCAACAGACACCCCCGAGCTGTACTCTCCCCTTGACCTGCTTTTTATTTTGGAGTCCTAGGTATGGAGCAGTTAGTAGGGTGGGCTCTGCAGGGATGTGTCCCAGAGGGAGGCCTGTGCATGGGGCAGCACAAATCCCAGCACATCCCAGTAAAGAGGAGTGTTTGCAGCAGAGGACACCTGGCACCTACTCCACATGCATTGGGGTGCCCAAGTGGGTCCCAAACCATCCATGTGCAGCCCCAGAGCTGGGAGAAGCTGGGTGCTGTAGAGAAAGCTCTGGAGGGTCCCTCAGGTTCCCAGCTGGCCATGGGAAGGTTCCTGCTGCTGGCAAACGCCAGGCTCTGCCCCCTGAAAAGCTCTTGGTAATTATCCTGAGCCGGTATAAAGCCAGAGAAAGGGTTTAATTGGAGAAGTGCTTGGGAAAATGTCACCGAGCATCCCCACACGTGATATCCTGTATTTACCAGGAGGAAAGGTGCTGGCAATCCTACTTATAACCCTGTTAAAGCCTCGTCTTGGGACTGGAGGAAGAGCTTGGCTTCTCCCTGCAAGTTTTTGCTGCTTGTAAATCAGCGTGGTGCTTGGCTCCCTCAGATGGGTGCGTGCAGGTGACTGTAAAATGGGGTGAAATCCGCCGGCGGAGGCACGCTGCGCCAGTGCAATGTCATTATTACTGCTATCATCATTAACAGTGATGTCCTTGTCGGGAAATGGGTGGATTTCAGCTCCGTTAGAAACCCGAGAGCTTGGAGAAATAAAAAAAAAAGGCAACAGCTACCAAGAAAATAAAGCAGAATGGCTGTTTAGCAGATGGATAAGGGGCAGAATTGCTCGAGGGGTATTATGACTCCTTGCTTTCAAGATGGTGCAAAAGCACAAGGTAAAATAGATACATTAATTGATAAATAAATAAATACTCCTCGAAAACAGATGGGGCCCCTGGAGCCCAAAGCCATCTCTCTTTGTTTTTCTGCTTTTTATTTTTTATCCTCCAGCTCGTAGTTCAGAGCAGCTCCCGCCTCGTGCCCGATGTGCAGACACGCTCTCCTCTGCCGCAGTGGGTTGTCGGAGCGTGGTCCTTACTGGGTGGCTTTGCCACAGGTAATGGTACATCTCAGCAGGCTCCAGGTCTCCCTATTGCTCTGTCAGATGGGGAAGACACCCCTGCATCAGCCTACGTGCCTGCTTCTGCTTGGGTTTCCTTGCTCAACTCTGCTCCTCGCGTGTGGTTCTGCAGCCTGAAGTGGAGGGACCAGGCTGCTGTGCCCCCAGGTGCTGCTGTGCCCCCAGGCTCTGCTGTGCATGTGGAATGGGGCCTTTGCAGGACTTCTGTGGGGTGATCTGTTACTGGGAACAGCCTGTTGGATGTTTCATTTCTAGGATGTATGGCTCACCGTGCTGGGTCTATCTCTCATGTTCCTGTCTCCATGATTCACAAGCAGCAGGGAGGGCTGGGGTGGCGGCTGGGGCTCCTGCAGGAGCTTTGCTGAGCTTCAGAGTGGGCATGTTGGATGTTTCCCAGCAGCAAATACGAGGGATAATCATAACTGAAAGAGGGTCGATTTAGGTTAGATATTAGGAGGAAATCTTTTACTGGTGAAGGCTAGTGAGGCACTGGCACAGGTTGCGCAGGGGGGTTGTGGATGCTCCATCCCTGGAGGTGTTCAAAGCCAGGTTGGATGGGGCTTTGAGCAATGTGGTCTAGTTGAAGATGTCCCTGCCCATGGCAGGGTGGTGGGAACTAGATGACTTAAGGTCCCTTGCAACCCAAACCTTTCTATAACTCTGACTCTGTGCATGCTTTGGCTTGAGAGGATTTATCTAGGTTGGGTGACTCTCTGGTAGGAACCAGAGGAGGCTCTGGTCCTGTTGAAACTTGTGAAGCATCCTCAGGTTTAGCTCTTGCACCAAAGCCACAAAGGCAAAGCTAACGCCTGACCTTTGGTGTCACTCTGAATTGCTGCACGTCACCCAGGGTGGAATTTGACGTGGACTTGGCTCAATTCAAGGAACTTGTCACAGATTTGCTGCTGTAGGGTGGGGATCAGGCTCTCTCCTTGACCTAAGCCAAACCCTAGCCTGCAGCAGGCCAGGCTCTTGGGTCAGTAAATGAGGAGGTAAAATTTCCCGAGCTGCTGGGAGAGGCTGCTGTGAGGCTGATTTCTACCCTTCACCGTGATCATTTTGTTCCGTTGTTGTGCAAATGTTTTAAAAATAACTAGGGTGAAAAAAAAAAATGCAAGTGCAGAGGGAAAGCACTGATAAACACAGCCTGAAATGCTGTTACAGGCAGAGTTTAGAGCCTGAAATCACCTCAAATGTATTCTGAATTACCTTGAGCATATTTAGACAGATCTATTTTTCATTGTAGGACATTAATGTACTGACTTGGGGGATTTTTTTTCTCTGCACAAACATTTCTGTCGCATGCTGCGAGGGAGGAGTAATAACCCTTCTTAGCACTGGGACAAGAAGAAAGACTTTTGGAAGGAATGGCTGGGGAGATAGTTGGGGGCAGAGCTGCGAGTCTGGGCTCCGGGGGGTTATTTTTTCAGTGCAAACTAAGGGAAGCTGGAGTTTCAGTGCTGACTTGGGCTCCGATGAGGCTGAGAGTGAATTTTCTTACCTATCTCCTACAGGCTGCGAGGCTGTCATGCTCTGTGCTGTATTTGTTTCCCTAAAGGTTTGTGAATTCCGTCGATCTTCTTTCCACGGGTTAGGATTTGAGGTGTGGATTGTATGAACTAATATAAATAGTGGCAAATTAGCTTTTCTTCCTAGGCCTGTGCTATGAGGGCACCATCCCTCTGCCAGGCAGGGCTTCTGTGCAGATCCTTTGAGCATCGTGTCCCCTAAATCCTGGTTTTGCAGCTGAATAAGCAGGTTGAGGTTGCAGCCCCTCCAGCTCTCGCTGTGTCCAGCAGCAGCAGGACGTGGGAGCGAAGATGCTCCGAAGGCTTGGATGGAGGAGGTGGAGACTGCTGGAAAAAACCAGCGCAGCTGGTGGTCCGGAGATGGGTGGGAAGGTCTGTCTGAACAGCAGGTGAGGGGCAAGAGGAGCAGCACGGCAGATGTTGAGGGGCTGGTCCAGGCAGGTTTTTAGGAGAGGGGGAAGCAAAGGCACGCGGGCGAGACGGGCTCCTCCAGCGAGCTGCTCCTCCCCACGCAGCCTGGCTCTGCTGGACCAGGAGGGGTTTTGCAGGGGTGGAGGAAGAAAGGAGCAAGATTTATCCCATTGCTTTTGGTAGCTGCAGCTCCTGGGCTTTGCTGGGGTGGTTCAAAGGAGGGGATGGAGCTTCTCCTGTCTTCTGGTGTTTGTAGAAGTAGCCCTGAAGGAGACAAGGGGAAAGGGGTGTCTCCCTCTTCCCCTATGTCTGGCTCGGTGCCTGCTTGGAGGAACTGTAAACCTTCCCCGTGTCCTTATGATTAATGACTGAGGCAAAGCAACACCACAGCTGCTGCTCAGCTCCTGTGGTCAGCAGCCTCCCACCCATGCTGGGCCTGACTCCAGGGAGAGCTGCCTTTCCTCGCCTGTGGGACCTGGGGTTCTCCTTGGATAAAATCCTTGGATAATATCCTTGGAAGCCCAGCAGCATACCTCGGGGCGAATATCCCTCTGGATAGCTGGGAGTTAGATGTTGCCCTTTCCAGCAAGGATTTAGGTGGGAAATCAGAGCAGCTCCTACAGATGCCCTCTGGGCAAAGGCTGTAAATGGGGGTGGATGCCAGGGGAGGTGGCTTGGCTCATCCCTGCTGTCACCAGCGCCGGGCAGGTGGCCAAGCAGATGACTTTACAGCAGTGACGAGCTGGTACCTAGCTGAAACGGAGCAGAAGCGACATGAAATCTCTCCTAGTTTTTCTTCTTCCACTGTTGCTACTCCCTCTCCTGTTCCCACGGTCGTACTGCATTTTTCTGTCCTCCCTTGCTGCTGGCATGGCTGGGTCCTGTGCTCCTGCAGGTAAATCCTTGGATTCTGCCAGTATTGATGGTAGAAGTGGGGGATTTTCCCCTCATCTAGATACTTTCCCAATCAGAAAGGAAGGTGGAGATGTAAAGCAATAAATAGGTTTAGTGTTCTGCTAAAAAACCCCTCCCAAACATAAAGTCTTCCTGCAAGTATAATTAAAAGAAAAAATGGTGAGAGATTTTGCCATCTTTCAACCAGTCATGCTGTTCATTTGCCAAAAGGCTGGTTGGTTCTAGTCCAAAACAAAGTCTAGGGGTCAGGGAGATGTTGGACAAAGGTTGGATTTGATGATCCTAGAGGTCTTTTCCAACCTAAATGAGTCTATGATTCTATTCTAAGGTTTGTCAGCCTTGCCTTGCCATTATCTAAAGAGGCTGTTGGATGGGGATCCACCTTCCTGGCTCCAGGATTCTTGGTTTGAAACAGCTCTGCAAATAAGTTTGTGGATGAAGTCAAGAAATAAAAAGGAATAGAGGTTTTGGTGGAGGTTTTAGGGTTGTTGTTTGGTTTTCTTTCTCAGTAAAGTGTTGTTTGTCAGACAGGAGCGTGCCCTTAAGCTGGTGACCTTGGTGGTTATCAGCACTGTCGGAGATCTTTATTGCCTCCATCGTGCTTGCCAGGGATGAAGTTTTACTCGTGTTGGTGGCGTGACTGCTCAGGACGTGACTTGTCTGGGTGCTGCAGAGGGCATGAGGTGCTGAGCATGGCTTAGGAAGCCAGACAGGGCTTTTTTTCAGCTATTTCAGGCAGCCTGATACTGCAGGATCTTCCTTGCTGCATCCCCCACCCTTTCAACCCTCCGTGTAACCCCTTGGGGTGGCTCCATGCCTCACAGACCCTCTTTTCTGTCTCATGGGACAAAATGAGGTCAGCTGGAGCTTAAGGGACCACTTTGTCCTTGTCTCAAGGGGTTCAGATTGCTGGGGCAGAAGGATGGAGAACTTGGAGGCATAGGGTTGGAAGGAGGCTGATAGGGAAGGAGTTTGTCTCAACCACGTGTTTTCCCCAGCCCCTCCGGTTCCCATGTGGGAACTGGCCCCTGGTTGTTCCTGCCTAAAGGAGGCAACGATTTGTGAAGTAAAAGGCAAAGAAAGCGGCAGTGTCAGGGAGACAAAAGGGAACATTAAAAACCAACCAGCCCCTCCATAAGAAAACAGTGTGGTCCAAAGAAGGATCCTTGAAAACTATAAGGCGTGAGTCCGAAGGAAGGAGAAAGGGAGCATGCCAAATTCCCCTCTAATCCCCCCGACAACAGCCAGATAGAATGGGTTGCCAGACTTTCCCCTGAGCTTGTTTTGCTCTGGTCCGGAGATTTTTGCAAACTCTGGCATGCTGGGAATTTTAATCAGGGCCAGGGCCTTGTTCACGGTGGTGTTTATAAATCCGAGTGAAGGAGAAAGTCCAGATTTTGCCCTTAAAAAAAAGCAACAACAACCAAAAAAAAGCAAACCGGAAAAAAAAAAAAAAGAGAGAAACAGTGCTCCAGAGGGGAAGCTTACAAGCTGTTCCCATCCTCATTCTGTCCCGGCTGATGGAAAATCACCAGCGCTTGCCTCATGTAAATGGCACTTTATCCACTGGAAATGTGAATGCTGTCACCAGTGCCCAGGTCTGTCAAGCTTATCAGCTGAGCTAGTGAGACGGAGAGATGCACCCAGTCCTGTTCACGCCAGGAGAGTGATAGATAATAACATTTTGAGGGGAGAAAAGGCAGCGAGGCTGTCGGACGGGAATTAAGGTGCCCTGTGGAAGTCCATCGCTTATTCACTCCTAGCCCCATATTCAGGGGAGATGGCGTTTGCTTTCCAGTTAGTTTTCCTTTTGTTCCTTTCATGCTTTTCAAAGTCAGGCCGGCAGAATTAATTCTTGTCTCCCCTCACTCCCACCCTCTGCATGTGTCACTCCTCATTTGTACCTGTAATAGGGTCTGGCAGATTTACATTTGGGGCTTTGGACGCTGAGAAAAATAGGGATTATTTTGGCAAGCAAAGCGAGTAATGAGTGGGAGCAAGGGATGCCCAAGGAGATGTCTGCAACGGATGATTGGGAATCCTCCTCCAGAAGCATTGCTCAGGAAGGAGGTGTTGGTGCTTGAAAGATATCTGGGTATGAGGGATGGCCAACCACAGTGGCAGCCAGAAACCTGGTGATGGAGCTACTGTCAAGGGCTTTGAAAGCAATGCAAGGGATGTGGGATGGAAAGGGCTCCAGAAGTAGCTTTGAGGGGGCTTAAGGAGATGTTTTCCCAGCCCTAAAAAGGGTTATATAGAAGGAAAGGGAGCCTGGAGGTGGCTCATGGCAAAACACCTCTCTTATTAGGAAAGACTGAGATCCCTGGGGCTGTTTAGCCTGGAGAAGAGAAGACTGAGAGGGGATCTGATTAATGTTTTTAAATATCTGATGGGTGGGTGTCGGGAAAATGGGGCAATGAGTCTCTTTTCAGTGGTGCCTGGTGATAGGACAAGGGAAAACGGGCACAAACTGGAACATGGGAAGTTCCACCTCAACGTGAGGAGAAACTTCTTTACTGTGAGGGTGGCAGAGCCTGGAACAGGCTGCCCAGGGAGGTTGTGGAGTCTCCTTCTCTGGAGACTTTCAAGACCCGTCTGGACATATTCCTGTGTGATCTTGCCTAGATGAAACTGCTTTGACCGCGGGCTAGGGCTAGATGATCTCTAGAGGTCCCTTCCAACCCCCACCATTCTGTGATTCTGCAAAAAGAGGGCAGCTGGGTGATGAAACCCAGAAAAGAGAAGTGCAGAAGTTGGTTTTATGGGAATTAATCCTTAACCTGGTGTCAAGGCATGGATAAAAAGGCAGGTTCCAGTCTGATGGGAAAAGGAGCACTGGGAGGAAGGGGCTGTTCCCATGCAGCTCCCAGGTAGAGCTGTGGGATCTCACCTTCCCCAGCACCGTGCCCCAGCCCTCTGAGGGGTTATTAACGTAGATGAGAGCTGCTTTCCATATGTATGATCCTGAAATATCCTCTTCCCGAGTGCACCTTCAGCACGAGCACCATAATGTAATGAGTTAAACTGCTTGTTCGCAGCTCCACTAAAAGCAAATGGACTGGGAATTTGTTTTAAAAAACTGGACAGGGCTTTATCGGCCAATTAATCAGAATGTATAATGGATAAATTAAAGGGCAGAGTCAAGCGAGGCTGCCAAATAAAAACCAATAAAGTGCAATCTGCAGATGGACATGACATTATGGGATGCTGCACAACAGAAGCAGAGGGGGGAGAACAACACGTGGCCTCGGGCCTGATGCGTGTCGGGGTCCCCAGGTCCCCTTGGCTTCCCAGATCAAATGTTGGACGCCAGCACATCTTATGCATGGTCTTCAAAGCATGAGAAGCGTTGCTGCTGGGGGGTTATCACCAGCCCCTTGGTACACTGGAACAAGCCACTGGCTGGGTCCAAGACTACTGGAGATTTCAGAGCGTTTGTGGAAATTCAGATTAATTTATGGAATCATAGAATGGTTTGAGTTGGAAGGGACCTTCAAGGTGATCTAGTTCCAACCACCTTGCCATGGGCAGGGACACCTCCCACTAGACCAGGTTGCTCAAAGCCCCATCCAACCTGGCCTTGAACACGTCTAGGGATGGAGCATCCACAGCTTCCCTGGGCAACCTGTGCCAGTGTCTCACCACCCTGGAACAGGTCGTCCCGGGGACTGAGGCCTTTGTGGACCAGCTTTTTGCTTTTTTGTATTGACAATGCTTGAAATAGCAGCATCTGGGGTCTCTGGACCCTGCTCCACTGCTTTTATGGAGCTTCCAAGGAGCTCAGGCAGGGGGCTAAAGGGAGGAGCTGGCAGTGGTAGGAAGGAGTTGGAGGAGCTCATTTCCTCCCAAGCTGTGCGAGCTCTCCACGGTCGATCAGATGCTCGAATGGCCACGCAGAGCTGTGTGCAGCTCCTCGGGCAGCACAGACCCTCGGGTGTGGGGAGGCATCAGGATTCAGATCCTCCTCTCCACACACCTCCACAGATGGGGAATTTTCTCCCTGACAGATAAACCCGAGCAGTAAATTGTGTTTGCAGATAGGACTGTGAGCTCGGCTGTGGGATGGGGGGGACTTTCCTTCCAGGCTGAGCTCCCCGGCTGTGCTCACGCTGCACAGCCAAGTTGTATCTGTCCCCTAGGTTTAAAAAAATCAAAAAAATAGTGTCCTGCTAGTCACCCCTCCAGGTGAATGCAGCTCGGTTGTGCTTCCTGGGAAAATGAGGTGGCATCTGCTTTTCATGCACTGGGCATCAGCTCACAGCAAAGCTGGGGCCGCTTCCAGGTCACTTGGCACATCACAAGTGTTTGATGCATCCTCTGAAGGGACAACAAAGGTGTGAACCTGTCAGGAAGCAAAACCACAAATAACCAGAAATAGATTTTGAGTTGATTTATTTTATTTTATTTTTCTTTAAGTGGGAGTGTAAAACAAAAATAAATCCATGAAAGTACTTCCACTGAGCCTTCGCTCAATAGCAACGGGGTAATAGCAGTGTCAGGGCACTGCAGGCAGGGAGGGAGGAATATTTAAATTATTCAAAGTGATATTTAGTTTACTGAGAGACAGATCCAGTGGAGAGGAGGTGATTAGAGCACCGGCCGTGCCTTTTCTTCGGGAGCTTTGGATGCCAGACTGATCCTGCCGTGCGTGTTCTGTGGCGTCGCTCCCCACGGAGAAACTTCCATAAGGAACTCTTCTAGTTGAGAGACGAGGCCAAATCCTGACGAGCATATTGTTTGTGAGCAAACACCAACAGCTAGCTTCTCAGCTGCTGCAAATGCCACAGCCATGTGGTGACTTCCACCGAGCTATAGCAAATCCTCACTTGTCTCTACGTGCAGCATCTATTAACATCTTGCTCCTGACAGTGCTGTTATGGGTTGAGCCCGTGCTGTGTCTGGGGGGTGCTGATGGAGCCGAGGGGCAGGTCGGTGCAGACTTTCCAGAACTCTCACGTCTTCGTTTGAAAAGCTTGGATGCCTGTCTGGTTTTCCAGGACCTTAAATACTTGCGCCAACCCTCCTTTCTCTGTCTTGCCCCCAAAGCTGCAGGGAGTCTGAGCTCAGCGGGGGTTTCAGCAGGCATTTGTAGGAGCCAGCCTTCCCTTCCCAGGCGTGGATAAATGCTCCTCGTTTCCCTAGTTGAGGATCAGGGGCTGGGCGTTGTCTTGGGAAGGAGATAGGGTTAGGTCTGGTGGGTGTGCTGCCCATCAGAGGGTCTCGGTGCCAAGGAGAAGGGGAGGGCGAGTCGTGGTCCCCCCACACCCCTGTGCCAATCATTTCCATCATCCCTTCTGCTGCTGGAAGCAGAGAGGTGTTGGCATCGTGGCTTTGAGGGGGCTTGGAGGGTGGGGAGGGAGCTGGGCTGCCTTTGAGATTGTGGTGGTAAGAGGAGGGATGCTGCTGGCATCTCTGTCTTGCACAAGGACATGATGCTGGTCCCCTCCTGCCCACACAGGCAGAGTGGCAGCACTTTCTGCTCTCCTTTCCTGCCATGGGCTGCAAAAAGGGTTCCTAAGTGCCATTAAAAAGCTTCTCCCAGCTCTCTTGGAGGTGCCTGTGGGAAAGGGCAAGCTTGTGAGCTACACGGTGATGGATGCTGAGCACCCACATCCTCCTGAGCATCAGCCCCCACAGAGAGCTGCAGTGCTGAGCTTTCCTGAATAGGGGCTCTCAGGATTAGTCCACTCAACTGGCTCTGCTGCTCAGAATCAAAGAGGATTTGCCCAGGGATAGAGCATATCTTCAACAGCACATTTGTTTACTTGCAAGTCACGACCATTTCCATGAGCCCAGGCCAAGCTTCACATTGCGTTTGTGGGCAGCAGAGACCAAGGGAGCTGGCTCAGCAAGGAAATGACCCTGTTGGGTACAAACAACCTTGCTCATTAAGCACAGGGAGGAGAAAAATGAGGAGAGGTGTTGGGTGGTGTCACATCTTCCACCACTCATGGTAGATGGTGAGAGGTGATGGCCTCAAGTTGCACCAGGGGAGGTTTAGATTGGACATTAGGAAGAAGTTCTTTGCTGAAAGAGTGGTCAGGCAC
Organism: Brachypteracias leptosomus; assembly: GCA_013401335.1. Classification (NCBI taxonomy): domain Eukaryota; kingdom Metazoa; phylum Chordata; class Aves; order Coraciiformes; family Brachypteraciidae; genus Brachypteracias; species Brachypteracias leptosomus. The sequence goes on from VYZX01012164.1 coordinate 63,660, forward strand.
TGGCCCAGGCTACCCAGGGAGGTGGTGGAGTCACCATCCCTGGAGGGGTTCAACAAATGAGTAGATGAGGTGCTTCATGACATGGTCTAGGGGTCAAGGAGATGTTGGAAAGATTGGACTTGCTGATCCTAGAGGTCCTTTCCAACCTAAATGATTCTATGATGCTCTTTGGAGATGATGCTCTGCACAGGAGATGCCCTTTGCCAATCTGCATCCATCTGCTGATGGAGTAGCAGCTCCTTGCCTGCTCCAGAGCAGTTTTCCTCCATGCCAGAGCTTCTGCCGTGAGGTGGGCGAGCCGACGGCTGCAGTGGCAGGGAGAGCAGTGTGGGAGAGGGTTGGAGCCTAGCAAATCTGGGCATGTTTTCTCCTTTTGGACAAATAGCTTATTCTCTGAAAATTCAGTTGTGGGTCGGCCAATGCAATCTGTGAAGCTCTGCCAAATCTGGTGAAGGGTTTCAGCCAAGAAAGAAAGAAAGAAAGAAAAGGAAAAATTAAAAAGCCTGGAAAATGGCCATTTGCAGAACCACTTTGCAAAACAAACATTTCAGGTCTTTCTTTCCAAATTACGTTTTCTATTGACATTTGCCTGTTTAATAACATATAGTTTTAAAGGGTTTGGACAAGATGACCTCAAGTACTTGGGTTATTTGACTTGTTGCTTCTGTGTGGGAAATATTTTTGCTCCCCAGCCACAAAGCAACAGGAAAAGCAGATCCAGTCTGCTCAGGGCCACGTTTGGTGCTTGTACAGTGACTGTTGTAACCTCAGCTTGTCCACAGCAGGGTCTTTAAGTCCATGTCAGTGGGAGGGCTTAAGGACTAACTGCTCTTGAGGTGCAAATAGTCCAACATCTGCTCTGGCTCTTCAGCTGAAAATTAAAATTGGGAGCCATGGGTTGCAAAAGTGACTGGGTTTGTCATTTCAAGAGCTGGATTTTCTGGATGAGCTGAGCTACATCTGCTTGTGTTTCCACTCCCTCTTTCACTACTGCTCTTCCCTGGTATCTCCTCTTCCTCGTCAGCCTTGGTTACCCATCTGCTCTCCTGCAAGAGCTGTGAGCCCCAGAACAGCGTCACCAGTCCTTTCTCATGATCAGATTTTAATGGGCAAAAGGGAATAACTGGAGGTGGTTGCCAACATCTGGGGCCACGCTCTCGTGACTGTAAGCAGGCAGGATTATGTAGTAGCTGAAGCTGAATTGGACATCTTGGATATCATCTGGTTGAACCTCCTGCGGATGTAGAAGTCAGGGCAATAATTTGACTCATGCTTTGAAAACTGCTCTACATGCAAACCACGGGGCATTCCAGTAAAATCTGCCTCCAGACCAGTGAATGCAAGGAGGCCTTGGAGTCATCAGCTTGCTAGAGCAGTTTATTTGGCTAAATATGCCATTGATTTGTTTGGGCTGCATTCCGACTGTGTGGGCTTTGTAAGTCAATACAACTCCAGTCCTCCTCTCCTCACTCAGTAATTGCTAGGTAGCAGAGTAGATTTAGAAAGTGCAGTGCTGAGTGTGCTTGAACAACAGGCAATGGGAGGGTCAGCACCGGGAGGAGAGCGGGGTGAAGGCTTGATGGGGTGTTGCACAGGTCAGAGAGCAGAGGGAGGAGGAGCAGAGGGAGGGGGCAGTCGAGGATACCGTGTTTCCAAGTCGCTCGGGGAAGGTGATGGAGAGACTGAGCTGTGACCGATTTGCTGCTCCTCATAGAATCATTTAGGTTGGAAAAGACCTCTAGGATCAGCAAGTCCAACCTTTGTCCAACATCTCCCTGACCCCTAGACCATGTCCTGAAGCGCCACATCTACTTGTTTTTTGAACCCCTCCAGGGATGGATGACGGTTGGACTTGATGATCCTTGAGATCTTTTTCAACCTAAATGATTCTATGATTCCATGAATGGGCTGGAGAGATGGGAGACCCTCCTTCATCCATCATCTCCCTGACCCCTAGACTATGTCCCGAAACACCACATCTACTTGTTTTTTGAATGCCTCCAGGGATGGTGACTCCACCTCCTCCCTGGGCAGCCTGTTATGGGTGGCAGTGGCTGCTATTTAGCAGCCTGCTGGAGCCAAGGGCACAATCAAGTGGGTTTGGTTTTTCTGTTCCCTTTTCTCTTAAGAAAAATTCTCTGAAAGGAGACAATTGTAAATACTCAATTTTCTCCCATAGAAATGCAGGTTTTTCATCAGACACCTGCAAGTCCTCCTCTCCAGCACAACACCGAGCTCCCCAAACCAAGGCAGAAGTATTTAAGGGGTCCATTGAGAAATCAAATATTGCTTCAAAAATAATCCTTTACATAACTTCACAGAACAACAGGTGGGTTATAGGCGCACCCCCTATACATCCATTTTTTCCAAGCTAATTCTGAGAATAACCACAGTGTCCCTGATTGCAGGCAAGGTCTGCATGGATTTCACAGGGAGCCTTTAATACACCTTCATCCCCAGGTCCTGGGAAGCCCATCCCCATCAGCAAACCCACCACACACTTGTTAGGACATAGCTCAGCAGAGCTTTCTGTGCCAATCAACGCGCATTCATTCGCCATCCAGGGTCTCCTTGCTCTCTTCCACAATGTGCAATTAGTGTATATTTAGAGTAACAAATCCCTGTTTTGCAGGAGGGATGTATCTGAGGCCACTTGCAGTGAGGAGAGGTTTGCATGGGTGGGTTTTTTGGGACACCTGAGCAGGAAGGTTATTCCTTTCACCTCTCCTTTTACAGTGCTCTGCATCCATAGATGGTTGGTTGGTTTGTTTGTTTGTTTGTTTGAAATGTTGGTACTTATTAGCTGCCTTCCATCTACTGTCACTGTCACTTCCACGGCTGCCGCCGATTGCTGAGGAATAAATACAATTAAAAAATGGAATGAATCAGCATGTCCCTAGAATGGAGAGCAATAAACAGCAGCACTTGGGCTGCTTCTCCCCCCTCCTCGCTGGGCCTGCTGCATCCCTTCGCCAGCCGAATCTATTCCCCCAGCAGCTTTTAGTCTATCTTTGCTGGTGCTGGAGCACAAATAAAGTATGTAACAAGAGTCTTTCAGGTCCATTAGAAACGCAGAGGGAAGTAGTCAATGTTAGCCAAAGGAAGGCAGCAAAGGATGAAACCGTCAGGCTTGAAGAAAAACCATTTCCAGGCAGAGAGGAGGTGCTAATTAAATTAAATTCGGTGTTCCCGCCACTCATTCCTGAGCAAATCTGGGAAAAAATGTAAAAATAAAAAAATTGAAGAATAAAACAAGAGAAGAAATAAAAATTCAACACCTAGGTATTGGGGGGTTGCTGACAACACGGTTTGCTGCAGTTATTCACCTATTTATCTCACCGTGTGCGATTCTGCATCTGCCGGAGCCCTTTGGAGATGCCTCCTTCCCTTTGATGCTGTGATTGATTCCCCCGAGGGACAGGCAAACACTACCTGGGGAAGCAATTTATGATTATTTTTAGCTTTTCGAGCACCGAGGGGGATTCCGCGGGCAGGGCTGAGCCCTGCCTGCCTTAACCCCTCTGTCCCCGGAGCCATGGGTTTGGTGGGATGTCAAAGCTGGGGAAAGGGGATAATTTTTATCAAGTTAGAGATCTTTATAGCTCATCCTTGTAGCCGTGAGGAATTGCAGCGTATTTGTAGCCCTGAGAGAGCTCTTGGAGGCACTGATGCAGAGCGAGGAGGAGGAGGGATGGAGGAAATCTGCTCTTGCAAAGGGCAAGTTGTTTAGAAAAACCAGGAGTTGAGGTTGGAAGTGGGGCTTGCATTGATGGCAGTATCCAGAAAAAAAAAAAAAAAATCATTTGGGTCCAGCTTGCAAACAAAACGTTTCAAAATGTCACTGGATTTAAAACCTGGGGAAATATTCTGACTGGATTTGACTCTTTTGCCTCGACAAAATCAAAGTAGTCTTCTGTTTGCTTTTGAGCTTTCAGATTTAGGGCGGATATAAAGCAAATGTAAAGGAAAGGTTGCAGCGAAAGACTGTTTTAAACAGCAGAGTTTTGAATTAAAAACCAGCACAAAACGGCGGGTGAATTGGAGCGAAATACATTGGTGCAAAATCAGGACTGGGTAACAAAAATAGCACTTTCTGCTGAGCATCTCATCCCTCCCTAATGATGACATGGAGAGAGAGGGGAGCCAGAGCTCCCGGGTGCTTTTCCAGACTCTGGGAAAGGCTTGGGCTTGGGCCAGAGCTTTTGGATGGGCTTTTGAGCTCTCAGAAGACACGATTCCCATCGCCCGGTGGGATGCGGGAGCGCAGGGACCAGGCTGGCAGGGGAGGTGCCCGGCTCCAGCCCCCTCCTCACACCCCTTCTCCCCCCCTTCCCAAAGCAACATCTCACCTCCGGAATGGATTTTCCCCATCCTCTGGAGCTGGCCTTTATCGTGGTGCTGCTCGTTTGCAGTGTGAGCGAGGGTGCTCTAATTGGCAGGGAAATTGGTCCTGAAATGTCATGGGAAGATTTATATCGTGGCCTCTCCAGGTGCTAATTGTGCTATAGGCTCTTGGGTAATGGCTCCTGGAGAAAATCATCCCAGGCTTTCCTGTGCTCTCTTCCCTCCCTCCCCAGCCTTTTTTTCCCCCCCCCCTTTTTATTCTCCAAACTCTTGGAGGGTTAAGAAGTTTCTAGGGGTGAGTTCTAGCGATGTCCCTGCCCACCCTGCAGCAAAATGTAGGAGTGGGTTTAGTAGGAGTGGGGTATAATAGAAAATATCCTTGTGGATGTGACTTAGGGATGGAATGTGGCTTTTGAGTATTGCTGGCACAGGAAAACTTCTGGATGGATTGGAAGGACCTCCCACCAACCACCTTGCCCTGGGGCATGAAGCTTCCTAGCCCTCACAAGGGGACAACCCCCAAATTTCCTCCCCCCAAGAAAGAAAATAGTCTCCCGAGTGGTAGCAGGTTATGGGAATGAGCCACCCCTGATGGTTTCAGTCCAGCCAGTCCCATTTAACCAGCCTAATTTTGGTAGTCCTGAGCAAGGTACTGGTAGAGTATATAGTCAATGATATGTTTTTGTCAAACAGGACAAGTTGTTTTCCTTCCCCCCACTGAAACAACAATATTGATCTTCTTGGTCAGTTACATGAAGACCATCTGCATTAATCTGATTTAATGGGGATTTAGCTGGCGCGGGAGTGAACCTGTTACTGTTCTAATCTCATTTCAGCAACACATCGCTGCCTTTTTTATTAGCTTTCCTTCCCCCCCACCCCTGCTATCCCAGTCTATTTGGATCAGACTTTTCATGGTACTTCACCTGGGTTTGCAACTTTTCTGTGTGGGGTTTTTTTTTCCATACTGATTGTGCTCAGCCATCCCAACCACTGCAGCCCCAAACCCTGCTGCTTTTAGCCTTGCATCCCAAAATTTCAACCGTATCCACTTAGTTCTGCCTTATTTACACGAGCTCTGGTGGCATCCCTGGGTAGTCCTGCACACGGAGCAGATGCTGGCAACCGCTGTGACCGTGTCATCCCTGTGCTGCTGGCTTCTCCTGGCCCAACACTTTCCTAGACCAGGTATTGAGGTCCATAAGGTCCACCTCAAGTGGAGGTGAGGGTGAGCTGGAATAGCTGGGGCTTGCATTGTGGCTGCAGGACCAGATTGCCTGATGATTGCCTGGTCAGGCACTGGAACAGGCTGGCCAGAGAGGTGATGGAGTCACCATCCCTGGAGGTGTTCAAAAAATTAGTAGATGTGGCACTTTGGGACATGGTCTATGGGTCAGGAAGATGTTGGACAAAGGTTGTTCTTGATGATCCAACCTAAATGATTCTCTGATCGGTGCTGCAGCAGAGCCAGGAGGCCTGGTGGGTTTTCATAGCACCATCTGGTGAGAAAAATTATGAGTACCAGGGGAGGGAAGATCAAACACCATATTTTTGGTGCTTCTGCTGGAGGCTGGGGAGTTGCTAGGACTGAGCGGCGAGAGGCAAATTAAAATCTTGCATTAATTCCATTATCTATGATGATGATCTCACCAGGGATGAATTTAAGCACTTGCCATTAGTATAATCGTAGACAAAAGGTTGCATCAGGATGCCCATGCCCCATTAACTGGTCCCCATCGTGTTGGTGCCTTGTGATCCAGCCCTCTCGAGCCTTCCCTGCATCACTTTTGACTGCGGGATGAACCTCCAGACCCTCCAGCCCTTCTCCTGCCACCTCCCTGGGGCAGGGGAGTGAGGAAGGTGTTAAAAGGCATCACAAGGCACCGGTTTAATTTGCCAAGTGACTGGTTCTGCCTTTGCTGGGCGCCAGCTGTGCTCAGTGCCTGCACAGCTGGACTGCTGTGCTCATGGCCGGCAGGGCTGCTCGCCTTGATCTTGCTGTTGAACCAAGTGCAGATACCTCATATGCAGCTAGTTGGCATTTGTAGCTCAACTTTCCTTTTCCAAAGTTGGCAGCGAGTGGGAATTTGGGGGGTTTTGGTGTTTGCTGAGCTCGGTTTGTGCAGTTGGGGAGGCTGGGGTGTCTTATACGTGCTGATATCTGCTTTCTGTGGTGGTCTTAGCTCTTCATTGGCTCCTCTTCCTCTGGAGGGGTGGACAGGACTCCTGCTTAGTTCAAAATTCATCTGTAAGACAGAGCTGGGTTTTTGCCACCTTGCAGACACCAAGGAGCTGGTCCAGAGGGTGCATCCACCTCTAAAGCTGCAGGGGTTTCCAGCCTGCTCTGGGAATCATGTTGCATGAGACCCTCTCAGAGCCAGGAGGCACCATGTGGTTGGGGTTTCTGATCACACCAGGGCTGATCCATGCTCCAAACATCATGCAGTGCTGAGCCTGGAGCTCATCTTTCCTCTGACGTTTGTATGAGCTCCTGTGACAGATCTTTGGACTGAGCAGAACCCTCTGCTCAGCCGGGAGGTGGTAGATTTGGGATCATCTTCTCCTTTTTGGATTCAGTTTTGTTTTAATCCTCGTTTTCCCCATTGCCCTGGAAATGGTGCAGAGAAGAGTGAGTGACCTGGCCATTCCCGTGCATGGGGCAGCTGTGGGAGCATCTCATGATGGGGTTGTCCACAACACCAGTTATGGGGGCTTGTTTTGGGCTTCCATTTCTTGATGAGTGGGGAGTCTGGGGCTGGTGGAGAAGGTTTCTGGTCCATCCCACCCCAGGTTGGATGTAGACCTCCTCAGATCTTCCTGACGTCTTTTATGTCCGCTCTGGGGTGTCTTGGAGCTGTCACCACAGCCCATGCAAAGTCTAGCTCGGCTCTGCTGGCCAGGTCCTCACTCTCCAGGTGGACTTGTCATTGTTGCAGGGTCAGAAACCTCAGGGCCATCAGCTTTGCATCCATCCTTCATGCTCTATATCTGCAGACACCTGCAGCTAAGGGTTTGAAGGCAGAAGCAATACCCTGGATGAGCTCTGGGATCGAACAGGGAACAGGAGAGGAGGGGGATGGGGCTGGTAGCACAAAAATGAGGATTTTTAGCTCTGTGCCCCATGGTTTTGGGCTCAGAGGGAGCTCATTGCTGTCAGGCAAGGCAGCTCTTGGCAGCGGGGTGCATACCTTGTCGGGGAGCAGTGCTGAGTTACAAGTCTGCAGCGGGTAATTTTTCCTTCTCCTTTGCATGGATTACACTTGTTCTCTGCTTGGCCTTTTCAGCAGGGAGAGCAGTTTGGATACACATTACCTACCCAGCAAAGTGTGCTCTAATTGGCCAAGAATTGGTCCCAAAATGTCAGGGAAAGATTTATTTCCCTGTGCAGCCTCTCCAGGTACTAATTTTTCTATGGGCCGCCAGATAATGGCTCCAGTGCACAATAGCTCAGAGTCCCTAATCAGGACACAGAGCTGTAATTGGGTTGAAGGGATTTAAAAGCATTAAAGCCACATTCAAGGGGAATAAAAAAGGAACCCCCACCTTTCTTTCCTCCCCCCCCACCCCTCAAGACAGAGCGCTTGTGTTTAATGAGCAGCTTCTGGCATGCCACTGATGATATTCGGGTAATTGTGTCGGCAGCAGAGCAGCCCAAGAGGAGGTTACTAAGCATCCAGAAGTGTGGAAGTCTCAAATTCTGCCATTTTGGTGATTTTTCTGGTCTGGCACCCAGCTCTGGATTGCTGGTGGGTGCAGTGAGTCCATCCTTGTGCATCTCCAGGTCCCTCATTGCTGCAGTGGTGTCCTCCAGCCTTGAGTGCAGAGTGAGGTCAAGGTTGTTATCCCAATTTGATGATAGTTCTGGGTCCTTACTGGTGTTTTGGTGTCGTGAAATTAGTGAGAACCAGTAAAAATCAGCAGCTCTGTAGTAGCTGAAAAGTGGCAGGTTGGAAGCTGAGCAAAGATCTCCTGTGCTGAGCAGAGCCAAATAATTTGCTCTTGCTTTAATTTGCTTTGATTTTTCCCTGCTTCACGCTTTGACTTGTTGAATTCCCTCCTTTTCACATCAAGCCATTTCTCCAGTGGCTTGAGACCTTTCAAATTCCAGACCTGTCCTTGCAAACCCACCAGCCTGATGTCACTCAGCTCTTGTAGAACATGCATCGTCTCCAGTGGCTGGTGAAATGGGGATGGCTGCTGGTGGCAGGCCCAGCCTGACGTGTCCCACTTTGAGATGGTGTCAGAACAGAAATGCCAAAACCCAAGAAGTTTTGTTTGGGTCAAATGAGACATTTTGCTTAATCATGATGAACTTTTTTTTTTCATACCATTTGTTCATCCTCAAAACCACTTTATTGACACGACTCCACTCGAAATGCAAATGTGCTTTAAGCCCAGACATGGAATTAAGGGTGTTATCTGACATACTATAACTTCAGGTATTAATTTCCCCCAAGCTGCCCAGTGCAACGCTGCACCCTCGCCTCCTCTGCAAGGTGACGTCAAGAGACTCACCGATGGTAGGAAAAAGATGATGTCCAGGTTTAATTGGCAATGATTGTTTTGTTTTCTGTACAAAAGCAGCAAATCCCCAGAAGCTGGTCAGGAGCACAGCTGTTTATGGCGAACAGAAGCTGCTGCTTATCTCCTTGTAGCAACCTGTCTCCAGGAGATCACGGCTTAATTAACTCGCGTGTTATCGAGAGTGGAATTGTACAGACATTGTTAAAAAAAACCCAACAAAAATTAAAAAAATAAGAAAGAGATAAAGTGGAAAGGAAAGAGGTGACCTGAGAGCCAAGTGAAGTGAACTCTATAGAGCCAAGGCAATGTGGCTGGGGTGGCTGCTGGTGGGTTTGCATGTGATGGATGAGCTGGGCTGCTCAGGCAGGGCAATTCCTCAGACCCAGGCTCAGTGTGAGGGTGCAGAGCAGTGATGGGCTTGCCCAAAACCTCACGTGAGGGTTTCCTCCAGAAGGGCTTCACATCTGAGCTCTGCTCCCTGGTTGAGGGACTGCAGTGGGTGCCTGGGAGCTGGAGTGTCCCAGACAGGCCAGGCATCAGCATGGGGCTGTCTCACCTCGTCCGGGCTGTTCTGAGGACAAGTGTGCTGTGCTACTGGTCCTGTCCTCTCTGCCCCACCCGTTTGGAGATGGGCGGCACCTCTCAGCATCAGGTTTGCTAGAATAGATCTCTTATTCTCTATTTGATGTGCATAGACTGAGTGGCCGCTTGCACTCAGCAGGAGGGGAGAGCCGAGCCCTTCCCAAAGATGCTTTTCAGTGGGCAAGGCTGAGTCCTGCCTCTTAGATCCAAAGATTATTTTAAAAGCTGGGTCAGATAACCTTAGCCCTGGCTTCAGCAAGCTTTCCATCAGTCCCAGCAAAGTTTCCATCAGTCCCAAGAAGCTTTCTGTCAGTCCCAGCAACCTTTCCATCGGTCCCAGCAAGCTTTCTATTGGTCCCAACAAGCTTTCTAGCATACTCAAGCATGGCAGCAGTTGGCCATGCTCTTTCTCCCAAGTAATTCACCCCAGAACTCACCTTGCACCTTGGTGCAGGCCTTGCAGCAGGCAGGAGGGGAGCTCGGCCCCAGGGCTGCTTGCACAGAGCAGATGGGAAGCAAACCCCAGTTCATCCCAGTGCCGTGGGGCATGGCTGTGGTGTGTAGATCCTCTCAGGGCGGTAACAAGAGGTGTTGCTGGAGGAAATAGCAAAGAATCATTTCGTTGAGAGCTGCGGAGTTGCTTTGAGAGTGTGCAGAGGGAAATTTGACAACCTTTCCCATTCATCGCTCCAAGTGCTCCGCAGATCAAAGCCAGAGAGACAATAATACATTTTTGAACTAAGAACATTAATTTGTACCCAGAGCATTTTAATAAATAATTTTTTTTAAATCCAGTTCAGCCCTGTCATCTCAAGCCAATTCCATTTAATATCCAGCCCTTCGACTGACAGTTTTTTAACACCGTAATTAGCATGTGTGGCTCTTAAAAGCCTTTGCCAGGATCTCAGGCCTTCTCTGCATTACAGCATCTCCTCTCCCTCCCTCCCAGCCCCCTTTTTTGTTATTGTTATTCCATTTTGTAGTTGTTTATTGTGCCTGCTGAGACAGATTAAAGACAGGAAGGAACCTGAGAGTTGTTCTTGGGGGCTGCTGTGCTGTACGGAGTGAGAACAGTGAAGCTCAAGGATTCCAAACTCAGAGCTTTGCTTTAAAAACCATGTGTCTGAAGAGTGCAGGTGGTTTCTGAAGCATTTCAGTGTTGCTTTGTTGGGTCTTTTTTGTTTGATTTGGGTATTTTTTTTTTTTTCTGGAGGGTTTTTTCTTTTCAGAAGGGGAAGAGGGAGGAGTGCAAAGGGTTTCTTTTTCCTTAATGAAAGCCGAGGTTCTTGTATAACTGCATATAACTGAGAGTTGGGGCTTAAAAGGAAAATAGGAGAGGTTATGAAAAATTTGGTCATATTGCAGGGTTTGGCAGCGCCCAGAAATATCCTCGTGTGTTATTGCATAGAACAAAGCTTTGTGTGCTCCATCCCAGGATGAAAGCGGGTCCAGCAGAAGGCAAACGCAGCCCAGTCCCCTTATTTCCTCTCCTGAGCCTTAAGTGGGATGTAACTGGTGTGTATTGCAGGTGTGCTTAGCTCTGGGTCTCCTTCTCCTGCAGAATTGCTGGTGAGTGGTGGAGATGTTTGCCAGCTCCCAGTGGTGTCCGTGATTTGATGCGCAGGAGGAGCATGGGTTTGTTTTCCTGAGCCACCAGAGTGTGAGTGAGGGGGAACCAGACCTTGTCCAGAGAAACACAGACACCAAATGCTGTCTTCTAGTGATTTTGTTCCACTTCGCTGTTGGCTGAGGATGGGCCCAAAGCAAAATCCCAGCTCTTGAACAAAAGCCTGGAAGCTGAGCCCGCTCCCAGGCTGTGGCTGCTGCTTATCTCAGCTGTGATAGGAATCAACCCTGGAAGCAGCGTTTCTGGTGACCTCTGGAGTGGAATGGCCCTGTCCTGCTGAGGTGTAAGCCTCGGGGGCATTCGTCTGTCTCTAAATCTTGCTGGAAGACTTAATGCTTTGCAGCAAGTGCTGGATAACTAATGATCTTTCTAGGTAGCTGGGAGCTAGGCAGGCATTAGCCTTTCTGTTTGGCTGCAGGATGAAAATCAGAGCCAGGAGAAGCCAGTGCCTGCCTTTTGTGCCAAGCAATGCCAGGTCCTCTTTTGCCATTCAAGATGTGTTTGTGCAGACCTACGTTATGGGATTAGCTGATGGGGATGGTGTTGCAGCAGGTGCAGTGATTCGAGATGTCCCCATGCTCCCCACAGGCATGTCTCTTGGTGAGAGTCAGGGGTGCTCAGGTTCTCAAAACCCCTGGTAGACACCACTCCAGCAGTTACAGGTCATGATATAGCATAGGTCAGTGTATGAGCCAGCAATGTGAACAAGAATGCCAATGGTCTCCTGGGGTGCATGAAGAAGAGTGTGGCCAGCAGGTTGAGGGAGGTTCTCCTCCCCGTCTACTCTGCCCTGATGAGGCCACATCTGGAGTATTGTGCTCAGTTCTGGGCTCCCCAGTTCAGGAGAGACAGGGAACTATTGGAGAGAGTCCCATGGAGGCTACAGCAGTACTGAGGGGACTTGGAGCATCTTTGTGCTGAGGAAAGGTTGAGAGCCTTTGTTCCATCTGAGCAGGAGGAGAAAATTCTTTGCTGTGAGGGTGTTGGAGCCTGGCCCAGGCTGCCCAGAGAGGTTGTGAAGTCTCCTTCTCTGGAGAGATTCCAAAGGCGCCTGGACACGATCCTGGGCACCCTGCGCTGGCGGAGCTGCTGGAGCAGGGGGGTTGGACAAGATGATCTTTCGAGGTCCCTTCCAACCCCTAACGTTCTGTGATGCTGTGTGGCTTCTCACCCCTCCTAAGCACAGCCCAGCCAATTTGGACTGCACAGACCCAGCATTTCGCTCGGCTCTGGGTTGCCCGTAGCTTATGCAATGCAGATTTGCAGGGGAACACAGCAAAGCTCTCGCTCTGACTCGTTACTCCTGCCTCGGTGGCAGATGCTTTGCGGGGGGATGCTGCTCGTGCCCCGGCCTCGGGGCCACCCTCCCCAGCATGCTGCAGCAAGCCCTGCCAGCTGATGGCTTTGACAGGATGATGGGCTTTGGCACCTTCCCTTCACCAGCTTGGAGCTGGCCCTCAGCACGGCTGCTGAGTCCACAGGGGCTTGCAATAAAGTTTAGGGCTTGTGCCCGCCTTATTGTTGGCACTTACATCTTCTTCTCGTTGCTCCGGTGGTATTTCTGATCCCTGGCTCATGGCTGGCTTGCAGCTGCAGTGTCCTACCCGTCACCCTGACGGGGGTCATTATTCAGCCAGCCCCAGAAGTTGGTGTGGAGTTAAAGCTGTGCTGCAATTTGCTTGCAGAGCGAGGCTACAACCCCTCCCTCCTCTCTGCTTTTCATGGCAAGGGTTGCATTTAGTCACTGGGTTTGGTGCCTGCTTTGCAGGAGACAGCTGCAGTTCTGTGTAGTCTTTTGTTTCCAGATTGCCTTTTTGGAGAGAAATACTAACAACCACCAAGGAATGATGGGCGAGCTCTTCTTTGTCAAGAAGAGCTTTCCTTTCTTTCTGGAGTCCCTACAAAATGTCAAGTGCTCTTTTCCCTCGTCCTAAGTGCACCCACTTAGCCAGGTTCCTGGTATTTTGTGGGCAAACCCATTTATTCGCAGTTAGGCTGAGGAGGGGGCTGGATGCCTGGTCCTCACACTTTGCTCTGTGCTGGTCTGGAGCCCTTTGAAAATGGGAGTTGTAGACCTAGAAGGAGTTACCTGCAAGTTGCTGACTGCAAAAATCGGCAATTTTTGATGTGGTGCTGAAGTGCTGGGGCCTGGGCTGCGGGCCCCGAGTTGGAGTTGACCTATGGATGAGTCCCAACCCAGCAACATGTTTTGTTCCCCAAGTGGTTTCAGGCCCACCTGTGTGAGGCCCCAACTGCCCTCAGGTGATGATGGTTGGGGTGGTGGGTGAGGCTAAAGCTTTATTAACCAGGAACCCACCAAGGAGCTGATCAGTTGGAAGAGGGTTCCTGTTGGGGTCACTTGCTGAGCTCTCTCTCAGTGCTGTGCTCCCCCTTGGCTGATTCGAGACAGAAGAATAAAGCTGAAGGTATGCTGAGGGGATGTTGTAGAGTTTGGTGTTGACCTGGGGAAGAAGAGAGCTGGCAGCATAGGTGTCCAAGATGAGCCAGGGTTGTTGTCTGAACATCCCTTGCATTTTACTCACCACTCTGGCTTCTGCCACCGTGAGACATGCAGATGGGTTGGTGGGAGATTCAGACCCAAGACATGGTGTTCCCTGGGCATGTTGCTGTCTGATGAGCAGAGATTTCTTCAGCAGCTTCTACTCCACCAAGGCTGGTGTCCCTGCAGCCATGAGCCACTCAGGGTGAAGGTGACACTTCCCCTGAAGCCCCAGGCTCACAGGTTGGATTTGCTGTGGGTCAGTTTTTGTACAAGACAGGGGAGAGGAGAAACAACAACCCAACAACCCGTTCTGAAAGTTGAGCAGGACAAAGCAAGTTCAGACTGCTCTGTAATGTCAAGGTGAGCAAGGTGATGGCATTTATGTTGGGAGATATCCGGGACTCAGGATCTGGGATTAGTGTCAGCTCTCATGTGGCAAGCTAAATTAGGAATGCAGAAGCTGTCTCTGTTTGTGATACGGGGTTGTTAGGCGCTTCAGGTACTGTCATTCTTATTTAAGGATATATTTAAGGATTAACAGTAAGAAGTCCAGCATTAGCAAGAGAGAAATGAATGTTAGTGAGCTTAGGCTTGGAGGGCTTATTTTTGATCATCATCATGTGAGCTGCTTTAGCAGAGATGAGCTCCAAGATGGGGGCGGGCATGGGGGGGGTGGTGTAGATTCTTGTATTCTTGCAGGAAAAGAAAACATTTTGCAAGTTTAAATAGAGATCAGAACTTAGCAACAATGATGGCTGCATGTTTAAAGCCACATAACTCCCTTTGCCGGGATGAGGATCTGGCTCAGCATCCAGTCTATTTTTAGCCTCTTTTTTTTTTCTTTTTTTCCCCTCATTTCTTTTTTGTCATGCAGAATATGCGCCGTGAAACAATGTCCGCAGATTCCTTTGTTGTTTGAAACCATTCAGTGCTTTTAATTGGCAACCTTTCTGTTTCGCCTTGATCACAGTTGACTTCAAGTAAGTTACGTTGGTGATTTGCGCCGTCTTGGGCTGGCTGGGAGAAGTTATCTCCCAGTGCTGCTCCTTTCCACTGCAGGCACAAAGATTTCCTTGCTGCCAAACGTTTTTGTGTGTGTAACCCCCGCGTTTCGCTTTCCCTGGCTTTGATATCTGCTGCCCACAAGCACTGGCACCACTGAAGAGCTGTTGAAGATTCGCAGCTCTTCACATCCCAAATTTAGAAAGGCTCCTCTTGAAACAGAACTGAGTGCAAAGAGTGTTTCTTTTGTGAGATGAATTCAGTCAGTTCTGATGGATGAGGGGCAGAAAGGGAGGGGGGGGGGGGGTTATCTAGTTTGCACCTCAGTTTTAAGGAATAGCTTAAAATGCACATCCTGAGCTACTGTCCTTGAAGTGTCTGTGATTCTTGTCTGTTTGATGTTGAAATTGTGATTTTTAAATATTATAATTGCCAGGTTCAGCTCGTTCTTTGGGGTGGGTTTGGGTAATGCTGAGGGGTGTGCTTCAGCCCCCTGCGCTGAGCCCTTTGCTGGCTGCTGGGATGGAGACCACAGGGCTCTGGTCCAGCGCTCCTCAGGTACAAAAGAATCATAGAATCATAGAATGTTTTAGTCTGGAAGGGACCTCCAAAGGTCATCTAGTTCAACCCTCCCTACAATAAGCAGGGACATCTCTAGCTAGGGCAGGTTGCTCAGAACCCCATCAAGCCTGACCTTGAATGTCCCCAGGGATGGGGCTTTCACCCTTACCTCTGGGTAACCAGTGTTCAACCACCATCATATTAAAGACCTTTTTCCCTATGTCTAACCTAAATCTACCCTTTTCTAGCTTAAAACCCATTACCCCTTTTCCTGTCACTACAAACCCTTGAGAACAGATCTTCCCCTGCCTTCCTACAGGCCCCTTTCAAGTATTGGAAGGTCACTATAAGGTCCCTCCAGAGCCAAGAAGAGGGTGGGGGGGCTGAAGGAGAGGGATAGCACTCAAAAGGGTGCCCAGTTTGGTGTCAAGAGGCAGTGCTGGAGCTCATGGCCTGCTGAGTGGATGTATCCACTGCTTGACCAAGCTGGACAACTAGTGAGTCTCCATTAATTATGCACTTCCTGAAGCTGAAACAATTGCTATTATCCCACATCGTATTGTATGACCTACATTTTTACTTGAAAGCCTGCAGCTAATAATTAGTTTGAATTTTGATTTATAAACAAACACATTCATATTCTAGTTTTTAAACCAGGGAAGGGGAGCAAACCTCTTGACAGATGAAATCCCCACCTCTCCCTGCTGATCTCTGCTTTCCCCCTGCTCCTCTGGCACTGGGCGTGAGCAGGGAGGAAGGAGTGGATTTGCCAGGCTGGGTGAAGGGGGGGAGGAGGGTTTGGATGTAATGAGGCTGCTGGGCATTTTCCTGGAAAACTGCAGGAGCCTCTGTGCTTGGGAGGTTTGGGCCATCTGGATAAACAGGGTCAAGCTCCATGTTGGCAGCTTGGCCTCACCAAAGGAGCTGCGGAGAGCTGCACAAAAGCACCTCGCAGAAGGCTCGTCCCTTCCCTTCCCTGGCTCTCCTGGCACAGTCGGCATTGCCACCGCTCCTCCTCCTCCTCCTCCTCCTCCTCACCATCCATCTGCCTGCCCGGCCGCATCCGAAAGCGTGGGAGGAAGCGTTGGCCTTGGGTCAATGCCTGGGACTTGGCATGTGTGTATGGGCAGGGGATTGTTAGTCACCAAACGGGTCGGGTGTTAATTAGCAGTCATGGGGAAGAAGGGAGGACCGTGGCTTGCAGACATGATCTCTCCTGGAGAGGAGAGATGCAGCAGGGCTGCATCCAGCTCTCGGCTCCAGGAGATGGATGCGTGTTCCTTGGGGGGGGGCTCAGATCCCACCTGCACTTCTGGGTGCACACGATGCAGCCAACAGCAGCTTTCCCATAAGGTCTGCAGTGCTTGTGGTGCTGGAAACACCTCATGATCCGGCTTTCTCCACGCACCTCAGGCCTTTTTGTTGCTGGAGGTAGAAAATGCAGAAAGCCGTCATGGTCATAATGCTTATACAAAGCCCTGGTGTCCTCATTCAGTCACTCGTTGTCCGAGCTTTGCCCTGGATTTCAACTTGGCCTCCAGTCCCCTTTTTTCATGGCGTGATACTGTGTGTGCAGGTCTGATGGGATTCTTTATTCGTGGTTTTTCGGAAGAGAAAAAGTGAGTAGTGAGGCTGCCAGAGCTGCATCTGTGGGAGATGCATCCTTTGCCTGACCCAGGTGGTCCTTTCCTAGTTAGCACCTATCTGCACCCATCCAGTATTGGAAGGGTGGCTACCAAGAAGATGGAGGCTCCCTTTTTACAAGGAGTTACGTGGAAAGGTGAGGGGCAACGGGGACAAGTTACACCGGAGGAGATTCTGGTTGAACACAAGAGGAAAATTTTTTGGCCATTGGAATAATCTCCTCAGGAAAGTGTTGGATTCCCCAAATTTAAAGATTCAGCTGGACAGGGTGCTGGGCCATCTTGCCTAGACCGTGCTTATGCCAAGAAAGGTTAGACCAGGTGATCCTTCAAGTCCCTTCCACATGGTGTTTGATGATTCTGTGCTGGGTAATTGTCATTCTGCTCTGAGCTGGTGATGTGTGTGTGCCTCGATTGTTACCCTTTGCCATCTCCTTTATGGCCAAAAAAAATCCAATCAAACTTAATAGAGACAAGACCAAGAGAGTTCTGTGGAAATGTGTGAAGTCCTATAGAAAAGGGTAGACAACGAGGAGTCCCCAGTGGGATCCCATGGGTGAGCTTTGCTGTGGGAAGGTTTTAATTCTCTGGTTGCTTCAGTAGCACTTGCCCATAAGGTGTTATCTTAAGCGATGCCACTTCAGGTGCTATTTTTATTCAGAAAAATGTCAAATCCTTTCTCGGAACTTAGTGACTTGTTGTCTTGGTAATTTCTTGCAGAAACAAGATCTATAAAAATCCCTTATTTTCTTGGCACTAGGCTTGGCTTGTCTATTTTGAATGTAAATATTTCTTAGAATCAGGAAAGAAATAAATGGGAACCACTTTAATAGGACACGAGCCGTGTGATTTCACCCCCAGAATGGCTCTGGAGGCACAGATGTAAATAGGGATGTAACTGTGTGCACTTGTATTTATGATCCTGGCCCAGTGTCCTTTGAATAGGAGTCCTTGTACACCAAGATCCTATCTGGCCCCACTCTTTCTTCATGCACTGTTTCCTAATCTGAAGCTCTCTGGGAGCTGGAAATCCAGCAGCAAGCTGGGTTATATTCATTTTGAATTGAAAGTGGCAGTGGTGGGGGGAAACCTACTATCTTTTTTTTTTTTTTTCCCTTGAAATTTCCGACAAAGATGACATTTTCAACAACAAGTAATCGCTTTGGGAATAACTCATTTCCAAATGTAAAAAAACCCATCTCTATGGTGCCTCTGATAACATTGAGATACTCTGCGTCTGCTTCTGAGCTTGGAGAGGTTGGGGTTGGTTCGTGCAATGCCTCAGCCAGCTCCAGAGAGGAGCTTTCTCCTTCTGCCTGGTGGGTTTTCACAATGGGTGGCCAGTTTGGCCATGTCCTAGTAGTGTTGGAAGCTCCAGCCCATTGTGGTGGCCACTTTGGCGGTGATGGAGGAGGAAGAGCAGAGCCTTGATTGGCGTTGACGTCTGTGTCCATGCATTGGGTGTCCATGCACTGGGTCTCCCTGCAAGGTGCAAGTGCTTTGAGGAAGGCAGGGGCTGGTTTTGGGGTGCTTGTGGTATCATTTGGGCTTTAATACATATTAAGAGTGATGCAAGGAAAAAGCAAAGCAGGAGCTGGCCGGCCCTTCTTGGGAGAGAGGGAGATGCTGAGCAGTGTCTCTCCAATCACGACAAGATCCCCAGAGTCCAGAAGGAGCAAGGCTTGGGCACGGCAGCCAGAGCTGCCCTAATAAAACATTTACTGGGGTTTGGAGACCTGTTCGCTCCGACACGGCACATACATATTAAACGATCAAAGTTTCCGTGCCTTCGGAGGAGCCGGCTGCTAATCCAACGCAACCCTTGGGCTTTGCTCACCACTGACTCTGCATGAAAGCAAACGGCTGCTCTGTTTTCCTATTTAAAAGATTTCCGAGCTAAGCCAGGTGGGTCACAGTTCAGGAAGCAATAAGATCTGGCCTCTTAAAGGCTTTGGCAAGGAGGGGCTTGGGAAGGTGGGTTAGGGGTTGAGGATGGATTGGTCTCCATCTCTTGAGTCCTGGCCACCCCTGACTCTGCTGCAGGGTATCTCGGTGCTGCTGTGGTCTCTCCCCCCACTCCTCTTCTTCCTTCTCCTCCTCTTGTTCTTCCCCTCCCTAAATCACTTTTACGGAGCATCCCATCACCAGGCCTTCAAAGAGCTCCTCTGGCTTTTCAGATCCCAGCCTGGGTTGCAAAGAGCTGCCAGTGGATTAAAACCAAAGCAAAGTAGGGGGGGGAATAAATAAATAACCCAATCCCATGCTCTTTGGATTTATAAACTGAGCGCACTCGAGCTGGAAGGTGCCGAGGAGGAAAAGGAAAACACAAAGCCCCCGGGGTGCCGTTTTTCAAAGCAATGCAGCCCTTTATTTGACTGCCTGCACTTGTTTTAGCTATGCAGGGAAGCAAGCAGGTAAAAAGCCTGCTGGGGATGCTCTTTGGAAGCTCTCGGCTCCCTCAGGCAGCCGCTGATGCTGAGCCAGCTCAGCACCTCAGCAAACCACCATCTATCCCATCGTCTGCTGCTTCTGCAGAGCAAATACTTCACCTCCTGATTCTCAGTGCTCCAGTGGTTTGGGACTGATGGGTTTGGCTTTCCACTTGGTTGCAGCATCTCTTCTGCCTCTCGAGCATCTCCCATGTCTTTCATGTAATTCTTTAACTGGTTTCCATTTACTGACGGTCCCTTTCTTTGAAGGTGCTTGAATCTGTTTGATCACCAACAAATTTCTCTTTCTGCTCCTCTGATAAAAAATTAAATCCGGGCACTTTTTGAAGGCATCCTCCCTTTCTCCTTCTCCAAACCCTTTTCTTGGAAAGTAAATAAAAATTAGAGTTCAAAGTGTGACATCTCCTCTTAAAAAGAAGAGGATGAGGAGAAAGAGAAAAAAAAACACCACCACCATATATTCTTACGGATGTGACATCAAAATGGAAAACTATAAAGGACACATTTTCAAAGGGACTGAGTTTGGTTCAGTGGGAAATAGGCAACCACAGTCTCTCTGGGTGCTTTGAAAGTGTGTTCCTGAGCCACCACAACCCTTGTTATTGTTTTAGATGGAGTCTGCGTGCTTCTCCACCTGCCAGACACGTCCTGCAGTCAGGGTACGGGGAGCAGAGGATGCTGAGGTCCCCATGTCACCATGGGGGCTGTGGTGGGTTGCTGGATGATCGGGATGGTCTTGCAGAGGACAGTGAAATAATGGAGGAAATTTGGGTGTTGATGTCAACACATCTGCTGTGTCCTTGTGTCACCTTGGTATCTGCATCCGTGTCTGCCAGCAGAGGCATCTCCTCGCTGCAGAGCTTTTGGGAAGAGAGTGTGATGGGAGCTGGAGGAGGAAAAAAAGCCATGGTGAGTCCATGAGGAAGGGATGCTAAACAGGGCACGACTGTGGGATGTTGGTCTCGATGATGAACGCCATCATTTGGGGTGTGGGGCTGGACAGCAAGAGCTGGCACAGGGTGACCTCAGGTTTCCCACCCAGCCTTGGAAATGGGTTGGGGAAAACACCCGGTGTTCATCCTCACAGTGCTGTGGAGCCGCTGGAGCAGAGCCTGGTCCATGGGTCTGCTGGAGCAGCTGAGCAGCATCTGGGGAGTCCTGCAGGGTGGCAGATGTGTTAGCACACGCTGTTACCCAGGTAACTGCCTTTCCTCCCCTGCATCCTGATTATTTGGTTTCTCGCCACAACCCCGTGGGGCCCCGCGACTTATTTCATCCTGTCCAAAGCCACCGGTGCCTTGGCAGGGAGCAGAATCCCCTTCTGCACGTGCAGCCTCCCAGGCTCCCTCCCCCAAAAGGCTTTTTCACCCTATGGGTCAGTACTTGGGCACTGTTGAGTCTGAGACGTTGCGTCCATGGGGAACTGGAGATGTCCCCAACAGCACTGGGACCCACTGGACAAGCCACTACACGATGTTCTTCAGAGGTCTCATCCAGCCCAGGGACTGCGCATAATAGGTCTGGTGTGTGGATGGTAGTGCTGGAGCTTCAGGTTGACACCTGCTTAGTGTTTCTGCTGGCTTCCTGGAGGTGAAGGCTGCTGGGCTGGAGCAGCAGCAGTTGTGTTGCATTAATAGAAACAAAGGGAGTTCCCAAATGCAGGTGAAATCTCTTGGCTGGCCCAGTACAAAGGGAGCAGTGTCACGGTGAGGCAGAGGTGTACAAAGCGAGCTCAGCTCCAGGTGTGCATGTGTTCAAGGTCAGCAGAGCATCTCTGCTGCAGGCAGAATACCCGTGGGCACAGAGACCAGCCCTGCGCATCAAGCCTGGATTCTGTGTCTCTGTTTTCTAGGGAAATTCATAACCATCAGGAAAAAAAGGACCAGTGCTGAGTCCCATGGCTCTGAGCATGCCAGAGCCCTCCCTCAGCTCCAGGCAGATGACCTGCATGGGCACAGAAGGCTTTAGGAGGTCAGATGCTGTTTCAGACAATAGTTTTCCCACTGATGCTTCCTTGGCTTCTGCACCTTTCCTGAGTTATCCTTCCCCAAAGATTTTCTCCAGCAGAACTATCTCACCAACCTCATCCCATCGTTTCCATGCTCATGGAGCATCCTGGTTGTCCAGGGTGGGACGCAAGTGTCCAGGGGCCTCCTGCTGCAACCCATGGCTGTGACATCAGTGCTCTCAGCAGTGCCATAGGCAACTGCCTGATGCTATCGATTATTTCTTTGGGGGAGGAGGAGCTGCAATTCATCTCTGCTTGTCTTTATTGCTTTTTGTCATCTTCCTGGCTGCTAAACAGCTTGTGTGGAAGGAGAGGTCTCCATGTAATGGTGGGGACCCTTGCCTGGTGATGAGGCATAAGGAAACTTTTTGCTTCTGAGATGCTCATCCAAAGACTTGTTGTCTAACATGTCTCTGAGGGTGGTCCAGCACTTGGTGGGTGGCATGAAGAGGGAGATTTCTTGGAGCTCCATCCAGCTGATGGAGCTGCAGGGTGGGTTTGCACCCAGCAACGCGCTGAAGTCTTGGAGTTCTGGTTGTCTCACCATGAATCGGTGCCTTGCTCCTGCTCCGGCTGCCTCTGCGTCACCTTGGATTAATTACAGTACAATGCAATATACATTTATATGGTGTCTGCACAAGTGTCTCAGGGCCCTTTGCAATCTGAGAAATCTAATTAAGGTGCAGCCTCCAACATGAATGCTTATCACCGAGACGTGTAGAGCGAGGCAGGGGCGGCTTCCCTCCACGGCTCGGCCACGAGCTGAATCCACGCTCTGGTGGCATTATTAATTACTCAAAGCTTGGTGTCCGAGACACCAATCGATACTGTGGGCCTGGCTGGGTAGGAAGATTTAAGTGAGCGTGAGGGAGCAGAAGATAACCATCAGCTAGAAACCTGTTGGAGGCTGCTCTTGGCCTCCAAGGAGGAGTCATCACTTTGTGGAGACATGTGCAGGAGCAGCGCGGGTTTACTGATGACTTTGACGTTGGAAGGTTATTTACTTGATGCAGAAAGACATCGGTGAGGCTGAATTTTGGGCCGGGGAAGGTCCTGCCTTGGGGACCAGGTTGGTGGTGGGCACAGCATCATTCCGCAGGGTTTGCTGCAAAACTTATTTGGCCTTTTCAAGTTGGTCTCACGAGTGGCAGCAGCTGTTGGGAACGTCGGGGAAGGAGGGAGGGAGCACCACAAGTGCGACGAAAGCGTAAATAACCGGGGGAAAAGGGAAAGGAAATGTGAAGTGGCCCTTTAAATATGAGCCTCCAGAGCCCGGAGCCCAACTAGCGTTCCCTCAAGTATTCAAATGAGATTGCAGCATCAGATTGGTATGCATTAGGCTGGTCTCAATGAAAATTAACATGTAATTGCTTCAAATGAAGTAAGTGAGGAGGTAATCTGTTCTTAAATTGGATTCGCAGGATTTTGTGGTACCATAATGCAGCTGTGAAATGAAATATATTTTAAGGATGATGTCCTCAAGGGGAGAGGGGAGGAAAGGGGGGGTCTGTACTGGGAAGGGTCCTTTCCCTCCCTCCCTCTCTTGTTTTTGGTCTCATTAGTGCTGCTTTATAAATAGGGAGAGTGTATTTGTGTCAGTGGTATGGCTGGAGAAGGTCCCATTGCATTTGGCTTCATCGTGTTTCCTTTCTTGACTTCCCTCCTGTTGCTCCCCTTCCCATCTTCTGGTTCTCCACTTTCCTTGCTCCACCAGTGCCCCTCCAGTACCTTTTCTCAGGGACAAATCTCCATCCCATTGTGATGGGTGGTCATGAACTTCATGACTTCAAGCACGGGGTGCTTGAATTTCATTCATACGACAAACAACCTTCTGGTTGCATGTTGGAAGAAAATCTGGTTGGGTTTGAGTGTCTATATGAGGCTGTGTAGGTTCTTGTTAGGGAGCTGGTTTCTATGAGGGGATAGATGTCAGAGGAAGAGGTTATGTTCTTGTCTTGGTCACTTGTGACCATGGATGGGGAAATCTTTTCTTCTGTTGAAGGAGAATCTCCTCTCCCCATCACCCTGGGACCCTGAGCGGCCCTGCAAGGCTTGGGGGTTTATCCCCTAAGGTTTGGGATGTCCTGCACCTCCCATGCAGTCTTGTGTTGCCTGGACTACCTCTCTCTTTTAATTTTAAGGTTTGCTCATTGTCCTTATTCTGCCCATCTCTACCTATCTGCCAGTAGAAGCCATATGAGCTTGGGTGTTGTGGTGAAACTACAAATTAGGATCTTGAGGCAGAACTGGTGAAGGAAGGTGAGATGGTAACCCGCAATTATTCTCAGACCACAAATAGATAGTGTTTAGCAGGATAGATTTGCTACAGGTAGACCAGTTGGTCAACCAGTACCAGTGCAGGCTCCCCCCATCTCCCCATCACAGCCCTCTTACAGTGTCCTGGGCTACTGGAGAGCTCTGCCAGCGCCTTGAAAACCTGTCCTTGTGCTCTTCCCGGGGTTGATCTCCCTGTGTTGTCCCCATCCGTGCCCTTCCTCCCTCTCTTTGAAGCATCCTGGGCTACTGGAGAGCTCTGCCAGCGCCTTGAAAACCTGTCCTTGTGCTCTTCCCTGGGTTGATCTCCTCTTGTTGACCCATTGGTGCCCTTGAGCCCTGTCTTTGCAGCACTTCTGTGTCTGGTTTGCCCCCTACTCCTCCCACCCCACTGCCTCCAGACCCGCAGCATCCTTCAGCATCCAGCTCCAGCTCACTCCTCTCTCTCCACAATCCTGCCAGCAAGCGCTCACCCCTCACCGCTCCTGTTTTGTGCCTCAACTTCTGAGGAAAAGGCACTTCAGTGATAATTTCCCACTTGTAATAAGTTAAGTGCATCGCTTCCTTTGGAATACATTTTCAGTGCAGTTGAGCTCAGCAGTCCCTTGCCTGTGTGCTTAGTTAAACGCTCTCCTTTGCAGACCGTTGGGGTGGATGGCAGCGCTTTATTCCTGGGCCATTAGTGTCAATTGTGCAAAGCAGAGGCAGGATTTATTCCGGGGGCACAGCTCGTAATTGAGCGAGTTCAGCGCCGGGGATCGGCACTAACTGCTGGGAGTGCAGCCTGGAGGAACTTCCCCGCTGGGCTGGAGGAGGAGAGCGGGAGCCGAGAAGGATGAGGGGTTTGGGGTGTCTTGAGTGGCTCAACCCAGAGCTTGTAGGTGGCAAAGGAGCATTTTTCTCGAGAAAAGTGCACAGCAAGGAGAGATCTCACCAGGTTTTCGGAGGCAGAGAGAGGAGACTTCTTCTCCACACTTCCTTGGATGAGGAGACCTTATTTGACAGGGTTTAAACTGCTCTGTAACGCCTGGGGGGAGAGGATGAGATCATTACAGAGTTATTTTCTTCTCGTGGTGTTTCCCACGCCTCCTTTTGAAGCTTCTTAAGACAGCGTGCAGGCAGCTGGACCTGGTCTGGCTTGGTGCCCTCCCTGCAGAAGGGAGGACCCCTTCATAGGCAACCCTGGAAGAAAGCCAGCGAAGGGGTGGCTTTTTCCTGGGGTTGTTTGGCTGTCAGAATCCAGGACCTCCCATAGCAATTACTTGGGCTGAGAAAATGGGAAAAAGGAGAAACCTGGGAAGAATGAGCTATCCCTCGAGCTCAGGGCAGGATCTCAGTGGGGTGACATTTCATTAGTAAACCGGCCGTGTCCCTGCACAGCTGCCTGCAGGCAGTTTGGTGCTGGCGTCACCCCCGTTCCCCGGTGCCATTAGCACTTTTGGAGGGCACCCAAGCCAGATAGGCCAAGAGCATGCTTGGGTGCTGCCCCACGGGGTCACCCACAGGGGTGGGAGCTCAGGTTCAGGAGAGGCTTCCTCAACATGCGGTCTGGGAGCGGCCACCCTCATTGATGTTTTGTGGCACGCTCTGAGATGCTGAGATGGAAGATGCTATAGATGAGCAGAGCCCTGTTGTTAGCAGAGACAATAGGAGGATAAATAGAAAGGCTGGATGAGCTGAGCATGGGAGCAGGGGACTTGGAAAGGTGCTGGTGCACTGCTGCATTGCAGAGAGATAAAGACTTTTCCAGACAAGCTGTCCCTGCCTGCTGCATCATGACCTGCCTGCTTTGCACCAGTCCTCGGGGCCGGGGCAGGGGTCTCCCAGCACTGGTGGGATGTTGGGTGCAGGGAGAGGCTCCTCCAGCCCTGCCTTGTGCTCGGTCAGCAGAGCTCCGGCCCTTTTTGCAGCTCTCCTTTCCTCCCCAGGCCAATTTCCCCCCGTTTCCTTGGCATTTGCCCACAAGCTGGTCTGAGGCAGCATACTGGGAGTTGTTTGCAGCTCTGTGAATCCCGGGCAATGAACCAAGGCGGATCTTTCTGAGCCCGGTATATTATTATTAATGTAATTAGTGTGAATCATTTGCATGTATAAACTTTCAATTGAGGAGATCAGGTACTTTACAAACACGCATTAACTCGCCCTCCCTGCAAGGAGGTGCCAAATCTCTGCAAAGCCTTGCAGAGGGCAGACCTGAAGGGCAGGGGCTTGCAAGGATCTCGCCATAGGTCACAGTGTGAGTTGGTGGGAAAGGCAGGACCAGGACCTCCCAGTCCAGAGCCTCAACTCCTTCTGCAACAGCCAAGATGAAACTGGGCAGGGAAGAGAAGGGGAAGCACAAAGGGTTTTTCCTTTCTACTACTGAGTGTTGCTTTTGACCAGCTCAGCGTGATTTTTGAGTAGACACCAGGGTGGTGGTTGATCTGAGGGCACCTCCTCACCCCGGAGCCTTTGGAGATGCTCCGGCTGCTACAGTGAGGGGAACTGGAGGTAGGAACTTCTTTACTGTAAGTGTTACAGAGCACTGGAACAGGCTTCCCAGAGGGGTTGTGGAGTCTCCTTCTCTGGAGACTTTCAAGACCCGTCTGGATGTGTTCCTGTGTGACCTGCCCTGGATTCTATGGCCAGGACAGGATCATTGCAGGGGATGATCACATACCTTCTGCCACATGTGTCAGTGAGCACATGTGTTATTGGTATGTGCTGTGGCGTGTTCACACAACACCTGAAAAACCCCTTCTTTTAATTTGGCTGCGAGCAGACGGTGCTGCAGTGAGTGCAGGGGAGCGAGCAGATGCCGTAAATCCTGCGGAAGAAGGGCTGGACTGGTAGAAATTGCTAGTGCAGGACTTAACCCAATAGAGCAAAGCGTGGTGAGAGGGAAACCAGGCTGGGTTGTGGCAACAAGGGGTTTGGGTTCATATTTATTAGTAAAAAAGCTTCTAGATCATCTTCTCCATGATAACCACACCTTGGGCTGACTGTGGTGTGGGCATCCCAGCAGCACATGTCCCAAGGAGTGTCCCAATCTGCCCCTGTCTTTCCCTTCGCTCAGGAACTGATGGCCAAACCTGTATTGCCACCAGAGCATAAACGTCATAGGGAAGTCTCTGAGAGCAGTGGGACTGTGGCTGAATGGGATTGAGTTGTTCACAGCCCAGCCTTTAATTAATCCTAATAAATAACAATAAAATGTGATAATCACAGAAATAAATCTGAGATGTGGAGCTTCTGCCTCCGGCGGCTGTCTAGTTTAGATGATCATTTATAGCACGGCTGATGGTGCAGAGGCTTGAAGGTGCTGCCTGGGACGTGAGATGCTGGGGGCAAGGCAGGGTCATAGCAGCTTGTCCCCTCACCCAGCCTTCATGGGAAGCTTTTCCACCCAGTTTTAATCAAAACCCCAGGCTGGTTCCTCATTTTCAGCTTGGTCTAGTCCATAGCAGAGACAAAATGCTGCAGGTGTGCAAGGGATTGCTTCAAAATCCAGAAGTGTCTGGGAATTGCTGAGTTAGACTGGGAGAAAACAGATGCTTGGTGGTGGGTCAGTGCCTTGAAATTCCATCAAGTGGTCTGGATTTGAGAAAGTAATTTCTGCAGGGTGGTAACGCAGTGAAAATCAGGTGGTGGTGAAAGGAGGAGCTGGCCTAGAGTGGGGGTCAGCTTGGTCATGGCCCCAGGTTGGGCCACCAAGTTTGGTGGGGTGAGCCAGGCTGAGCCCCATCCCTGCCTCCCCACGATGGAGCTTGTACCCTGATAATTGCAATGAAAGCAGCAATCAGGTTGGTAATTTCGCTGAGCTCTTTTCAGTTCTAATTAACATTATTCATTTCTTGTGTGTCCTGCTGGGCTGAGGCAATCTGTGCTCTCCAGCCCAGCCCTCTGGAACACCAGCGAGCTGCAGAAGAGGCAACAAAAAAAAAGTGTTGTGTGCCAATTACTACACTTCAGTAATTAAAAACCTCCTTCCCCCCACTGCCGGGCCACCTCCTCTCCCGTCATTTTCTGTGTGCAAACTCATGCAAACAAAGAGAGAAATTCAGGAGGGCATGTCATTGCTGGTGTGTGCCATCTGTGCCTGCGCCAAAAGGAGGGAGGTACCAGGGGCTGCACGAAGCATGAGCGGGATCAGTGGTCAGGATGCTCAGCTTTGGCATCTTGTTGCTTGTTTA
The DNA here is from genome assembly GCA_013401335.1 of Brachypteracias leptosomus. Taxonomy (NCBI): domain Eukaryota; kingdom Metazoa; phylum Chordata; class Aves; order Coraciiformes; family Brachypteraciidae; genus Brachypteracias; species Brachypteracias leptosomus. Next base: position 91,350 of record VYZX01012164.1, read on the forward strand.
TTACTGATACTTGATCGTAGTGGCTGCAGTTGGGTTGTGGGGTCTTTAGGAGCAGGTCCGTGTCTGCAAAACAAGCTGTTCTCCTGTGGCCAGGGCTGGTTTATACCTATCTGGGGTTTTCTTGGCATTTTCAGCAGCTCTCGCCTTTGGTCAGTGCATGCAACTGTCTTAAAATGCCCAAACTCTGTCACTTGTGGTCATTTTGAGGTGCCCTCGGTGGCAGCAGGGAGTAGAGATGTCTAGTGCAGTGTGAGGAGCTACATCTCTCTGGAATCCATCACTACCTACCCCCAGGCTGATGCAGCAGTGGTGGGTTAGCAGAGCTTCCACCACCCTGAGGAGAAGCCCTGGGGCTTGAGACTTTGGGTTTAGTGGGAAAAAAAGAGCAGAGAGAGGGAGAAGCAACATCTCCTCCTAGTGCTGACCAACAGCAGTCTTTCATCTTCCATGAGGAGAAGGCCTTGCCTTGTGAGCAGGAACATAGGAAGGATTAAGGATCTTGAGAGATTAAATTACCTCATTTCTGCTTAATTATTTTTACATCTTTTTGGAGGCAAGTGCTATTTTCTGGCACCCCAGGGACTTCTCTCTCCCCTCCCTTCCTGGCACATCATGGGGTGAGATCCTCCAGCGAGGTGGGGGAAGCATCTCGGGGCTTTGCACATTGCCAGGAGCTGGGTGGAAAGCGGGAGGAGGCTGGAGGCTCGGCAGTGGCTTTGCTCTCCACCTGTGCTTGGAGCCCGGCTTGCCAGCCAAAGCCAAAGGCTTTCTGCTCGGCTGCCTGTTTGTGGGTGAGGAGGGCTTCCCATCCCTGCTTCTGCCGGGCTTCTGGAGAGAGGAGCTGCTGGAGGAGGGAAGGGGGAGCAGATGGAGGGGCTGGGAGAGCGTTGCGCCGCTGCGGCGAGCCTTGGCCATGGGGATCCCAACCAGCATGAGGAGAAATGGGGTTTGAGACGATGGCTGGAAGGAGCTTGGGTAGGAGCATGACCCACCATCCCCTAAATAGCACATCTTAGCCAGAGGTCAGAGTGTGTCTTCTCCGGGAGCTGTTTCTGTGCTTTATACGTATTGGCTCGGGAGCTTTAAGAGGCAGGGAAGAATATAAAATAACAACCTGAAGCTTGCCGATCCCAGGGACAGAGAAGCGTGTCTAGGTGATAAGAAGAGATTGAGGCCGGGTGCTGTGAAGGGCGAAAGCACTTATTTCACTGTTGCCTCATGCGTTACCTGAGCCCCGCTGCTTTTCAAAAGCACTTAAATGCCCATATGATAGAGGGAATGCTTGGATTGCACACTGTCTGGCTCCATTATTATCCAGGGATCTCCAAGCTGATGCATTTCACCAAAAAAAAGTGGCACGGAGGAGGAGAGAAGAAATATATATTTTTAGTTCAGCCTGCTTATGGGTCCTCAGGGGTAATCAGTTGGCAGAAGGGACCAGTCTGAGAAATTCAAGCCACGTCTGGCTTCTCATCTCCCCGCTCTTCTCCAGCAGTGAGGGTGGACGCCCCTGGGGTGGTGCAGAAATGTTCTTCACTGCATCCAGGAGAGCCTATTTCACGGCATCAGGATGGGGAGGTCAGAGCCAAGCACCACACACCCACCTGCATTTCATTGGAGGCCCACAGGTCCAAGCAACCAGCAAAGTTGAGGTTCTCAAGCGTTGCTCAAGTTGAGCAACTCAACTCTCAGGTTTTGTTCCCGTTGTAATGAAGCTGAGAGCAAAAGCAGAGTTCTTGGTGTTCAGCCCAGGCTGAATCTATTGCGCCTTTTTATGTGGATAATAAAAATCTGCTCAGATGTAATTTATTATTATCGTAATATCATTATGGAACAGAAGTAAAATTGTATAATTTATTGGATGTTTTTCACACCAGAGAGGGAGGATGGTGCAGTAGCTTGGGTACTTGCCTAGCAAATCAGCTGAGGGGTTCTGAGCTGTAGATTGCCCATCTCGCCTTGGGCACGTCACCTCATGGGGACCCATCACCACTACCTCCAAATGTTGTGTGCTCAGGCTGAATGGGTTGTTTAGGCCTCTCCTGTAATCACTGGAACCAAAGTGATATCTTCAAAAAAAAGGTTAGATGAGACAACATGTCCCTAGGTCTGTGTCTTCACTAGCATCAGTAGTGGACACAGGAAGAGAAGCTGCCCACCAGTATGGAGATGGCTCACCCTGAGAAGGGACGTAGTTATCCCTGAAGTGTTGGGATAAGTCTACATGCCCCAGATATAGTCATCCTTGCCCTTAACTCTCCTGCTACTGCAGTTTGACATCTATAACCTACTAAGCCCCTGCATTTGTTGAGGTGACCCTGTGTGAGACCTCCCAGAAACTGCTGTGCACTTTTTTGGTGCCTCCTAAGTTAATTTGTGTCCCAGCCACTGCACAAGTAGTGAATTAGATGGGGGAGAATATAAACAGCGGATCTTAGGCTGAGTGGGTTTATGCAGGGACTTGATGGTTGGACTTGATGATCCTAGAGGTCTTTTCCAACCATAATGATTCTGTGATTCTATGATTATCCTCTGTTGCCAGCATCCAGCAAAGCGCAGCCAAGTCCTAACGGCTCCATAATCCCCAAATTTGCTGGGTTTTAGCTGACTTGGAGGCGCTGCAGGTTTCTGCTGCCTGGAGAAGGGCTTGGACATCTGGCAGCCCCCAGGCCCTCTGCTCTTTGCTCATCTGAAGATGATTTGTGGAAATGGAGGATTCAAACCTCCCTTGGGGATGTGGGAATGGAGGGTAACAGGGTTGGTGAAGACCTTTGGGAGGAGCAAGGCTGACCCACAGTGATGTGGACAGGAAAATACCCTTCTTCAGGAGCAAAGTCTCCTCTAGGTTTGCACCATGCTGTCTTCTGAGGAGGCTCAGTTTCTTAGAGGCTGGATAGAGAAGTCTTCTACCTCCAAAACATCACTCGATAAGTGAAATGCTTAGCTGGGCTAAGGGGCAGGCAGCGAGGGAGATGCAGCAATGCAGATGATGGGTGGGGAAGAGCTGACAGAAGGGACAAATGGTAGGAAGCTCAAGGTTTCTCTTTAGAGCTGTGTCAGAGCTGGCTTTCTCCTGAGATGGATTTTCCTCGCTCCTTTGTGAAGCAGCACAAGCTGCTTTCCCGGCTCTGCTTTGCATTTCTTTTCCTGGCTGCAGGGATATGAACGTCTGAGGAGAGAATGATGAGTGAGGGGTTTGGGCAGGAGGGAGCAACCTGCATCCCCCAAAAAAGTGTGGTTTGGACTTAGGGCGGAGGTTTTGGCTCGGCTCAGATTGTGTCTGAGTTTGCCAAGGGGCAAATGGGAACAAAAGGTCCTTTGGTGGCTGGTACCGGGTGGCACTGACCTCTGATCTGAAATCATTGTGAGGCTCTTGGGCAAATCTCTGGAGCCACCAGTTTAGCTGGATATCGGTGCTCTGAGCACCACAGGTGAAGTGCTGACATTGTCCTCTTTGGTTTCTGAAACTGCTGCTGGTAGAAAAGCTGACAACGGTGCCAGGAGCACCAGGAGGTGCTGGGGAAGGGAAAGCAGAGCACCTATGGGCAGCACACTGACAGGTCACCTCTCCATCTCTCCCCAGGTGCTCCGTGGACAACCGAGTCACCCGAGTGGCCTGGCTGAACCGCAGCAGCATCCTCTATGCTGGCAATGACAAGTGGTGCTTGGACCCTCGGGTGGTGCTCTTGGCCAACACCAAAACCCAGTACAGCATCCAGATCCAAGACGTGGATGTGTACGATGAGGGCCCCTACACCTGCTCCGTGCAGACAGACAATCACCCCAAGACATCACGTGTCCATCTCATCGTGCAAGGTAAGAGGAAGGGAATTCGTAGAGGGGTTGGACTTGGTACTTTGATTTCTGTTCCTCCCTTTTGCCCTGATGTCTTCTCCTCCCGTTGTTCCTATGCTGAGCATGTACAACAACTTGGTGTGAACATAGAGGCTGACCAGCAGGCTTGGAGAGTCCCAGAGAAGCTGGGCAATGCATTTATGCAACTTTCCTGGAGCAGTCACGGGGCTCTGATACAGGCAGAAGCAGTCACTGGCAAGCCCACGTTGCCGTTTGTTGTTGTTGTGGTATTTTGATGGGTCTTTTTTTGTTTTCCATGCTGGAGGCAATGCTTGAAGTAAAACTTGTGTTGGGGGAAACAAGCGAGAGCTGGCAGATTTGTGTATTTTGTGGGGGTGTGTGTATGCCTAGCAACAATATGTGTTTGTGTGTTGAAACTACTTCTTCTTTGAGTAAGAGGAGGAGGAGGAGGAAGGGGAGGAAGGCCGACGTGGGGTGGTGGAGGGCTCGTGGTGACCAATGAGCACGCCTCGTCAAGACATATGTGTGCTCTTCAAGCATGTAAGCACACAGAGCTCTCAAGAGGGGGACGTGCAAGCATGGCCACACATGATGGTCAGGCAGATGGACCTTCACACAAGGTAGCTCCTGTGTCCATACTGGAGGATGTGTGCTGGGGAAGGGGGAGCTGACGTGGTGGGACATATGGGGCCCAGTGCACTCTTGGAGAGGCAGCCTCGGGGAAGATTAATGGAAAATCTGTAATCTCTCACTAGCAACCTTTTTTCCTTCTTCTGCGGTTTGGCCAGGAGCCCTCTTAGCATGACACACCAGCCTGAGTATCGGAATCTCGTCTCGGGCTAATTTTCGAATGCTGATGGCTGTATTGATTTGGAAACAAGCTGGGTTAAAAAGGCATTGGTCTTGTACACAGAGCCGGGTTGAGCTAATCCACCGTCGATATGCCAGGCCTGAGCAGTATTGACAGCCTAATGAATAGAAGGGGGGAAAAAACCCCAAACCCAGGGCCTTTATTTCCCCTCCTCTCTCCCTTTCCGTTTTCTCTTTCCTCTTCGAGCAATCACGCAAACTAAACAGAGTCAGCCTTTCTCCATCTCCATTAACCGTGGAGAGAAAGCAGATGCATTGCTAACTCGGGTCCTTGCTGTTTATCTTGCAATCTGTTATTACCTGCCTGAGTTTCTTAAGCCAAAGTCGATCACCCGCAAGTTCTGAAGTCGCTATCAGGCACCGCGGTGGTGCAGGACAATTTCTATCTGTTCTCTTCTGATTCCTGTTTCCTGACCTAAATTTCCCGTATCACCAGACATCCAGGTCCATCCCTCTTGTATCTTGCTGTATCATTACGAAGAGATTTTTGGGTTCTGGAGGAAAAGGTCATATCTTCACTGCTTGCAGCAGTACAGTTAAGTACTGGAGGATTTGGTGATGGGCTTAGTCCTATAACGTGCTGAACATCCTCGCTGATGCAGGTAGAAATTCCAGCTCTCAGGAGTGAGCCCCTTAATTTCAAAAGCTCTTGCCTGGCTCACCCAGCCCTTTCTTGGGGGGAAGGTGGCAAGGGTGTGATGTGCAGCAATGCAGGAGCAGGATGAGAAAGTGAATATCATGTCCAATTAAAGGGAAGCCTGCCTTAATGACCCCGATTACAATTTGGCTGGAGTGCCAGGATTAACTCTCCTGCCTTGGAAAATGAGCCCAATAAATACACAAGCTGGTATAATCCTGTCCTAAAAGGCATTCAGCTGGTGGGGAACACATGTTTACTCCTCCTTTGCAGGAAAGCAGAGTATCCTAGCACCGGATTTGAGGGATGTGCCAAGTTCAGCGCGTGGCTCTGGGACCTCTCGCCCCTTCCCGCAGGCTGCTAGAAAAGGAGAAGCAGTGAGAGAAGGTGGGAAAGGGGAGTCTTCCCTTTGGAACAGGGTTAGTGCCGGTGCAGCCAGGAAGAGGGAGGTGTGCAGGTTGCTCTAAGCAGGTCCTGACTTACCCCTTGCTGCACCAGGAAAGGGCCTGGGGGCACAGGTCTGGAGGGAGGAGAACTTCAGCCTCTCAGGATGCAATTAAATTGTGTCCTGGGGCAGGCTGTGCTCTCCAAAGGGACTAGCTGCGGGGCAAGGAGATTTTCCCCTTCCAGACAGGATTTCAGCAGCCTCCTGTTCCCTCAAGGAAGCGTGATGGGTGCTTATCAGCCAGGGTCCAAACACACTCAGTCCACGCTGTGCATTCCTCCTTCTCCCCAAGTTTAAGGGATATTGCTGGGAAATGGCCATGGATGTAGCTGAGACATCCTAGTTTTCTGCCAAGGACTGCTGATGGAAGCGGTGCTATGGGGGAAAGAGGAATAAACAGAAGAGGATTAAAGGTGAGAGAAGGAGCTTCCTTTAGGGTATGAGGTTTGGGGATGATCCCCCAAGGAGAGGTAGAGAATCAGCTAGAAACCACCAGGAACCAAGGATGTCCACGCTGCAGCAGGGGAAGTGCTACACATTTATTTCTAGGTTGCCTGCACTGATGGCTGAGATCCCAAAATAGGTGGGTAGAAGGCACCTCAAGAGCTAATTTAGCCCGTCCCCTTGCAACAAGGCAGAGACATCTCTGGCAAACACATGTGAAAGCTATTCTTGAAAATCTTTAACAAAGCAGGTTCTTCAGTCTCCCCAGACACTCTATTCTACTGCTTTGCTACCTTTATAATTAGAAAATGTATAGCTAATATCTAACTTAAACCTTCTTTGTTGCAAATGAAGTGGAGTTTTTCTTAGCCTGTTCCCAGTGGACGTGGGGAGCAATTGATCAGTGTCCTCTTTGTAACAACCTTCTGCTTTTGGGAAGGTTGTTATCGTGTTGCCCCTTAGCCACCTTCTTTCTGCAAGGACACAAGCTCCATTTCTCCCACTTTTCCTTGTCGGTCAGGCTTTCAGAAACACTTGTCAGTCTTGAAATCCTGCTACAAAAGGCAAAAGGTGATTGCTGCTGATCCAGGAATAGCAGATCCTTCCTGCATCGCTCCTTCCCGCTGCCTCCGTGCTAATGTGGGACAAATGAGCCCGGGAATGAGACAACAGACCCTTGGCATTGAATGCATCAAAGTTCAGACCTGCTATTCAGGGACTGCTGTAAATGGGGTCAGGCTCATCGTTGGTGGTGCCAAGTTGATGTGAGCCAACAACAGAGCTGCAAAAGGTACGAGGAGGTTCTTAGCATTTGTAGAGAAGCTCCCAGACGACGGCTGGACCTAAAATGAACAGCTCAGGGAGCATCCATGTCATGTGCAGTGTCTGGAAGGTGGTCTCTGGCTGTCCCACTTGCTCAGCCCTCATTTCTTCTTAGGAGGAGTTGTCCTAAGACCTGAAAAAAACACAAAGAAGCAGCACTGCTTACATTTACAGGAGTCTGCCTGAGAAGAGCGAGGTGTTTCTGGGTGAAAATCCCAAAGGGACAAAATCCAGGGAAGCCCACTTGCAATAGGCAAGCTCAGAACTTGGAGGGAGAGCGAGAAAGAGGACTTGTGCCCCACTGACCTCTGAGGAGCGATGCTTTCCCTTCCTCTCCTCTCCTGTATCCCATTCTGGTTTCCTTAGCAAGCCCCGCTTCTTGCCCCCACAGCAGCATCTCAGCCTCCCCCTTCTCCCCGGTCACCGCAGGACACTTCAGCTATTTAAGCTCTTCTCCGGGTTCCTGGGTTTAAAAGACAGAGGAGAGGGAGGAGGAGGAGGACGGTGTCTGGAAAGCTCTTATTTATATTGATAATAAGCCGTCTCCAACGCGCGCCTGCAAAACACTCCCACCGCCTTGTAAGATGCATTAAGGGAAGTTGGCCTTATCTCGGCAGGGGAAATGGACTTGGGGAAGGAGGCAGAGTTTAATCTCATTTAGGCACACAAATTTGCATGATAGAAAATGGTGGAATTTTTAGTGCTTAGACAGAAAGAAAGAAGGAAAAAAAAACCCTAAAAAAATAAGGCAGGCAACCGGGGGATATTAGTGCTTTCCCGCTTCTTTATCAGTGTCCCTGGCCCTATCTGGCTCTTTCTGTTGTCACTGGAGCAACTAATCACCCCTCCCCTTTTGTTTGGTGTAAATGAGTTTTACCTCTCCTTTCCCCGGCCCTGGTTAATCTGCAAATCCCTGCCTTTGTTTGGGAGTTAATTACCTGCGGGGCGGCATCGGGGGGCTGCGGGCACAGGTGGCAGGTGGCGGGGGGCACGGGCACTGTGACGGTGGCACTGCGGTCGCCCCGCGAGCGTCACTGCCAAGGTGTGTGCTGCCGAGATAAAGCCACCGGTGGGGCCGTGGTGCCCGAGCAGCCTTTGTTTCAAGCACCGAACTCGGCCCAATTAATTTTCCTTTGATGCCATAAGCCCCTTTCACTCGTGGGAGAGAGAGGAGAACTTCTTGTGCGTGGGAAACAGCGGCACTGAGAAGCGGTGGCAGGGGCTGGGAGGGAAGGATCAGTCCCTGCAGTCATCATCAGTCTTCTCCGAAGGCCTCAAGGTGGCTTGCAGGGAAAACAGGGAGTGTGTTGCTTGTGCGTGGCTTTTTTTTCTGCTGGAGATGCTCAGGGCATCCCTGATCACCCTCCACCCGGGAGCTTTGGCACTGCTGCTGGGGTTCTAAGCCTGGCCCCCGCACCACCAAAGCCACCGGTGCTGAGGATGAGGAGGGGCAGGGGGATTTGCCCAGGGCTGTTTGATAGCTCAGTGGCAGTGAGGGTGTGTAGATGTTGGCCATGTCTGAAGCTGGAGTTCCACGCTGGGCAGGATGTTTCCCAGCAGAAACCACAGGAGCTGCTGGTGGCATGGTTTTTTTCTGGTGTGTCCACACCTTTTCCCCTGTAAGAGCAGCTGTTCCTTCTAGAAGCTAAAGCAGGTTTAGATAATGCCTTCTAAAAGGCATGTGGAGAGCTGGGAGAGCCTCCCCAGGCCTGTGGAGGGGAGGAAACCAGCGGCACAAAATCGAAATCCTCCCTCGCTTCGCCCGCGCTCTCGGCTCCTTTGACTGATGTGTTCCTTCTCCGTCTCTCTTTTGTTGCTAATCACCGTCCGTCCCTCAAAGCATCTTTTCCTTTTGTATCAAGGCTGTTGTTGAGGATGGTAAGTCTCCCACGCTTTCTCATGCACTGTCCTCATTGTTGGCTTGGTATCCTGGCTTTGCTCTGCTCCTGGGAGCATCTCTGCTGCTTCCACATCCATTGCTCTCCATCTCCCTCCCAGGGTTACCAGTCCTTGCTTCTCTGTGGGGCCTGTTGGCCCAAGGAGGGGCTTTAACCCACTGATGTGCTTGTCTGCGTTCCCTCATGGAGTGGCTACATTCCAGACTGGAATATAGCTGGGGCTGGGCAGGCTCCCTCCGGCCTCCCCCAAGTCACTTGACCTCTTTGCAAATCAATTTAACATCTGTGAGGCAGAGATAATAATTGTCACCTCCTTCACAGGGGGGTTGATGAGGATTAATTCATTAATGTCGACAGAGGTCTTTGAAGATGGAACGTGCTATCTGAGAGCTAAACGTTATTATTAATTAGCAATTATATCGGGGGCGCAGGAGTGGGGGAGAGCAGGGACTCCAGAGCCCGTACTGGAAGCGCTTGTTCCAGGCTCACCCGCCTGCCCTCGCTGCAGCTTTGGGCTGCCCCAGTTACGTGCCTACCCTGCTGCTGGAGGGAGCCAGGTGGGATGCATCCCACTGGGACGTGTCCCACTCATGCTGTGGCACGTCCTCTCTCCTCCTTCCCGCAGTGTGTGGGTGCAGGGTGAGTAGAGAGTGGCAGGGATGGGGAGGTGAACAGTGCTCAAGTGCCTTAACTGCTGTCCTCATTAGAAAAGAGAGCAAGTTGGTAATGGTGAGTGGTGGTGAAGGGAAAACATTCTCCATGCTTGCTTGGCACCCAGTGATGCCAGCAGGCCCAGGCACCACCAGACCCACAGGAGGATATATCCTGTTCCCAAGGAGAAATAATTGGCAGGAGAATAGGGCGAGGGGAAGGAAGAACCAATGATTCATAGGGCACACAGACCGTTTTCATTTCCTTCGTGGTTTTCTTCTTTGCGTACACCAAGGCTGATTTCCCAGTTGCTTTCCCTGGTGAGCTGCTATCACTGTACTCGGTGTGTTGGGGGGTTCCCCTAAGCTGCACTGACATGAGCCCTTTGTGGTCTCCGTGTCCTGGGGCTGGGACAGCACAGCGATGCTTGCTGGAGCCATTTCCCCCTCCAACACCCCCGTGGCTCCGCTCTCCCCTCCTCCCCAGCCTCAGCTGCGCGCGCTTTTGTGGCAGCAAGGCGAGCTCAGCTTAACTCTCTTCGCTACTCCTGTGTAGACACAAAGGGCCAAGGAGCTCGCCCTCTGATCACCCCTCTTCTCAAAAACAAGAGCCTGCTCTTCTTTGAGCCTTTCTAAGCATGCAGCTCCCAACGGCCCCATTCACCCATCCTCTCCAAAGGCTTTCAGGGAGAGGTTGCCCATCTCACCCAGATCATTCAACAGCAGCTCTGCTAATCCCTTTTGCAGAGTGGGTGAAGCCAGGAGGCCAGCAGCACACTGCGCTGACAGCTCTCCAAGCATTCTGGAGGAGGACTCGAGTTGTCTGGAGGTCTCTTGCTTCACCCCCTGTTAAGCAGGTCCCCCTCCTTCCCCAAGGACTGTGCTGGTCTCTGGGATGCACATCGAGCATCTCCCCACCACCGCCACGGACGGTTTCCAGAGTGCCGTTGTTCAGCATGATAAAGCCGGTGGGGGTTTAATGAGGTCACTGCAGTTTAATGTTACTGCAGTAATCTCTTTTGTTTTACTACATTAAAATATTTGCGGTGGAACGGTCGGACCGCTGTAATGCGATATCGCTACCTTAATGTTATTGTTACCATGGCGACGCTAATGGCGGCTCAATAACATTATTGCAATTTAATCTTACGACAATAAAATTAAGGGTGGAACTGTGAGACCTCAACAATGTAATGTTACTACAGTAACAGCATTGTTATCGTAATCGCGGGAGCAGAGTCAACTCATTGTAGTGTAATACTGGTACCGGCACTTTATTGTTACTATAGTAACATGGAGCATCCGCCACAAGTCATGGCAGGGGATGAATGGGAGAAGACGTCACTGGTACACCGGTACTACAGCTACCCCGGGGTTGTCAGCACAGGAAGGTCATGCTGGTATAAACACACCTTAACTGCCTAATTCCACCGTTGTGGTGTTTTTATGGGGGCCTTTCTCCTCCTTCCTCTGTTGCCAGAGCTCTTCAGAGCTGGGCTGTTGTTTTAGCGGCAGTAACAGCACAGGGAAGATTTAAAGCGCTGCCTCTGTGTAGTTCCAGATCCTTCTGCCCGACGTTTTATAGCATGTGGCTGTTATGGAGCGATAACGTTTTATATTTATATGTCATCTTCCATCATGAAGGATGCCGGCACAAGCTACAAATTATGGCCATGCCGCAGGGCCGGGCAGGCAACCCAGCGCATGCTGCGTGGTAAGGGAGGAGGGTTTTCATCCAAGGGCACTGGAGCTCAATTTGCTGCTCTGGAGAGATGCCCACTGAGATACCCACCTGCTGGGCACTCATACCTATGCAGGAGACAGTCTCCTTTCTTCTGAGGACTTATCCAGAGTTCCCAAACTCTGGGGTCTTGTGCATCTGGAGCTGCATGCCTTGTTTACCCTGGCAGAGCATGGCTGCTGGGGTAGCTGTTGGTTTGCACAAAGCGTAGGTGACATCTCTGTGCCATGCACAGGTGACATCTCAGTCGCTGCAGTTTTCTCCAGCCTCCAGGGGAGGGAGGCAGAGCTGCCGATCGGTCCCCAGCATCGCATCGGTGCCGCATCCTTCTTGCTTGCTGTGCCACCACGCTTGCCAGCCGGGTTTGATGCCAGGGCTGCTCGTTTGCACCCCTAAACTACCTCCACCACCTCCTTTTCTCCACAGCAGGCAAGGATTTATTCTCTGCTTTGAGCCTCTGTGCTTCCTCCTGCCTTCTCAGGAGTTCTCCATCCCTTGACGGCTCTTCTCAGTGCATTTGAAGCCTGAATTTGGGTGCACAGCTGCCCACCCACCTGCCTTTCTGTAGCCCAGCCTCCAGCCCTAGCAGAAATCTGGGCCTGTTCAGCGAGGCAGCTGCTCGGCTCCCCTCCTGCATCAGTATTTGATCTCTCTCCATGGGTATTTGGACTCTGACCACCGCAGTAATTCCTTGTTTGTCCTTCAATAAAAGACCCGCAAGCCCCCTTGACATCCGAGCTGGAATCGGTGAGACCTGGGATGTCCTGTGTGCCAGCTCTTTGTGGCAATCTGGTACTGCATCCATCCTGCCAAACTGGCTCCTCCGGGAGCTCGATGTTTGAAAACACGAGCAGCAGCTCATCTCCCATTCACTGTTTTTCTCCATCATTTGCTTTATTAAATATTGATTTTCTGTTGCATTATTAAACCTTAAGTCCCGAGCATAAATTCAGAGTTGATACTTTAATCTGGCTCTTCTTTTTGGCCTTTAGCGCCGATTTTTCCAGCCAGTCACACCAGAGGTGAGTCCAGCAGCCAAAGCCTGTTGCAGAGGCCTGGGGAGTCAGAGAGTGGGAGCACGAGGCTCTTCTCAAGGGAGTTTGCTTTGTTTGGTGTGGTCTTTGCTATCAAAGATGGCATCCACAGAGATACTGGCTTGCAATCCTGCGCAGACCATGGGTGGAAGGAGACTGGGGAGGCATTGGCCAGGCTTCTCAGGGAAGTTTGGATGTTACTGGTCTGAGGAAGGATATAGCCCTCTCTTTTATTGGGGAATTTAGTCTGCAACCACTGCGTGGGCAGAGCAGCAGTGAGACATCCGTCCACGTGCCCTGCTTGTGTTGCTCCCGAGGTTTTTTCTTGCCTTGCTCTGCCAAAATTGCCACGCTCAGGATCTGAGCTCAGGAAGCCGCAGATGGCCGTGTCTTGTCCTAAATGCACCTCTTCAAACGCAGCTCCTGAGCGATGCTCTACAAATCTGTGCTTCTCTACCATACAAATCCCCAGCGAAGCCACGAGTTGGCCTCGGCCAAAGCTCCAGGCAAAGCCAAAGGGATGCGGGTGGTGGGATTGCCGCCAGCGCCGAGCTCGAGAAAGGCATCAGGAAGGCTAGAGTGGTGCAGGTGGCCACCAGCATGTCCCTGGTAGCCAAGGTGGGTCGTGGTGACCCGCATGGGCTGGGCCCTGCTCGCCTCCCCATCGCTATCGGTGAGCTGCACGCACCAGGCCGCTGCCAAAGCCCCGTGCTGCCAGCAACCAGGTGTCTGAACATGCTTCCAGAGCCAAGAAAACTCCACAGCCAAAAGGGAGGAGGGGAAAGCAATGTGGCAGCGCTGGCAGGTTCAGGAGGATAAAAAATAAAATAAGAAAAAGGGAAAAAGAAAAAGGCAGAGGGAGGCTTGCAAACAGCTTTTGGATCCCTGTCCAAACGGGGCATGCTGGGCAGCATGGAACTGCGCCTGGCAGCCGGAGCGCTGAGCAGTGATTTAAAACCAGACTCCCAGCGGCGGGGAAAGAGGCAGAGGGGGAAGCAGATGTGAACACAATGATGGAGATAAAGGAGAGGCCAAGGGAACAGCTGCCGAAGAGCCGTCCCGGCCCTGCCGCTGGCACCGAGCGCTAGAAAACCTCCAGCAAATCTCCACCGGCTTAAGGATGGGCTGGAGGGGGTCACTGAGCCTGTGAGAGAGTGAAGGGGAGGACCAGGGGAAACGTGGCCTGGTCTGCATTGGTTTTGCTTTGGAAGGGTTGAAGGTTGGAGGAGGAGAGTTGCATTGAAACATTAGGAGAGTTGTGATCTTGCTTTCTGGTCTGTTTTAGTCCTCTGACAGAGGAGAAGGAGATTTAGCAAAAGAGAAGGGGGAGGAAAATTGGAAATTGGAGAACAAAAAGGCAAGGACCTTTGGAAGAGGTGGATATGTGGTCCTTCAGAAAAGATGTGGAAATATGATCTTGAGGGATTTCTGGTTTGGTTTGTCTGGGTGGTTGTCTGTCTGAGAAGCTGGTGGTGCAGCATAGCGGTGAGTCCTCTGTCCCATCCTTTGCAAACGAGGTGGCTTTGTTCACTAGTCTAGGGCCAGATTCCTGGAAAAGCCCTACAGCACAGCCCTACCAGGTGCAGACAAGACAGGGAGGTCTCGTTGCTCTAGGTGAACCTGTGTGCTCATTGTTCATGTCTGGGTTGCCCAGAAGATTTCAGCTCTGGGTTCCTCTTTATTCCAGTAGCATCTAGTGTAAGACTGGGACAAGGCAGTAAAAGTCGCAGTCCCCATCCTGCCTCGCTGGCCTACATGAGATGAGGTGATCAGGTCTCAATCCACCCCCCTCGCTGCCAAAGCCTCCCCATCACTGAGCCCTCCCAGCAAACAGGCTCCTCAGTTTGTAACTGGGGCTGTCCTTGCCTGGACCAGCCTCAAGATGAGGGGTCAACAGAGATGTCTTCTCCATGGTGTGCCCTCCTTGTAATCCCTCCTCCTCGCAGCCAGCCTGAGATCTTCAGCCTTTGATCCTCCTCCTTTTTTGCAAACACTTCTCTCCGCTCGTGGAATTAAATCTCTCTCGCAGTGTTTTCCTTCCCTATCTCTTCTTTTTGGCTGAGTCTGTCTGAGATTATTTTATTTTTTTATTTTTTTTCGCTTCTTCAGCAGCAGGGCTATATAATTGATGGCCTCGCCAAGCTTTCCGAGCTGAACATTAAACCTTTCCTGCCTTGGCTCCGACCGGAGTTCATTACTTTCTGAAAAGCTTTGTTGTCTGTTGGTGCTCAGATGATTGTTGTTGTGGAGGGGAGGATATTGTCAGCAGAGAGAGAGGAGGAGGGGCTGGATTTGGCCAGGACTGCTTTGTAATCAAATCCTACTCTCTTTCTTTTTAGCAAATTTTTTGAGTGGAAAAAAGCCTCTTTTAGCAAAATCGAAATAGCAGCATCCTCCCAAAGGCAGGAGCACAGAACTCTCAGGGGCAGTAGGAAGACACTGCTTTGGAAATTGCCTGAGAGAGTGATGCTCAGCCCTGGGTGGGCAGGTTTGGCATGGGCTGCACACTTGGGGTTCTTGTTGAGGTCATCCCTCCCAAACTTTTGCATCCCAGGAGCTGCCTTAGGAAGGGCAAGCCCCATGCAGAGCTCGCAGGGTCCTTCCAGCACCATGATTTCCTTACCCTGGTGCTGGGGGTGAAGGGTTTGCATGGTGCATATTGTTTTCTGCATCTTTTGGCCTTTTCTGGCAAGACAAAGCAGCTCTGGTCCTCCCTCCGCCAATGCTTCCTTTGGCTCCCCGTCTACCTCCGTGGTTTTCCAGCACTTAAAACACAGCAAGGCTGAGGTGATTACAAGGATTGGGAGATGCAGCGACGCTTCCCTGCCAATGAGTAATTGATTTATTAAAGACATTACAATACATTCATGGTTGAGCGTAAGAGTTTCCTTTGAACTTGCTGGAAAATCCGGAGGGATTGTGCCTGTTTGCAAGGACCGCGGGCAGAATAAATCTGGGCTCCCCCATCGCCTCCCTCCGGCTCCGCCGCAATTTCATTTCCCTTTGACTGGCGCGAGTAAATATCACAGCTCGACAACTCCAGTCCAGTGACCGGTGTGATCCAATTTAATAGCATTTAAAAATTCAAAGTGATTGTTAGCCAAATGGAAATGTAAGATTTCATACCCAGCCTGCCTTGGGGAGGAAACGAAGAATAAGGGAGGGTGCGGGGGATGTAGACAAATGGACTAGATAAAAAATAATGGAAAGTAACTTAATTAAAGAGGCTCGAGCCAAGTTAAAAACAGTAATGGTTTTGAATCGGAGAACCATAGGTTTTAAAAATGAAAAGGGAAGAGGAGAGAAAGAAAAGTGTGGATAAAGAGCCTCTGAAATGATTAAATGGGAGGAGAAGGAGACATAGGAAGGAAGGGGGGTGGGGGAAATGGTCCTTCCATGAAGAACAGGAGAATCACAGAATCACAGAATCACAGAATGTCAGGGATTGGAAGGGACCTCAAAAGATCATCTAGTCCAATCCCCCTGCCGGAGAGAACATGGGGAATAGTCAGTGCTGTTGGTGAGGCTAGGCATTAGAAAGACAAATAAGGGAATTAAAGGATGCTCTGGGGGAAGAAAACTCCTCGCAGCTTTCCTGGTGTTCTCAGAGGCACGAGGGTGTCTGAGAAGAAGGCTGGAGGGCTTCGTTTAGGAGAAATGGAAAACGTAGGAGCAGTCCTGATGGAAAAGGAGAACATCCCCCGCACACCCCGGGGCACGCCGCAATCCCTGCCCTGCGGTAGCATCACTCCCTCCTTTCCCTTCCCTTTTAACACTGCCAAGCACAGCCTGTTTGGGTTGCAATTTGGTAATGAAATTTTAATGGCCCCTCTGCATTTGTGGGTTTCCCGCTGTGCTCTCCACAGCCCGATGACTAATTTTGAACCTCAGTGCCCTTGTCTTGTGCATCCCACTGGAAATACCTGTCCCTGGCAGCCATTCTCCCTCCCAGTGCCTTCTCCATGGCTCCCCAAGCACCTCAGAGCCTGAAAAGCAGGTGCTGATGGAGCATTGATCCGAGCAGCTGCTTTTGGGCCATTGGCTATTTGGGCCTCATTTCTCCATCTGTAAAGTGAGGATAATAACGCTTCCTTATCTCATCAGGGTGTTTTGATGATAGGGTTATTAGTGCCCATGCTGCTGGCAGATCCCAGAGAGCGGAGGCAGGGATGTGCATGGGTGCCTAGAGAAGTCAGGCACCTGCGGGAAAGGGTTGTCCTTGGGGTTTGTTAGCACGGGAGATGAATTAAGGCAGCAGAGACCAACCCTAGGTCTACCTTTACTGAGATTTGAGAGCTAAACCTTGTGGTGCTCAGACCACTCTGAAGGACATTTTAAGGTGTGAGAAGGATGATGTCCATCATCACACAAACTCTGGATTGTTGGTATTTGCTCTCCTGCTTGTTTCCAGCAGCTTTGGCCAAACCTTGGGTTGATTCTCTTTGGAGGCAGTTGGTGTGTTGGGTCAGGACTGATGCTGACAAGGTGCCTTGGACCAGAAGTACTCCATGATAGGAGTGAGGATGGATGGGGGGCTCTTGGAGCCCAAGGAGGAGAGTCTGCAAGGGCAGGGCTGTTTATAGAAGTAACAAAGGGGAGGAAGGAACAGAATGGGGCAGCTTTGGGAAGATGGATCTGCCTCTGCCGGAGCCAGGGATGGGTTCACAAGTCTTGTGCGAAGAGATGCGTTCCCATGGGGACAGGAGGAGCAGCAGCATCTGGAGGCATAAATCGCCTCACCTGCGGTTCATTTTGAACTGCTGGGCCTGCTGACCTCCTGTTTATAAGCAGACACACAGAGGGTCTGGTCATAAGTAGCAGCCTCCAGACCAGAGAATAATAGAGCTGTGCTCCCTGCCTGATCCATTAATTTTGCACCGGAGCCAAAGGTGAACACAGGAGGAAGCCCAAGCAGAAGTAAAGGCTCTGGCTGGAGCATGAGGAGGCACCTGCAAGGGCTTGAGCTCAGTGTGTGCATGGTTTGGAAGGAAAGGTGCTGCTGGGGCACAAGCGGTGATGGCACCTGTGATGTTGGATGTTTGCAACTTGCAACAACAAGGGCAACTCTCTGCACACCCACCTCTCGCTCTCCATTGTATCCCTCCCCTAAGCTTGATGCCGGTGAGGTGTCTAAAGGTGGTTGGCAAGCGGTGACGTCTGGGAGGGCTGAGGATGCAACCTGCATTCACCTGCTGTCTCCTCTTTCATATGCCCAAGGGGCAAAGGCTTTATTTTTGTGTCTTCTTAGTTCAGCACCTACTGCAGTGGGGTCTGGGGGTGTCATAGGGGAGCTTGGGATGTAAATAGGTAGGAAGAGGTGAAAAGGTGGTAGATAAACCCAGAAGGTGTAAATAGACTTCATTTGCAATATAATGAGAACTTGGGGCTTTCACTCAGTTTCACATTAACACCATGAATTGTGATGGTGTTTGAAGTAAAAATCAAAAAAAACCCAAACCCAGTATTTTTTTGCCCAGCATCGGTCGCTGCGTTTCGGGAAGCACGGCTCATCCCTGGGCACAGGCTCCTCCAATTAGATTAGTGTCAGTGTGGAAAGTGTAATCATAAACACTTACTTTGTGCTCGAGTCTGGGGAGAGGGAGCGCGAGAGCGCAGAGATAAGAACAAATATGCAAGAGCATAGTGTGTTTTTAATGGAAGGGAGATTTATTTCTCTCTGTGTCTTTGTAAGCCTCTAGATAGATCATAAAAAAACCCAACCCAACCCACACACAACCTGTCTGCCTGAAATAGCCGAAATGTAATTTAAAGAGCATCATTTTAACTAATACTTCACTTCAGAGACACCTGCCCTATATTCATTGGAGATGCAGGCTGCATTAGAGCATCTGATTTATCTTCGGGAAGGATGTGCGAGCTCCTTTGTTCCTGCCGGGTCCCTTTTGACAAGTGAAGTGGTGCAGGGCTGCTTGGATGTGCTCAACCCCCCGTGTGATGCCTGCTCCTCATGGACAGGGTGATGGGGGGGCACGGGGAGACCCCTCCCCACCTTCTCCAGGAGCAAGGGCTGGGAGCAGGACCTGTGTAGGGCAGATATGGGGCATGGCCCTGAAGTGCTGGAGCCTGGGCTGTGGACTCCTCGTTGGAGTTGACCTATGGCTGAGTCACCCCCCAGCAACATGTTTTGTCCCCCCAGTGGTTTCAAGCTGCAGAGGCAGAACCTGCCCCACCTGTGTGAAGCCCCACCTTCCCCCAGGTGATCATGGTTGGGGTGGTGGGCGAGGCTAGAGCTATATTAACCAGGAACCAACCAGTTTGAGAGAAGCAACAAGGAGCTGATCAGTTGGAAGAGAGTTCCTGTGGAAGAGAGTTCCTGAGCTCTCTCTGAGTGGTGTGTTCCCCCTTGGCTGATTTGAGATAGAGAAGAGCAAACAGATGAAGAATAATAAAAGATGAAGGTATGCTGAGGGGATGTTGCTGAATTTGGTGTTGGCCTGAGGAAGAAGAGAGCTGGCAGCACAGGCACCTTGCTCTCTGGCTGGTTTGGGGGGGAAGAGCTGAGGTTTCGTGCTGAGCTGAGCAGGACAAAGTGTGCTGATGGAGCAGATGAGTGATATAGAGGGGTCTGGGGCACAAGTCTGGTGAGGAGCAGCTGAGGGACCTGGAGTTGTTCTGCCTGGAGAAGAGGAGGCTCAGGGGAGACCTTCTTGCTCTTGACAACTCCCTGAAGGGAGGTTGGAGCCAGGTAGGATGAAATGCTGGGGCCTGGGCTGAGGGTCCTGAGTTGGAGATGACCTGTGGATGAGTCTTAACCCAATAGTATGTTTTGCTCCCCCAGTGGTTTCAGGCTGCAGAGGCAGAACCTGGCCCACCTGTGTGAGGCCCCAACTGCCCCCAGGTGATCATGGTTGGGGTGGTGGGCGAGGCTAGAGCTGTATCAACCAGGAGCCAACCAGTTTGTGAGGAGCAACAGGAAGCTGATTAGTTTGAAGAGAGACTTCCAGGGTAAGAGTATTCCTGTTCGGGCCAGAAAAGAAGAGAGGTCCTGTTGGGGCCAGTTGGAGGAGCTTTCTGTTGGAGGCAGCTTGCTGAGCTCTCTTGGTGGTCTGTTTCCCCCTTGGATTGTTAGAAGGAAGAAGAGTAGAGAGCTAGCAGCACAGTGGGGTCGGTCTCTTCTCCCAAGGAACAAGCAACAAACGAGAGGAAACAGCCTTAAGTTGTGCCAGGTGAGGTTTAGGTTGGACATGAGGAACAATTTCTTGCTGGGCAGGGTTGTGAAGGGCTGTGCTAGGCTGCCCGGGGCAGTGGTGGAGACCTCATCCCTGGTGAGGTTTCAAAGCTGTGGAGATGTGCCCTGGCAATGCTGGGGTAATGGTTGGACTTGATGATCTTGAAGGTCTCTTGCAACCAGAATGATTCTGTGATTTTGTGATTGTGTAAACTTGCTACTTGTTGGTACTAGAGACTGTATGTTGATGGGGAAGTGGTGCTCACAGGGACACCCACTCAGGATGCATGCCCTGAACTAGATCTGTGTATGTCGGCTTACGTGACCCTAACTATGGGTAAGATGTGGCTGGTAGGACTGTCCCCAGGCAGTACTGTCTCCACCTACAGTTCCTACAGGCTTTGGTATCTTACTATCTTACATGCTGTTGTCTCTTTAATAAGCCTGTAAGGAATAGAAGTAATTGTTATTGTGTTGATAAAGAGAGGTGAGACCCAAAGAGACAAAGCATTTTGCTCAGGACTGCTCTGGCAGAGCAGGGAGGCATCAGGCAGCTTGTTGACCTGCAGCAAGGAGGCTTTTCTAACAGGGAAAAAAAAAAAAAAGGAAATCTACAAATGATGATTTTTCTTTCAGGGTGTGAGCTGGTGGAGGGAAGGATCCAATGCTGTCCTGCATCTCTCAGGAGATGACAGCGCAGGGGTTAGTCCCAGACAGTCCTGAGGTCCTGGGTGACTTGGTTCTGCTGGGAGGCAGCTATTGAGGATGAGGAAGAGTGGGGATGAGCGGGAGGAAGAGTGGGGAGAGGAGAGCTGTTGTCAAATCCCAGTCTCACCCTTTCTGGTCTGAAGTTCACTTGTAATATTTTTCTCAACTCGGGTTGCTAATGCGTTTTGTTCTCCAGAGTGTGCGTGGCCCGACTTCCCGCGCAGCCTTTAATTAGTTTCTGGATGATGACATCTCCGCTGAGAATCATCTCATCGTGTCCCTCCGATCTCGAGGGGAGATAAAGGAATCTAATAAAGACATTCAGTATTTCTAGGTGATGGGTTTGACAAGCTTTGTATTAACAAGAAGTCATGTTCAAACTTTCCCAGGCACCCTCAACATGCTGCAGCTCATCCCCACGCAGCGATTTTCCCCAGGGGGTCTGATGGAGCCTCCACCAGCAGCGGGTGGGAGGAGATGGGTAGAGCTGGGGCCCCTGAGCAGGATGAGACAGAGTTGCTGTCAGTGTGATGGTCACCGTGGAGGTTGCTGTGAAGAGAGGCTGCTGTGCTTTGAGGAGAGGTGTCAATAATGCTGGAAGGGTGATTCAGGTGTCTTAATGTTTTGAGATCCTTCAGTTTTCTGCCTTTTGTGAGGCATCGCTTGCCTTGCAGGGAGAATCCCAGGTGGCTCAAGGTGCAAGAACTGGAAACTAGATAGATCCTTGTTCCATGTGGCATATTTGGAGCTGAAAATGAGATCTGTCTAGACAGGGAGCTGGAACCTCGAACCGCCCTTGTTTGCCTGCATTTCTTCATGGTCGGCCTTGAAAAAGTTTATTCTTACATCTTTATGGCGTTCTTTGGGGTTTTGGGTGTGGAAGGGTTTGGTTTTTTTTAAAGAGGAGTATGAAGTAGTTTATAAAGGAGGTCAGCATCTCTTTTTAGAGAGGGCAACAAAGTCCAGAGCAATGCCATGACCTTCTTCAGGCATTGTAAGGTGGAAGCAGAACACAGGCCTCCCAAACTGGAGGGCTGGATCCTGCCTGCTCTATAAAGCTCCTTATTAATAGGATGCGAAGCAAACTGTGTACTTGCCTCCCCAAAGGTGTGAGGAGCTTGGTGTCAGGTGTTTCTTTCTTTTTGGGGGTAGGGAAAAAGATGTAGATCCTTTCAGAGGCTTAAAAGCAGGGGACCACATCTAGCACCCCAGCTCTGTAGGGTAGCAGCAGCCTGGATCCAGGTTGGTGACCCGGACCCATTTGAAAGTCAGGAAAAAGTCCTTGTGCTGGAGACCTGCCTGTCCTTTTGTGCCACGTTTGTTCTGTTGTATCCCTTGTTGACTGCAGTAGGCGTATTGCTGATTTATGCGGTCGTAAGTGGAATCAGATTGGGCTCCCTTTTGGCACTTAGCTGTGAAGTTTATCTGCAGAAACCCTGCTGCTTACGCGGTGAATTATACCCGCGTTCACAAATACTTTACTAATGAATGATTGGAAACGTCTTGTTTCCCCCCTCCTCCTCTGAGTTATTACCATGCAGTGCTGTATTACCTGCTGCAGAGCCGGGCGTAACAAATTTGGTGTCCTCCAAGCTCAGGAGAGCTTTGCTGCACCGGGAGCCGTTCCCTGCCTGGGAAATCATTTAGACGCATCTCGGGGTGTATGACACATCTCATTACGCCTTGTTTTAAAAGAAGCAGTTGTCATTAGTTATTTATTAATTGCTTATTGAGATGGTTACGTATGTCCTGTTCGTTTCCAGGCTGCTTTCTTCACAGCTTTAGTTGCTGTCAGGTTTTCACAGAGGGGAGGTTAGTCCTTCAGCAGAGCCAAGCTGAGCCCAGCATGCAGACTGGGGTGGGGTGAGGTGATGGTGCAAACCCAGGGGGGCAGGATCAGCACCTTTAATTGTGAGGGGTTTCTGTGCGAGCCTACATGACCAAGCAGTGTGGCTGGAAGCAGGCTCTAAGGCCGTGCTTGCCCTTTCTTGTCCCCATGGACTTCTTCAGTATGGCTCCTGAGCTCTGTTGATGCCATGGATGAAGCCCTCTCTTAATTATGATTGTGTTAGAGCAGCATGAACTGATTTAAAAGCCCATTATAATACACCTGTAATTGAAGGTGCAGGTCTCTCAATGTGCTCTCTGCCTTCATTGAAAAGGTAGAAAGGTTTAGAGCACAAAAGAGGGAGAAGTCTCAATGGAGGTGCCAGGCACTGCGGCAGCTGGAGCACGGTGCCTTCTCCCGACCTGGCAGCTGCTGCCAGAGGAAAGGAGTCTGCTCTGGTTAGAGCCTGGAGAGGTTGGATGGGGAGCCCAATGTCAGGGCGATTGCACCCGGTCCTTTATGGTTTTGATGGACCTCTCCATTGCTGGTGTAGAAGCGTGGGCTCAGTCCAATATGTATCATCACTGCGAGCCAGGCTGGGGCACCCAGGGCTCCCCTCGCAGAGTCCCAGAGGCAGGACCCATGGGAGCAGAGCTCTGTAGAACGTGGGGAAGTCAGTGGGTGACAGCAATAAGAGGCTGTTATTAAGAGCAGGAGCAGCAGCAGCCTGATGTTCTGGAAGCTGCCAGCGCGCATCACAGATCGCCTGCAGAACGCGAGCCTGAATCTCCCTCTTTTTCTTTCTTCGAGACACTTTTATAGTTGTTCTTTGTTGTTGCCTTTGATCTGGAGCAGATGTTGCTCATGCTGGAAGATGGAGGTTTGCATGTTTTATGCGCGGGGGAAGCGAGGCGCTGCCAGGCTTACCGGGAGAGCCCGCTGGCTTGCAGGCTGCTGCTGGGGCAAGCACCTGCTCTGCACGGGAAGGGATTTGCCCGTCTGGAAAGATCTCACGTGTCTTTGTGCGCTCCTCGTTTGGTTCCCAAAACTGGGTAGAAAGGAGGTGCTTGAGGCAAAAAAATGCAAATGCTCCTAGAAGGCACCCAGCTTGGTGAGGCTTATCCGAGGTCTCCTTCCCCATGTGGAGAGGTTACTTCAGATTGACACTCCCTTAATACTCTTGCCTGATGTGTGGCTGAAATTTGGGGTGCCAGGGAAGCCCGGATGCACCAAGGGGTGCGTCAGGAGACAATGGTGAGGATATGGTGTTGTGGAGGGGGATGCATGGGCCAGCAACATGGTCATTGCTCTCAAGGAAGATGGATGGGGCAGTAACGATGATAGGACATAGCAGGGCCAAAGGGGTAGGTGCGTGGGGCACGTGAGCTTCTGCATCTGGGCAGGCTCTGGGACAGGTGTTTGGAGGTGAAAACATAGCAGGAGTATAGCCTGTGCCAGCGACAGGAGGGTGTCTGTGCACCAGGGAATATATCTGTGTAGGCAAGCGCATATGCTTGGATCCGTAAAGACATATATCACCTGACTGAACGCCCTCGAACGTGTAACACACCATATGGTTTGGTTAAATATTTAAGCAAGCTGCTTTCTGTCCTGGGGACTCCACGTGTGCGAGCGGGCGCCGAGTCCGGGCAAACAAGGGGCATGGCCCGGGCACCTGCAGAGGCTGAGAGCAGCCCAGAGACCTTCCCCATCAGTGTGGCAAGGAGAGGGGGGGGGGAAAGAGAAGTAGTCAGATCAATAAAACACCAGCCTGCCTCCGGGGAAATCTGCGCTGTGTCACTGGAGCAGCTTGGCCAACACTGCCATGTTTAATCACTTCTGAGCGAGAGAGATGCCGAACACAAAAGGACTGCCCGCAAGGAGAGGGTTCCCGCCTGGGAAGCTTGCATTTATTTAGCTCTATTTATTTATTCATTCCCATAGGGGCACAGCTCCATCTGCGTCCCGCATTTGGCATAAGAAATTTCTCCTCTGCCCTGTTGAAGCAGCAATGGCAATGGACGGTGAAGGTGTTTTGATGGAGAGGGAACCGGAGCACCGGTGACCATCAAATAGTATTAAATATATACTTGCGCTCACTTATTTATTAAGGTTTCCCTCCCTAGTATGGTAAAAACCTTACAACGTATCTGCTCAGTCTCCAGAAAAGCATTTCACATAGTTCGTGTGGTTAATTATTCAAACGTTTAATTAGCATACAATAACTGTCGTGTTAAATCCTACCACTGCACGTTTAATTGAAGGGTTAGCTAACGACTTTGCTGGCGTCGCTCTGGTTTACTTCCCAGCAGCCTCATCTCGTCCCAGGTGGGCTGTGGTAAATTGCCTCTCCCCAGGCTAATCCCAAGCTGGCCAGGACATGCCAGGATTTTTCCCCATCTTGAGCTGCTTTTGCACTTGTCAGAGGGAGCTGCAAAGTCTCGCCTGGCCCGACCAAGCAATGCAATTATCTCATCTCTCCTCCTCTGCCCGGTCTGGGCAAAATTTAAATCTCCTGCTGTATTGCTGAGGGGGAGGATGTAACGCTCGTGTCTTGGGAAATCCAAGTTTAGTTTGTTTTAATTATGTTGTAGAATCTGGTCAGTTGATTTGGTTGCAGATTTTTGCTTGGGCGGGTGCAAATCTGCGCGTGTGGTACCAGAGTCACAGCGCAAAGTCAGACTTGGTTTGGGTTTTTTTTGAAGAGAGCTCTGCAAAACAAGCTGAATTGGGTCAATGTGGATTCAGTAGCTAAAAACATCAGAAAGGCTCCTCTGTGATGTAGTGAGCATCACATTGAAGATGATAGATTATGCTCTGGGTTTGTCAGGACTTACAGCTGGAAGCTATTGCTTCTTCCCGGGTGATGGACTTAATAGTTGGATTTGATGATCCTAAAGGTCTTTTCCAACCTGAACAATTCTATGATGGTGGGCAATTCACTGCACCTCCGCTCGCCTCTTTCCACCTCTCCAATGGCAATGGCAATACTTCTTTGCCCTATTTTTGTTGTACAGACCGTAAGGTGGGTCTTTTTAAAGCGCCCATGGGTTTTGCTATCCCAGCCTCTCCACAAATATAGCAGGGCAATCATAATGCCAGTGTAATTAATTGCATCTCCTCAGTGGCTATTGGCAGAGCATCTCCCAGCTCGGGGCAGGAGGTCCCAGGAGGCCTGTGCTGTCCCTTAATGACACTGATGCATATTAATATTTCTTCCAGTGTCGTCTCCATGCACTCCACCGTCTTGCCCCAGAGCCCTGGCTGATCTGGGAGCGTGTGATCCATAGTTGTCCTCTAGTGCATGATTAGCAGATTAGCCATTGTGCCCAGAGCAGCAAAAAAAATGAACTCCCAGAAGCCCTTCAAAACAGGGAATAATTCATTACCCACCTTGATTTCCACTTAAAATGTACTTTAACTACACTTCCAACTACAAACCCTAAATCACCCTCATGTTCACAAAAAATCCATCATTTTTTATTTTATTGCACGGCACTGGCATGACATAATCCCTTCCAGAGCATCTCGGAGTGCTTTACGGATCAATAAATTACTTACCTGCACAGCAGAGGCAATGCGTGCAAGGCCATTGCAGTCATTCCGGCTCGGGAAGGTGCCAGGAGGCGGGAGAGGCAGGGAAGGAGCGCTCGGGAGCGGGCTCCCGAGTCAGGAAAAGGGGTGTTTAGATGCTCTGGGCTGCAGCTTGAAGCAGGTGGATGAATGGGGCTCAGCCTGGGCGGGTGGAAGGAGCAGGATGCTTGGCAGGTGATTTGCAACTCTCCCGCAAAGCGCCGCAGCAGGGTGCCAATCCACTGCTCAGCTCTGGAGAATGGCCGGGAAAAAAATAAACCGAGGAAGGTGATGGTCTTTATTATGTTCTGCAGGTGCAGGCTGATAGCAGCAGCTGATCGTTTTTCTTGTGGAGCTCGTAGAAACCTCAGCCCTCCCTGGCAGCCGCATTGCATCCTCTGCTCAGGCAGCAGCAGGGGCCGAGCACTCCCTGCTTGCTCCTCACCCCTTCCCTTCTTCTCAGCCCCCTTCTCATCACCTCCTGTTCTGTACGTGTGTCCTCTCTTGAGGGCCGAGTCTCATCTCTCTGATCTGCTCCTGCATGTCTATGATGGCAGTGATGATGCTGTGGAATGGTTTTCATCCCAATTGAATTGGCCAGTGATAGACCTTGGAGGCTCCTTGGGAGACTTGTCATCTTCATGCCCGGGTTCTCTTGATTATTTTCCGGTTGCAAGGACGTGACACAGTGACTGCACAGCTGCAGAAAGAGCTGCAGGCCATGGACAGGCTGCACAGAGTGCTGGGCCATCTTATCTAGACCGTGCTTTTGCCAAGAGAAGCTGGACCAGATGGCCCTTGAGGTCCCTTCTAACCTGTTATTCTATGATTTTATGTGCATGCTTTGAGTGCTTTGGTTGTGCCAGGAGCACCTGCTGCCTTAGAGGGAACTTGGAGGGGGTGAGTGGTGTTTTCTCAGTAGGATTCATCTCTGCTGGGAAGGGTTTGCCATAGCTGGGAGGACAGGATGAGTACTGGAAGCAGGGTGGAGAAGAAGCACTGTCTCACCACAGAGATGCTGAGGAGAAGCTGTCTTGAGTCTCCCTAAAATGACTGAATTCCCTCAGGCTACAATTTCTTTTTACCTCAACCCTGTCTTCTCTGCCCCCACTTTCCCCTGTGTGCTCCCGATGGGACCGATGACTACTGCATAGCTTGTTGAGGTGGATGGAGGAAGGAAATTCAGCCTCCTTCTCCCACAATTTGAGATTTGAGTTGGAGGAGAACCAGCTGCATTTTCACTTCCTTCTTTGTTTGATTGCAGTGTCTCCGAAAATCACCGAGATCTCTTCTGACATCTCCATCAACGAGGGTGGCAACGTCAGCCTCACCTGCATAGCCACGGGCAGGCCAGACCCAACAATCACCTGGAGACACATCTCACCCAAAGGTAAGAACCAAACGTTACCAGAAATATTCCGGGAAGGGAGCAGAACCACGTGTGAGCAGCTGGGGATGTGTCGTTGGCCGGTTCAGGTGGCATTTTGGTTGCAAAGAGAAGGTGACGTGCTCCAAAGAGATGTGATTTAATGGTGACTTGATGACTGTGGTGGAGAAACATCCGTCTTGGTGGTCTGGGAGAAGAGCTTATGGTTTTGCTCATGTCAAGGACTGACAGTGGGCACCAGGTTGGACTTGTCGTGCGTAGGGGTTGAATGTGCTTTTCCGACCCTAATTTGAAAAGTTTTTTGGTGATTCTCACACGTTGCTTCAAAGGAGGAGTGTAAATAGTGCAAATGCGCAGGAAAACCCAGGAAGCATTAATTGGTGGCCTTGTTAATTGGTTATCAAAACCCAAGCAGAACTGTGTGGGTGTGACTGTTGGGAAACAAATTCCTGTACGTGCCCGTTTGGGAGCATATTATTTCTAAACCATTTCCTGGCTGGTTTTTGTCATTTTCTTTGCGTTTTGCTGCCCTGCTATTCCGCCGTGTCTGTGAGGTTCTCACCAGTGAGCTGGGGTGAGTTCTGGGGGCTTTAGGTGGGATGGGTCATCTGGGCAAGGGGCAGCTCCTGGCTCTGATCCTCTAATCCCATCTAAGCGATTCAATTCAACCTCAGTCGTCGTTCCCTGGAGGTTTTACCAAGGTGGGCTGTTGTCCCAGACAACAGGTTCTCCTCAGGGACGCCCCAGCCGGGCCGTCCAGCAGCCGAAGGAGAAGACACAGAGGCGGGCAGTGATGGATGGTGCTGTGTCTGCTCTCTCCATGCAGCTGCCTGACGATGGCTGCGGTGTCTCGGAGCAGTTCCATTGATTTTTTTCTTTTTTGCTATTTATTAGTCTGTGCTGTAGCAAGCTGCTGGGCCAGATCTTTCACTCTCAGAGCCCAGGCAGGGAGCAAGCTGAGTCAGTGTCATCTCGGCCCTTTCCCTTGACAGGAGCCTCTGTAAAAACCGTTCACCCCCAGTGCATATGTTGGCTTACCACCTTAGGTGGTTGTGCCTCTGAGATGATGGCTTCAGTCGAGGTCTGGGTATGGATGAGTGATGAAACTCAGGGCACAGATATGCATGTTCCTCTCCAGCCCCAAGCACAGCATCCAAGTTGCCATCACTGTGTGTCACCATCAGACGGTGCTTATGGTCGAGGCAGTCCGTGTTCTCCCACCTTGAAGCCTTTTCTTCTTTCTCATCTTCCCCTTGTCTACCCCAACAAGGTGATTTGTTTCACTCAACCTCCTCACTGCCAGGTTTTCACATGCATCTTGTTTTCCCCACATCCCCTCCTGCTCCCCCAGACCCTTCCTCTCCTATTCCCACCCCTCTTTGCCTTCTCCCACATGCCATCCATCCTCTCCTAACCAGGCTCCCGGCGTACACCGATGCCTCCGCCTTTCACGAGGGCTATTTTCTGTGTTTGCTGCCATCCAGCAGGTTTCTTTCCCCAGGGAATCTTTACCTGCGCTTGAACCAGATGTTTCCATTTTATTTAGGACTTAGCTGCTATGGAAACTGAGGATGCACCAGGAGAGGAAGAGTGAGCTAATCAGAAATTACCTGTGGCGCCATGTAATTTGCAGCAGCAGCTCTTACCTGATTTTGGCCATGATTAGGCATTCTGCTTTCAAAACGTACAGGGAACAAATGATCGCAGAGATTTACTTGAGTCTGGCCTCCTGCTGATGGAGGATGCTGAGCCCAGAGGTGGCCCGAGCCAACTTTGGTGGCTGCCTGTCTCCATAGGCAGCTCCTCTGTTGCTGTCCCTGGGTCTGCCAAGCCACCAAGGGGGACCTCGACTTCATTTTGCATTCAGTGCACGTAGGAGAGACAGAGATTGGAAGCGTGGGGACTGAAATAAGAGCCAGGGCAGGTGCACAGAGGTGCTATAGCAGATGCCGTGATGATAACCCTTTCCCTGGTAGGATATACTCTAATTTGGAGAGCCAGGAGCGAGCGAGGACCCATAAGTAACTGCCAGCCCCACTCTGGGTTGCAGGTCTGCCTCGCTGCTTATCCTTGGGGAAGCCTCAAGCGAGCTGCCTCCTGCTCCATCTCGCTTGGAGTGCTGGAGAAAAGGGACCGGGGAGAATTGGTTAAGGGAGAGCTGGTGCATAATGTGAGGGTTTACAGAGTGGATAGGTAAGGGGCTCTCACCGGCGTCGCTGGGGAGAGGCTTTGATAGCACTGGCTGTGCCAGGCATGGACAGACCAGTAGCTGAAGGAGCTGGTCCCCACACTTATGCTGGCAAGAGCTTCTCTGTGCGAAGGCACTTCACGGGCCTTATTATTTTCTTGGCAGCTGTAAGCCTGCTGTGCGGCTCTTGGTGGGAAATGGAGATAATAAGAGTGTTTGCTCATGGGGAGAGCGTGTGGTCAGGTCCTTCGGAGGGTTTATGCCAAGAACAGCCAGGTTCTGCAGTGATCGGTGTCCCTTGAGACCCTTTTGCTGCCACTCCAGCTCCCTCAATTGCTTGGACATTTTCTTGCCCTTGCATTGCTCTGGTCTGGTGCATTATGTGTTTAGCAGCTTGGGCTGGTAAGTTCTGCTCAATTTTCACATCTGCAGATGTTGCCACATAAAAACAGGCTTAACAGTTCCCATAGAGGCTCCGTTTGGTTAGAGGGCTGGCAGAGCTCCCTGCAGCCAGGAAGAGAAGAGCATTTTTGCCATATAACTCAAGAGCTGAGTGAACCTGAGCACAAGAGTTTTCTGGTAGTGAAACACATGAGTTCTGGCCTTCCCTGTGCCCATCCTCACCCTCCTGCCATGGGCAAAAGCAGGATGCCAGCACTGGAGAAGGGTTTTGTGAACCCTTAGACCACACAACTGAGATGGGCTACAGCCCATCTTTCTTCTGTCCCTCTGCCTCACCCCTCTTTGTCCCTTCTTATTTCTTCTCCCAGTAACACTGTGCAAACCCACAGCAAGTCCTGGTAATGCAGCTGAATAGGTTGAGGTGGAATAAGAAGGGGGAGCTGGTGTAGTCACAGCTTCTTCTGCCTCGGCAGAGGAGACTTAACTGCTTTGGGGCTCTGCCTTGGGCTCGGATGCTCCAGCTGGCAGCAGGACCACCACTGGAGCTGCCAGGCACCGGGGCTCCAAAGCACAGCTTACCGAAACCAGACCAGAAAGCCAAGCTCTGGCACACAGTGGGGCAGCTCCTTCCCCTCTTAGCATCCCTCTGATGCCAAGACCATTAGGACATCACTCCTCAGCAGGGTGAAGGGAGGGAGAGAAGGATGTAGATATTCGTGGTCTGGATGTTCTATCCAGCAGGAAGGCAGCAGCATCTTTCCAGAGGAGATGTAGGTTGTTCAGAGGACTTGGACCCTGGGGTCTTCAAGGCAGTGTTGTGCATGCCTTGGTGTTTGAACTCGTGGGTGCTGGGCATCTATTTGTTTCCAAGCTTTGGACACATTAGGGTCCCCAGCCCCGCGGTGCTGACGCCATCTGTAAACTGCAGAGAGGTCTTCTAGTGAATAGTCTGGTTTTGGTCACTCAGGTGTTTCCATAGCTACTGGTCTTTTTATTTATTTTGGGGGTAACTCCAATGTTGTCATGGCGATTGCCATGTCATTAGGCCAGGTTTCACCTCTCAGAGGACAAAGGCTGGGATTTCTTGGCTAGGAAGAATCGCAGGGTTCCTGAGCTGCCGGGCACAGAGTGAAGCCAGAGTGTGCAGAGCAGCGTTGAGTCAACCGGGGAGATATTTATCTGTGCTGCAGACACGAGACTCGTCATGCCTCCTGTTAAGCTTAGGAAATGTGCCGAGGAGCTGAAGCAAGGGCTCTCCCAGGAGGGATGAGGGCTCGGCAGCCTCTGTCCCAGGAGGAGCAGGCACGGCTTAGCCATAATGATAACAAGGGCTCTGTGGTTGAGTGCAGTTATCCTCCTGTGATGGGGTCAGGGACGTGAGGAAAGGGTGTAATATCTGGGTATGCACATGCAGATACCTCCACTGGCTCATCGGCCTTGGCCTCGCAGACATCCTCAGCCAGCGGCCGCATCCAAGTCGTCATCCTTAACGACCCTTGATGGACTTCTCTGCCATGGTTTTGTCTAATTGCGTTTTGATGATCACTGTAGTATGATGGATTCTGGTGTAAGGCTTAAGACAGTGGCTGCCAGGGTAAGAAAACATTACGGTTTGGCTTGATGGTGTATTTACTCGTAAGAGGCCTGATGGAGAGGTCTTTGTAGCGGGAATCTCCCGTTAATCTCAGGATTAGGCTGGGTGCTGAAAGCCAGATCCCATGTGGAGCCGGAGCCCGAGCCATGATTTGCAGGGTAGGCTCTGCCTTGGAGCCTCACAAGGCAGAGAGGCGTGAGATGGGAGATGCTGGGAGGATCCTCACTTTGCCACATCCCAGGTATCCTCTGTGATCAGTCCGTTTAACCTCCATAGCCCCCTGTGTCCTCCCTGGAAGAGGTACAATTGCAGTCCCTTGTCTCGCGGGACCGACGGGAGGATAAATACATTCAGGACGTGAGACCCTCAGACGCGGCAGTAATCACAGCTCGTATATGCACTTAAGATAGATGAGACACGGTGGCCTAATGTGGCAGAGGTCTCATGAGATCATCTGTCTATACATCAGCAGCAAACCAGCAAAGGGACTCTGGGAGAAGTTGGGTATATTTGGATATATTGATTCTCTCTGGCTCTTGGCGGGGCTTTAACAACTGGAAAAAAAAATCCAGCTTGAAGAGTTACTTGTCCACAGGAAGGGGACACATCCTCCCTTCCCAGAGGTTTGCCCATCAGGCATGTGGCTTGCTGTCCATGTCTTCTCAGGATTCTTTCTGGACAGGCTGAAAGGGTGGTTTGTAGGTTATATGTCAGATTTGGGGCCCAGCCAGGAGGCACAGAGAGAAGGGGGATCCTCTTGGATGGGGAACTCTCTGCCTGCCTCTGTGCAGCCTTGTCCCTCATGGCGATCAGCTCAGCATCCCATGAGGCCGCTCCCTTTAACCCTGCCTCAAGTCACCTAATTAACCTGAGACCAGAGAGCCGTGCTCTCTGCTGGCCCTCTTAACAGGGCAATATGTCTCAGGGAGAGCAGGTGGTTTGTGTAAGGCTGCTTCTGTGTTCATCACTGTCTCTTGTCTCCTTTTGAGATGTTGCATGAGCCAGCACAAGTGATTGCTGAGTCATCCTACCATAGCTATATGATGGACCCCAGAGGCAGCAGCTTTGGGTTGGCTTGGCCACTATGCTGTACAAGATGTCCCACCTCAGCTTGTCGGGTGTATCCCCTGGTCTCATGGCAGCCACATGCGTCACGGAGACTCTTACAACTCATGGGACGGCCGAGCACCTCATCCTCCTTCCAAGAGGCAGTTGTGGGCCTGGGCTCCAGCTAAATTAACTGAAGCATTTCAACCGGCTCCAATCCTGTCGGCAGCTCAACCGTCCCCTTGTTTACTGTTGAAATAATTACTGCTTTGCCATAATATTAGCTCTGAGCCGTGACTCCATTACCATTATCGCCGGAATATTACCCATTTATTATCTCCCAGCAACCCTGGAAGATGAACACTAGGCTTCAGAGACCAATTGTTTTACAACAGACAGGATCTTGGTGTGCATTGTTTAATGAGGTAAACTACATTATAGCCGGCATTAATTTGGCTGCGGTGCACTCCACTAAATCATTGTTAACCTGTAAATCTGCCACCGGTTTTGATCCCCGCTTAATCAGCGCGCGCCGGACAGCTCGGCCAGGAGGAGGGTCGGTGGTGGCCCGGCTCTCTTTACATCATGTGGGGTGGAAAGAAATAGGTTGTAATGCTCTTGGAGAGGTAGACTTGGAGATGGACGCTAGTTTTGTGCATGGTTACGGTGGAGGAGAAGCTCGGGACTGCTCACAATGCATGTGAATGCACTCTGTGACCAGCAATGGGATCTTGCCAGGAGTAGGGTGAATCTTTGGCCCCTTGAGTGCCAGCAGCTTCCCCATCAGCTCCCACGGGAGCAGATACGGCCCAACAGGAGCCAGGATCTGGTGACATTGCACCATGGGCTCCAGGGTTGGCTTTCCTCAACCTCTAAAGCATGGTTAGTGTGCGATGTGCTCAGCGCTTGGCTGTGGGTAGCTCCGTTCAGCATTTCCCTTCCACTGGTGCACCCTGGTTCCTCCTGCTCTTTTGAAGCAATGGGAGATTATGTACTTGTACGTGCATACATATATAAAAGTAATATTTTTGATTCCCCACATGCTGGAAATGAACTCTCTGAGCTGATTTGCTTGCATATTTGGCATACCCACCTTTAAAATATGCATCTCGTTACGAAAATAACAAGACCCCTACCAGCTACAAATGAGGCAATGTCTTTCCCTGTAGAAAAGGAGGAAAAAACACCCTCTCGGCTTCAGCGTATTCCCTAAACATAGCTTTGCAATGTCACGCTTTCCCTCCTTGCCAGCGGCAGAGCGTGCTGGGCTCCTTATCGCAGCCCAGGGAAGAGGGTGGGGAGGCGGTGCTGCCATACTGGGGGACAGCTCTGCCCGCACCCCCGAGCTTTATCCTTTAGCTGATCCCCTCAGTTGCTGGCTACATTTTCCACAACAGTGAGACCCGTCGTGGAGTTGCAAAACGCCCCGATCTGTGCTGCAGTCGTGCCCAGCTGGCACCCTGTGCAAAGCCATAATAATAAGAATATTGAGATTTATTTTTCTCGCTCCTGAGCCGACCCATTTGCATGACAATCTCGTCAGCCCTGCGTGCACAAAGCGGCAACAGGACTGGGTTAGGTCAGTGGGAAATTTTCTAGTCACTACCATCGCTTGGGAGAACATCCTCACCCAGCATCCTGCGCTCCAGCTTTGTGCAGAGATGACAATTTTCACACCACCAGAGCCCCTTCCCCGTCCCCAGAGCTCCTTCCTCCACGCTCAGCATCCTTTCCCCAGCCCCAGCAGCACCTCAGCTAGCCACTTGAAGGAGGGGATGTGTTAGTTATTTTTTTGGCGTGTTGGGACGAGGCAAACAAAACCCAACACGGTACCGGTGCCGGCTCGTGGGATTTTCTGTCTCTTCTTCAGTGCTGAGTGCAGCTCCCTCCTTCTCTAGCAAATTCCTGGCTTTGTGTCGGCGTCTCGCTCCCTGCCTGGGACTCGCCTTTCATTCGGCTGGCGTGGGGAAGAGCAAGGGACGGGAGTGTCTGAGATTCCAGAGATCTCCACACAAATTAAAATCTTTTATCAGCCCCTAATAGCTGTGCAAACTAATTATATTTGGGCCAAACTTTGCCAGCGACTCCCCCGAGGTATTATTATAAAAATCTGAGCTGTGGAAACGCGTCCCCATTCTGTCAACACCGGGTCGCCTCAGCTGTAGAAAACTCTGCTCCGGCTCATTTTAGCTCCCGTGATGTGCTTTGCATAAGCCACCGCAGTTGTTTTTGGGGAGGAGAGAGCCTGGATGGGTTGCCTCGCATGTGGCCCAGGTCTGTGAGCCGAGGGCAGGGCTGGGTGTGGGGCAATAGCAGTGAAATACTGGTTTGCCCAAGCCTTGCTGGCCTGGCTTGGTCTGCCGGCGTGCAGCAGTTGGGTACCTCCATCCCTGGAGGGATGAGGAGGATGCTCAGAGAGGTGGTGGAGATGCTCCAATCCCAACAAGCGGGCGATGGGAAGGAGCAACACAGGGAGGAAGCGTGATGCAGAGTGTGGATGGTTTTCCTGGCGCTGGCACCTTGCTGGGGGGCTTCTGGTGGTGTTTGGGCTCATTTCCCCATAATCTGAGCCTTTCTTTTTCCTGGCATCGCCATTTGCTCCCTTCCTTCCCTTGTAACATCAGCTCCGCGCGCCGAGCTTGCATGGGATGGGGCACATCAGGTCAGCTAGCTGAGCTTGCACAGGATGGGGCACCAAGGCCAAAGACATCCCCACGTTCACTCACCTGCACCATCCATCAGCAGAAGCAGCACGAGGGAATGTTTTGAGCCAAAATCCTGCCCTTGGGAGTCTTTCCCCAGTGGGATGGATGTTTTTCCCCCCCTGCTGCCATTCCTCTGCCGTCCTTGTGCTCCTCCTCGGCGCAGATTGCCGGCTAATGGGGTGGAGCTAGCGCGAGCGCTCTCTATTAATGGAGCAGAATATAAACAGAATAAAGCCTTCATTTCCCGGGCTGTGATTTCATTATTAATATACTTTACAGTTCAGAGGTTGTTCATTTGCTTCCATGTTTTCTCAGCTGGTGTAATCTGCAGCGCAGAGTGAGAAGAGTCATAAAATTTCCATTTCCAGTTGAATGTGCGTCCAATTCGCCGTGAAATGTTTCTCTCTGTCGTGAATATTAAGTACCCGAGGAGTCGGTAGCCACAGGATTAGGCAGGGCAGGTTGCCAGCCCCTCTCTGCGTCCTGGGGGCATGAGAGAGATGTGGGTGCAGGGAAGGAAAGGTGACAAGGTGAGGTCTAGGAACCAAGCAAAAAATCACGTGGCGGAGAGAGGAAAACAGAGGGGAGGGAAAGGAGCTGTGCAAAGTCGCACCAGCGAAGGTTTAGATGGGATATTAAGAAGAAATTCTTTCCTGAAAGGGTGGTCAGGCACTGGACCAGGCTGCCCAGGGAGGGGGTGGAGTCACCATCCCTGGAGGGGGTCAACAAATGAGTAGATGTCGTGCTTTGAGACATGGTCTGGGGGTCAGGGAGATGTTGGACAAAGGTTGGACTTGATGATTCTAGAGGTGTTTTCCAACCTAAATGATTCTATGATTCTCTGCTGGAGGGAAAGGGAGAAAAGTTGGAGATTGCCGAAGTGACTAGGTTCGAGGAGGAAAGTGGCGTGTGAAGGATGCTCCAACAGAGCAGACCTGCCCTCCCACTTCTTATTTCCCTATCCCATGACCTTGATACTTTGCAGGGAAGATCATAGAATGGTTTTGGTTGGAAGGGACCTTAAAGATCAGCTAGTTCCAACTCCCCTGCCATGGGCAGGGACATCTCCCACTAGACCAAGTTGCTCCAGTCCCCATCTGACCTGCCCTTGAACATCTCCGGGGATGGAAATGTTTCAGCGGTGTCTGCTGGTTTGTAAATCAGTTTTTGATGTCTGTGCTTGGCCATTGCTGGGGACTTTGGGGCTGTGCCCTTCTCTTAGCCTGAACACATGTCAAAAGAGTTTCCTTGTCTGTGGTGAGGCTGAGAAACACTCCTGTGGTAATATGGACAAGGAGCTGGAACGTGCTCACGAGCTGGATCTGCTCAGCTGCCCTGTACCACACTAAAGAACAGCAGTGAGTAGCCCTGGTGTCACAGGCACCGCTGCACACGCAGGAAAAGGACTTGTCACATGAATGGGGGGGGGAAATAATGTTGGGCTCCTGTTTATGTGGCCAATAGGAAAAGTTGGGAGATTTGTTGTGTATTTAGTGTGTGCTTTAATTGCAGGATCACCCTGGGGCAGGGCAGTGGGAGTTTGGGTAGGAGGAGACCAGGCAGGAGGTTTGCTGGGAGGCCAGGCAGGCAGCCAGGGCCAGCGGTGCCACAGAGGAGCGCCCACGGCCACAGAGGGAACATCTGGCAGCACAGCTGGCACAGTGCCATAGCTGGAGGTGGCAAGGGTTGTGTACCCCGCTCCCCCTGCCCACCACCCTGTGGTGATAGTGATGCTGGGGGGAATGGGACCAAAAACCAAATCCTGATGATACACCCAGGCCGTGGGGATAACTCGGGCAGTGGCCGGAGCCGATGGCACCGTTTTCTCCCAACTCTTTGCTGACATGACTTCAGCCACAGCATTCCTCTCTGCAGGGGAAAAAAATGCCTCTTCCTTTCCCATCTTCTCGTGGTTGAGTCAAGATAATAATAGTCTTTTTCTGATCCCCTGAACTTTCCCATCTGCTTGGTAAAACAATGGCAATTCTTTTTCCTCCTGGTCTCTCTCTCTGTCTTCCTCTCTTTGATTTTTATTCTCCTGCAGTATAATTTGAAGCCAGAGCAATGCTATAGCCCATGGGTTTTCCCCCTTCCCATGATACGCAGCTGTTGTTTAAAATGGCTTTTCCCCAGCAAAGCAATGCCTCTCGCTGCTCTCCCAGCACCCGTGACGGGGCCGATCCCTTCACAGGAGACCTGGAGAGGTGATGATGGGCTCAAGCCCTGTATCCCTGCCAGCATCCCAAGGCCAGTGTCATCTATCCCTTCAATTCCTTGCACAGCTCCTCACTCCCCATCTCCCCTCCCCAGGCTCACAGCATCGTTGCCGACCCCCCGTGCCCCCAAGTCGTGCCCAGCCCATCCATCTCACCACCCGAGCATTTCCTCGGCTTCTCTCAATAAGCCGCAATATTGCGAATGATCCTCCAGAAATGGAGACATCAGCGCCATAAAACACGAGGGACAGAGCAAGGCCACTGGGCTGGAAAATAGCGTGTCTGAAAAAATAAAGACAGGCTAAAGATGATGGAGAGGAGACAGCTTCACCCCGCCGTGACTCGGACGGTGACGGGGGGTGAGAAGCGGTCAGGGGGTCCCGGGGGAAGGGAAATATCCCCCGTTTGCAGCAAGCCACAGCAGCAACTGTGTCCAGGCTTTCCAGTAGCCGTGTGCAGGGACATGCAGGGAGAAGGGAAAGTTTCCCAGCTCCCTGTGACTTCTTGCCAGAGCCGAGGATGGATTTAGACGGCACTTGATGCTTATTTTTTCACTCTAATGCCATTATGCCACTCGCTTCCCATCCTAGGGATATTTTCTTAATGCGGCTGAAATGCAGCTTAACGGAGGTTACAGCCATTTAACGCTTTGGATTGCAACTGCTTCTTAAGAGCTTGTCCTACTGAGAAAGCCTTTGGGTTTAAATTTGCAGCCAGAGGGACCTTGCGGTCGTGGCTGCCAGCAGCTGGTGTTCAGACAAATCCAGAGGCAAGCAGGACCCTTCAAGGTTGGCAGGAGATGGGGACACTGGCACTTGTAGAGCAACGTTGGTCCCACACAGGGGAGCATGGTTGGGAGGGGATGTGAAGGATCTAGCCATGATGGGGGATCTTCTGGATCTTCCAGCCGTGATGGGAGATCTTCCAGCCGTGATGGGAGATCTTCTGGACCTTCTAGGTGTGATGGGAGATCTTGCAGACCTTCCAGCTGCAATGAGAGATTTTCCAGATATCCCAACCCTATGACATTTTTTCAGGTGCTTTGCAAGACTCCTGCAAATAGCAGGAGCACCTCATTTCTTGGCATTATCCTCTTTGCTGAGCCTCGTTGCCCCACAGCTCCTTCTCGAGACGGCCAGAAAGCTGCCAGGAATGGGATGGGGTCCAGGAAAGCCAAGTTGTGACAGGATTTGAGCGAGGAGCAGTGCTCCCGCAAACAGGATGCGTGTGTTTGTCTGAGCGATTTTCTCCGGCAGCATCTGTCACTCTCCAGCATATCAGTATCATTGCAGCAAATTATTTAAACACTACCCACTGTACCCCATCTGTCAGGCAGCCCCTCCATACCTCACCGCCTCTCCAAAGGAACTCACCGGCAAAGGCTGAGAGCCAAACAACAGGACAAATTAAATCAAAAGCACAGCTTCGGCACCCAGGGGGAAAATGCACATCAGCTTTGACTTATTGCGCGGCGCACGCTTACAAGAGAGAAGCAGCGGCTTTTGTCACTGCAAGGGGCCATGAAAAATGAATTAGGGCCGCTGCTGGGAGAGGGCACGCAGGAGAATCTTTCATTCTGGCGACGCTGTCCTCTCTCACCTTGCCGGCGCAAAATCGTGGGGAGGAAGAAAGAGCAAGGAAAGGAAGGAGAGGACGTCTTGTTGGGTGGCTCATAGAGTCTGGGTGGAGAGCACGAAGGGAAGAGCAGCTTGGACACCTCAAGAGCATCATTGGTGCTCGAGCGAGAGCACAGAGCTGCTGGGAGATGTCTCTTGGTTCTGTTGGAGCCTCAATACTTGTTTTTCTCATGCCTTTTGTGTGCCTTGCTTCAAGGAACATGGTCTTCACGATGGGGAAGGGATGCTGGGGAGGTGTCGGACAAAGGTTGGACTTGATGAATCTAGACATCTTTTTCAACCTAAAAGATTCTATGAATCTATGAAAATTGGGGTGGGAAGTGGTATGGTGCCAGTCAAAACCTTTACCAAACCTCACTTTTAAGAGCATCCATTCTTCCCAGTGCCACCATGAGGGCCATCACCTCTGAGCAGGCCAAGGAGGAAGCTGTCTGTCCCTCTGTACTTGCCATAATGCGTGGGTATCATAAAGAAAATCAGCCTCTAATGAGCCTTACACCCGTCTTTGCTACAGATCTGACCCCACTTAGGCGCTTTGTGAACTGCAGCCATTGCTCATTTGTTCTAATGGGGTGGCATGTGTCATCAGGACCTTTTCCTGGGGTTCAGGTTCCTTACCAGCACCCCGGGAGGAGACAGGGGCCAGGAGAGGCCAGGAAGGGCCGAATCTGCCGGGCCCTGAACCGATTCCAAGCTCTCCCGGCTCTCCCGCAAGCTGAAACAAAAGGGCTCATTCTTTATTCGACTCATTTGCTCCTGAGTTAAAGCCTCGTTCAAGGGTGGTTGGTCCCCGAGTTGTTTTGTTTTGTTTCTTTAAATATTAATTTCCATAATCCTTTTATTT
Source organism: Brachypteracias leptosomus (assembly GCA_013401335.1). Lineage (NCBI taxonomy): Eukaryota > Metazoa > Chordata > Aves > Coraciiformes > Brachypteraciidae > Brachypteracias > Brachypteracias leptosomus. The sequence continues at coordinate 131,025 of VYZX01012164.1, forward strand.
CCCAAGGAACTACTTCTCGCAAACAAAAGGTTTAATGCCTCTCTTTTATTCCTGGTAACAAATAAGTTGTCTGAGGCGTGCAAACATCTCGGCTGCAGCCGCGGAACCGCATTTGAGGGCAACTCGCGGCTCGCGAGGGATGGGGGAGAAGCATCCCCGAGGGATCACGGGTACCACGGCAGCATCCCCCGGAGATGCTCACCTGGAGAGGGAGGGGGGAGGGTGCCGAGCCCATCCGGTCCCGGGAGGCCCCCGCACAGCCCGGGATCCCAGCGTTTTGCGTGGAGCCGGCTCTGACATGCCTTTTTGAGATGGAAGATTTGCGAGCCGAAGGCCGGGAAGCACAATAGAAGATAGACTGCTTGTATCTCATTGTCTGGAGAATAGATGGGCTGCAGGCTCCCGGAGAATAGGAGCTGCCACTCAAGTGGCTTTAATAGAACAGGCGGCAGATAGATTTCAATAAAAGAAATGAGTATAAATATTGTTAGTGGAGAAGAGAAGAAAAGTGAAAAAGATCTTGTTTGACGAGTCACTGTGGGAAACTTTCAAGGACTTTTAAGCTAAAAACTCTTCACAATGGTGCTATAATGGGTGGCTAGATGGATTTGGCCACATCAGGAGGCACCGGGGAGGCGAGGGGACCGGGGAGGCGAGGGGACCGGGCAGGCATCCCTAGCATGGCTTCACAAGGGAGGCCCGTCTGCAGACACAGGGCATGCAGGCCATGCTGGGGGAGCCCAGTCGTGTTTCAGCTCCCCATGCCTCCCTTGGGCTGTCTACGCAGTGGATGGTGAATATAGGCTGTGGGCTGAGCGACCAGGAGCAGGCTGTGTGGTGGCATTTGGAGGTCTCTGCAAGTTGCACGTGCCAGTGACTAAGTGAGATGTGTGCGCCCACTTAATAGTTAAATATTTGAGTTGTTGTAGGATGTGAGAGCCCTAAGTGCCGTCTCAGGGCTCACTGAGCAGATGTGGCCACAAAGGTGGGTCCTGTCTCAGATCTGAGCGGTGTAAGAAGGTGAAGAAAATACCTTCCTTGGCAGCAGGCTGCAGAGCCACAGCCTCTGCGACAGCTCCCGGTTGGAGGTCACGTTCAGAGGGTGTTTGTCAAAATTCCTGTGTCCCATCCCCGTGCTTACGGGCAGCCAGAGATGGGGCCTTCAGAGATAGTCACCTCTGCTCATGTTAGCCCTAAATTGTGACTGGGAGGGTTCTCCATTGCATGTTGAGGTGAAAAGCAAGGAACCATCAGCTCCTGATTATGCCCAAAGTAGGTGAAAGGAGAAGAGGTGCCACGGCACTGCATGGCCGTGCACAAGGAGAGGTCCCCGCAGAGTGAGGATGAAGAGGGACTCCAGCCCTTCGCAGGTCAGCTCCCGAAGCCCTGAGCAGAAGCCCAGCAGGGAGAGCACCATCCCCTGGGGCTTTCCATGACATCAGGTCAGGGAAACATGCTAATTTACACAGGAAAACATGTAAGAGGAGAGATTCGTGTCCTCATTTTCTGGAAACTTCAAAAAAAGAGAGACTTTGTCCTGCTGAAGTGGTGAGGTATGGGCTGTGGGCCCCGAGTTGGAGTTGACCTATGGATGAGTCTCAACCCGCCAGAATGATTTGTTCCCCAAGTAGCTCCAGGCCCCAGAGGCAGAACCTGGCCCACCTGTGTGAGGCCTCACCTTCCCCCAGGTGGTCATGGTTGGGGTGGTGGGCAGGGCCAGGACTATATAAACCAGGAACCAACCAGTTTGGAGGGAGTTCTTGTTGAAGTGAGTTCCTGTGGGGACTGGTTGCAGCTTGGTGAGCTCTCGCTCGGTGGTGTGTTCCCCCTTGGCTGATTCGACATGGAGAAGGGCAAAAAGATAAAATGAAGAATGCGGTGACAAAAAAGATGAAGGTATGCTGAGGGGATGTTGCTGAATTTGGTGTTGGCTTGTAGAAGAGAGCTAGCAGCACACCCATGCAAGCACAATGCAGTCTTTAATATGCTGTGTGCCTGCTTCCGGGGTCGTGGACCTCTGAAGGTTTGTGGAAAATGAAGGAGGGGAGGTTGATGTCCCATGTTTATCATACGCTGGTCTAGGTGTGATTGCTGAAGGGATCTCTTCTCCGAGGGGAACACAGATGGACACAGGTGGGAGCCTGTGGTAGGGGGCATGTGATATTAGTGAGAGGAGCACACCGTGTTTGCTGGGTTGATAGGGTAATTTTAAAAAAAACCAACATGGATGATTTCCAGCAGGTTAATTACCCCCGGTCCTTCTCCACTGGAGCGTGGACGCATGCAGCCGGCACCAGGGGGTCGAACAGAGGGGGTGCGCCGAGGGGAACCCACCCTCACCGGTGTCAGTTGCCTGATGGAAAGGGAAAGGGGATTTGTGAACTGCCTGAACTTTGTTCTATATGTGTTAATTGAGCAGTCAGAAGAGGGTAATGTTGATTAATAAGAGGTGAAGCAATTGCTTCTCCCACTTTAGACCAGGGCACGTGCTGGGGGCCGCCTTTGCTCTTCTTTACCCACATCCGCAGGGCTTCGAGAGCCCGGGTTTGGGGCGATCCCTTCCCCTGCATCCTTCCCTACAAACCAGGAGCTGAGCTGGCCGTGCTGTGCTACTCAGTCACCTTCCCCACACTTTTCCACCCACCATCACAGGACAATTCTCTCTTATTCCCTTTGTGCCTTTTATTTATTTATTATGAAGTGTTATAGGACGGCCATCGCTACCGCATTGGAGCGGCTCTGGGTTTTAGCGTGTCGCTGGGAGCCGGGAGTCTGCGCCGTGTTAATTTTTATTGCCAGAAGGAGCCATAAATTGATAGTTTAGAATCGCTGTAGGGACTGTAATTAACTAGTTACTATTTCACCTCCAAAAGGAGCAATGTTTCACGCTCTTACTTTTACTTATCTGAAATCAGCCGCTGTCAACATCCACTGAAGCCCGTATAAAGATTTATAGACCTTGGAGGTAAATATTGACTAATGGGCAGCTTGGCTTAATGTTCACCTTGAAGGACAATAAATTGTGCTATTGATTGAAGCGAGATGTCAATATCTGCATTGTTGTAAACATTTTAATAAAATTATCTCCATAAAATATTCTCCTGCTCCAGCCGATCCCAGCTGGGCGGATCGGTGTCCGGCTAACGCGGCGAAGCGGGCAGGGCGGTCCCTCGGGACTGGCCCTGGAGACCCAATCCATCGCAGGACAGTTGCTGAGGTTGCTCCTTTGAGCTTTAGAGGTGGAAATATCTCAGCCCTGGATAGCTGGGCACCCTCGATCCGAGGCACGGGGAGTCGGTACGGGCACAAGGCAGCATGGCAGATGTGCCAGTGCTGCCAGGCACTGGCCTGGTTGGCATGATGCGCATGGCTCGGGGCAGGGGCAGGGACTGCTTTGTTAGGGTTGTGGTCCTCAGGAGCTAGTGTGGTCCACTAAAGGAATGATAGTAGCTATGTCTCTTGCTTCACCGTGGTAGAGAGCAGTGCCTTGTTCTTGGTTCAGCACAGGTTTTTTAATGGCATGGTTGGCCAGGGAAAGCTGTTAGTGATGCATCCCAGAGACCTGAACATGGCTGCAACGGCGAGCCAGGGGATGGTGGCATGTAATTAATTTGGGAACATGTGTTCTCCTTCTGGTGAGTTATTATCTTGTCAGAGGCTCGATGGAAGCAAACGGGTAGGAGGAGGCAGAAGGGAGAGGAGTCGGGATGGGAAAACGAGAAGAAGCAAGGGATGGAGAAAGGCAAGGAGGGAGTATGGATGCATGAAGCACTTGCCCACATCTCATAAGATTGGCCCCGTGCAGAACCCTGAGCACAGCTTTGACGTCTGTTGGGTCCACGTCGGCACTCCGTGCCGGATCAGGATCTTGCCCTTTGCTGTTGTGATGGTCGAGCTCCCCCACAGTGGGGGTCTTGCAATGACCGACCGCTGGCTTGTCGATGGCAATCTCTCTGATGTACCCACCGTGGCTTATCTGGACCACGCAAGAGACATTGCTTGGTTATTTATAACTCAGTGTTTTGTGCTGGTCGCCACTGTGGCATTTGGCCATCTGCAGCTGGAGCTTCCTAAGCTCTGCTGAGCTCCCCAGCTCTGTTCTTGATGTGGGCTATCCATTACTCATTGAGTATGTCTCGGCTATTTTGCAGCTCCAGCCTGAGTTTTCCTCCTTGCTCCTTTATTGCTTGAGCTTCCCTTTCGTTGCGGTTTTTTTAGAGATGTGCAGAGTAGCAGGTCTGGCAGAATGAGTTCTAAATAGCTCATGGTGGTGTTCACACAGGCTCACCAAGCAGGAGGATTCAGGCTCTGGTTTTCCATCCCCCCAGCTCGCACTGGGTTAGTTCTTCATCCTCGGCTGACGAGCAAGGATTATGCCTTTGCCTAGTCTGTGGCTGTTCCATTTCTGGCCTGTATTATATTATTAGTATTAATAATAATAATGATGGGTGCTGGCTGTGCTGGTTTTCTAGCTCCTGAGGAGATGAGAGAGCTCTCCTATTAATTCCAGCAATATTTCAGCTCCTAATTGTGCTCTAGCAGAGACAGCCTTGAAAGGTTCCCACCATCAATTCAGGCAGAGCAGGACTGGGAGAGCTCCCAGAGCTGCGGGACCCTGGCCCGAGCATGCCCGAGCTCCAGGTGCTTTTGGAGGCAGGGACCACGGCAGTTCAGTGCCCGCTGTGTTGTTCTAGCTCCAACCTTGGGCGAGCGGTGGGAGGACCAGGGCATAATCCTTAAGGGCTTGATCTACGTGAGACTGGTTGGAGAAATACTCTCCATCCAAAACCGAGGCTGGGGATTGACTCGCTTCTAATCCTGGGGAACTGAGCTTCACCCAAAGTGGCATCTGTGTCCCCGTGCAACCCCGCGTGTGGATAAATGTCCCTCAAGCCGCCCCCAGGGACCCCGGCAGCCAGGGTGACATGGGCACCCTGTTACTGACTGCACCGCGAGGTCTGCACTCGCAGATTGTGTTCAGTTAACCCTGGCCCTGCTCCCTGGGTCCCGTCTATTTGTTGTTCTGTTTCTGGCAGTCACTAATGAATGAGATTTGTCCAACTATCAACTCGACTTCCCATTATAAATAGGCAGAACCACAGAGGCCAGGGAGCGAGCGGTTCAACAATTACTCTTGGTCCGCACCTTCGCCCCTCGGCCAACACGGGCACTGGCAGCATGGAGACAGCAAAGATACTTTATGGACTCAATTTTCCTTTAAAGTCCTTTGTGCAGGAAGGGATGGGGGATGCGATGGGTGTCCCGGTCGCCCGGAGTTACCCGCTTTGCCAGCGTGAAATGGCACCCACGGAGCAGGGATCCCTCGTGTCACGTTTTACCTTGAGGTGTTGTAGCTGGCACTAGGGAAGCGGGATCTGGCCAGAGCCTTTAGTAGGGATGGTCGTGAGTAATACTTGAGCATGCATGATACCAGATGATACTCGGGACGAAAGCAGGCGTCAGCTTCGGTGCAAAGCATCCGATTTTCGTGCAGGGTGGGCTCCGTGCGTCAGGGTCGATGGGTTGTATCTGAAATTCCACCGGTGCCAACGTGAAGCACGGTAGACCCTGAAACCCTGAACGCTTTTCCTCTCCGTCGGCCGATTACCATGCACATATCTCAGACTTCAGCAGTACCGCCGCCACAGAGGAAGCTTTCATCTCTCAATTTCCTGAGCTTTTGCAGGCGGAAAGCTGACCCTCGCAGTTACTTTAATGAAGTCTTTTGCTAGGTAACGAGACGTACTTGAGAGGCTTTGCTCCCAGATCAAACCGGGGACGCGCGCTCCGGCTCGGCTACGGAGAGAGCTAATGCTCGCCGCGTGCGAGACGGCTCCGGCGCGCTCGGGGAAGGGCCTTTGGTGAGTTCGGAAGCAGAGCGTTATCTGAGCCTTTGCACAAACCGGAGCCAGATTTGCGCACGGAGCATCTGAAGGCCACCGGCTGTGTCGTTATTTTATCAGCAGGCAGCGCTGTGCTACAGAGAAGCCAATTCTAGGTCAGCCATGAAAGGGATTTTTTTTTTTTTTTTCCCTTCCCCTCTCTCCTTTTTTCACAGCGCACAGTGCTGCGGGCCTTCTGGAAGGAACACAGCAATTTGTGCATCTCCAAAGGATATTGATTTGGGGGTAACACCTTCACATCTCACCCTTCGGTCGTGCTAAGTACTGATGAGCTCGGCGGTTTTTGACCGTAGGATGCTCGGGTGGGAACTGCAGCAGGGGGCCGAGGAAGCGGGCAGATGTCAGTGATTCATCGCAGCAAGTTGCAAGGGAAAACTCACTTAACCCCTTTCTGAAGCTCACAGGAGGGTGCGGGGGCCACCTTCCCAGTTAGGTCAGCCCGGGATAAGGGGACACACGGGGTCCTTGGTTTGGCTGTTGAGCGTGCAAGGGAGCAGTGGACATGCAAAGTCCCGAGGCCGTCGTGTGGATGTGGCCGCAGCGAGGTCCGATGCAGCGGAAAGCCAGGGTGTGATTCATTATGGCTGAGAAGATCCGCACTAGTTTGAGCTCGGAATAGTGGCGCTTGGGATTGCACAAGAAGCACCCGGGCTGCAGGATGTTGCTGCGTCGAGCTGTGTGGGGGCATTGCAGAAATCACATCGGTGCCAGCTCAGGGCTCCACGTGCTGTCCAGACTGCCTTGGTGGGCAGTGGTGTGTGACCATGCTCACTATTTATGTACCCTGTGAAGAGATGCTATGAAATGGATGCCATCCAGAGAGACCTGGACAAGCTTGAGAAGTGGGCCCGTGTGAACCTCATGAGGTTCAACAGGGCCAAGTGCAAGGTCCCGCACCTGGGTCGGAGCAATCCTCTATATCCAGACAAGCAGGGGCACGATGTGATTCAGAGCAGCCCTGCTGAGAAGGACTCGGGGGTGCTAGGGGTGAGGAGCTGGAGCTGAGCCGGCCCCGTGCACTTGCAGCCTAGAAGCCAATGTCCTCCTGGGCTGATACCCAGCAGCATGGGCAGCAGGGCAGGGAGGGGATCCTGCCCCTCTGTTCTGCTCCAGAGAGTCCCCCCTGCAGTGCTGGGGCCAGCTCTGGAGACCTCAGCACAGCAGAGACATGGACCTGTTGGAGCGGGGCCAGAGGAGCCCCCAGCAACGATGGGAGGGCTGGAACTCCTCTGCTGGGAGGCCAGGCTGAGAGAGTTGGGCTTGTTCAGCCTGGAGAAGAGAAGGCTCCGGGGAGACCTTCTTTTAGCCTTTCAGGACTCGGAGGAGACCTATGAGAAAGGTGGGGACAGGCTTTTAGCAGGACTTTTTGCCTATTGTGATGGTTTTAAAAGAGAGAGATTTAAAAGAGGGATATTTAGAGTAGAGAGAAGGAAGAGATTGACACAGAAGGTGGTGGGAGTCTGTCCCAGGTTGCCCAGAGAGGTGGTCGATGCCCCATCCCTGGAACCATTGCAGGTGAGGTTGGCCGGACCTCTGAACAACCTGCTCTAGCTGAAGCTGTCCCTGCTCACTGCAGGGGGATGACCTTTAAAGGTCCTTTCCAACCCAAACCAGTCTGTGGATCTATGATGAAAGCGTCAGCCGGTGGGATGCAGGCAGTGGGTGCCCTGACAGGAGCCTCCAGCGTGGATATTTTGCCCGCATTTGTCAGGAGCGAGATGGAGACGGGTGAGCGATCGAGCGCAGTGAGCCGCGGCCCTTTGGGTCACGGTAGCGGCCGGGCGGGCAGCGAGGGCGAGCATGGGACCGCCTGGCCAAGCTCACCGGGTCCCCCGGGGCCCGGGGACCTGTGCTCGGCCTCTCTGCCATTGGCACTCGCTCCCCGAAACAGCTGTCCGGAGCTAATTTATTTCCTAATGCCGCAGCAATGTTAATTTATAAATTACACTGGTAATTCAAGCTATTATTAATTTCAGATGGTGTAGGGCAAGCCTAATTAAAATATGACACCAATTGCCACACATATGTACCAAGGACTACCGTTGAAAATTTATAGGAATATTAAGTGTGACACCGGTCTCGGAGATGCCTGGCGCAGTAATTACGGCATCTCGGCCGCAGGAGATCTGATGGGGAGATGTAAACCAGAGCACGGTAGAAGTTGTCCCCGTTCAGGGGGAAAAAGGCTCGTGAGGTTGGTTTAGGGGCAAGAGGCAATTCTCTGGGATGTTTGGCAGACGCGTCCTAATCGCCGAGTTTCTTTCTTTAACTCTGCGTTTGTTGTAACGCCGCGATCTCCATCGACCCGGAGACTATCACGGCCCGACACCTGCGCCTCGCCAGCCGAGCGCCATGGGTTTGCAGGAGAGCTTCAAAGCAGAGCTGGGCTCCTGGAGGGAGGGAGGGGGCCGTAAGACGCCAGACAAAAGGAAAGACTGTGGAACGCGTCTGCCCGGCCACGAGCCAAACCGGGAGCCTGGACTGGGGAGAGGGGGACGAGCGCAGCCCCTCACGGGGACTGGAGCAGCACAGGGTCAAAGCGCCTCAGCTGAAGGGAGATGCTGGCACTGCAAGTAATGGCAGTAAACTGGCTGTGAATTAAGCGAAGCTGAAAAATTAGAGCGGGGTGTCTGTGTAGAGCTGGACGAGCCCAGCATTGCCTCCAAGCAGGATGGTGGGATGGGATGCGCCGATGCCAAGGAGAGAGGATTTCAGGTCATTCCAGCAGTGTGCGGGTTTGGCCAGGACCATTTCACCCGCCCTGCGCACGCTGGAGATGTTTTCTCCAGCAAGCGATGCTCTCGGCGGGGCCGGGGACAAGGCAGAGATCCGGTGCTTGCAGAAACCTATCTGGCAGGGCTTTTCTTTGGATGGCGGGGCTGGGACTTGCAGGGTGGGTGTGGGACACAGGGATAGCGACTGGCCGGCAAGCATAGGCTTGCTGTAACCCCCCGTCACTCACAGCCTTCTCGTTTTGCAGCTGTGGGCTTCATCAGCGAGGATGAGTACCTGGAGATCACGGGCATCACGCGGGAGCAGTCGGGCGAGTACGAGTGCAGCGCATCCAACGACGTGGCAGCGCCCGTCGTCCAGCGAGTTAAAGTCACCGTCAATTGTGAGTATCCTGGGGACCATCGGGAACCGGGGACGGGATGGGGACAGGGTCACCGTGCCACCTCACAAGGGGTAGGAAGCAGAAAGAACCCAGCCTTCGGGCCCCAGCGCTGAGACAGTTTTCTGAACAGGTGGTGTTTTGCCTTCCTCCCCCC
>VYZX01012164.1:149636-159652 GCA_013401335.1 Brachypteracias leptosomus
TTCACCGTGGCCGACGGCGAGGGGCACGCGGGGGGCGCGGGCGGGCGGCGAGGGGGCTCTCTCTGCCTATCCATTAAAACGATTGTTCCATGTGGCCGCTCCGTCTAGTTGTGGTGGTCATTGCGGCGGGGGCCGGGGCCACCCGGCGCTCTCCCCTGACGGGGACGGGGAGGGACGGGGGAAGGGACATCCGGGGGAGGGCTGCCGGGCGCGTCGGCTCAACGAGCCGGGAGAGCCTCAGAGAGATGACGCCTGGACCTTGCCGGCGAGCCCAACGGAGATGCTGTCACAGGTGAGGCTTCGGTGAGTAGTCGGAGAGGGTGATGCGCGCAGCTCCGCCCTATTCCCCCCGTGCAGGATCCCACTCGAGGCCCTCGAACCTTTCTGTTTAGCAGCAGCGCAACATCGCGGAGCGTCCGAAGCGAGTCCCGCGGGAGAGACCCGGCGACGGGAGGCGAGCGTAGGAAGGCGGGAGTCTTCGGCGAAGCTGCGTACGGGCGGCGGGACAGAGTTTGGGCGTAGCCGTAAGTCGACGTCCGTACAGGTCTGGCGTATCAGGCGCATCTCGGACGGCTTCTTGGTTTTTGGTGATGTTCGGATAGCGACTCGATTCATTTGGTCCTCGGCCTTGACTGTAGCCTCCGGGGCGGCGGCTCCTTCCGAGTCACCCGGCAGATGCGTGTAGGATCGGAAGGCAATTGTTAGCGACGGCGGTATCGTTTTGCGGTCCTCTTTGGTGTTTGACCGTTTTGCTGAGTGAGCGTAGCCCAAGAGATGAGCGCAGGGAACAGGGAGAGAACGAGCCGAGCGACACCGGCGCAGGGCAAGGGAAGAGCCGCTCTCCAAGGCTTAGCGGCACGTCCCGAGTAAGGGACACGGCAGGGAGGAAGCGGCAACGGGACGGCCGGGCAAGGGCAGCTTTCCGCATCCCGGGCTCGGGACGGCACAGGAGAAGGGCGGGGGGGGCCGTTCCTCCGAGCCACGCGGGCGTACGCCGAAGGCAGGCCTTTTGCGGCTGCCGTTTATTGGAGAATGTGTCACGGCCGGTTTTGGTTTTGGCAGGGGGTGTCGCTTCGCCTCTCCCAGGCGAAAAGACGGCGGAGGTCTTTGCGCGGGGTTGTCTGCCGAGGCGGGACGGGCCGGTCGCGATAGAGCGAGCTCGGCAAGAGAGGCGGAGTCCGGACGCCGGAGGGGCGCCGGGAGGACCGCGACCCGGCGACCGAGGAGGGTTCTACGGGGGTAGCGGCGCCGTCGGGTTCTCCTCGTCCCTGGGACCGTCAGCGTTGTGCTGCCGTAGGGCGAGAGATCCAGGAACGTCCGATGACAGCATTTGAGGGAGAAAGCGCAAGTTAGAGAGGTGTTGCTGGATGGATGCGTTAACGTACTGTCGTTAGGTACAGGTGTTTCTTGGCAGTAGGGAAGGACAGAGGTCACGGCCCCAAATGCGCCCTAGGTCCCTGTGGACGTAGCGACCGCGGTTCTTGTCCTTAAGCAGGGATCAGGCGTCAGGGAGGAGATTTCCTCTGAACCCGGGAAGCGAGTCGCGGGTCCCTTTCCACCGGAGCCCGACGGCCCCGGGAGGCGCGGGGCGCTCGGCCCGGCTCTCCCTTTGCGGACCGTTTTTCCTCGGGTTTTGGGAAGCGCTTACCTTTCACTGGGGGCCGCTCGATAGGATCAGCAGACGCGTTCCGGTGCGCGGAGGGGCGGCAGTTTGTAGCGGCGCCGGGACGGAGCCGTTCGTTCGGCCGCCGCGCACGAGCGCTCGCCATCATTTGCGGGACTGTTTGTTGCGGTGTTTGGGGATAAACTCTGAGAACTAGGGGTTTCATTTGTACAACGGGGAAGGTAAAAGTCAGTTCTGACTGGGAATCGCACCGAGGAAGCGAGCCCCGACGCGTCCGGCATCCTTTCCCGGCGCCCGGTTCCCCCGCTCCCCTGCAGCGGCACCAGGTATCCCTGGTGAACTTCCCACCCTGGGACGTTCGTCTGAGGGACATCGGACATGGGATTTTCCTACGGCAACCGGGACCGTCGTCCTCCCGGCGGCACGCGGCATCAATGGGACCGGGCATCCCGAGACGACGGGGCGCCGGCCGATCCCGGGCTCGCAGCCGAGCGGGTCGGCGAGGCGGCGGGTCCCGAAGTCTTTCGGCGGCCGGTCCCACAGTAGGGCAGTTTCTCGAAGGCGTTCTCTGGTCGATGGGGTACCAAAACGCAGCATCCCTTGGGCATAGCCCACCACCCCATCTCTGCGTTGTTAGAATGAGCTTGCGGTGATTTCGGGGAGCCGTCAAAGGTTGCGGCTCCTTCTCCTTCCGACCTTTGTCACCTTAGTCCTTTGACGAAGACATTTTTTTAGAGTCGCGTGCCTTCAGGTTGCGATAGGAGCGAATCACAGAGGCGTCCCTCGCGCGGCGGTAGATTTAGCCGTCAGAGCGGGCGTTGTTATGAGAGGACGGAGAAGGTTGCGGGAAAGGCTCGGTCAGGGAAAGGAGGCTCCCGATCAGGTCGCTCTGGCAGGACGTGGACGAGCGAAGCCGGCCCTTACCCGCAGGGGCTCCGGCCAGAGGTACGTGCTCATCGGCGATCAGGGGACGGCGGCGGGCGGGACCCGGGAGCCCTCGACGGAGCCGCGAGGCCGGTTCCCGGAGGAGACGCGTGGTAGGGGGGCGAGGGACGGGCCGAACCGCGGAGGGCGCCCGCTCGGGGGGCTCGAAGCGCCGCCGTCGCGGGAGGCGATCGAAAGCGGCTCCTACTAAAGGTCGGGAGGGGGACGGAGGTCCCGGGCTCTCGGGAGCCCTCCCGACTCGGCGGGCGCCGCGTCCCTCCCGGCGGGATCCGCGAAGCAAAGCCCCGAAGGTACAAAGTTCGTCAAACTTTATTGATACACTGCACAATCACAACCGTCTCTTATTCTTGCCGAATTAGAAAAGGTTACAACTACAATGTAACATGCACAAATCTCAGGTAGTATAGCCACCCTCGGAATACAATGATCGACGGAAACTGAAGACCGGCCGTCGGCGGGAGAGACCCGGGAACGTCGCTCCCGCCCGGCCCCGGGCGCCGGGCCGCCCCCCAGACGTCCGAACGGGGCCCGGCCTCAGACGGCCAACACGTTCCTCACAATGGCACGTTACACGGCACGAGAAAGTTGAACGCCATCCCGGCGGAGGAGGACAGGGGAGTCGAGCGAGCCCGGGGAGGAGAAGGGCGGGGGCGGCCCCGGGTCCGACGGCCTCGGCGGCAGCTCCGTTCTCGGAGACGCCGCGGGCTCCGGCCCCACGCGTTCGGGGCTAGTTTGGCGTTCCTGCCGCGAGGAAGGAGAAAGCTGGGGGAGGCGGGGAGGCACAGACCGGGGAAGGCCACGAGGGTACTCGCGAAGCGGGCGCACGGGGAAGGACGGGGGCGTCGCCGTTCTACGGAGGCACCCGGGGCTACGACGCGGGACCGGAATCACCGCCGTTCCAGGACGCCGGCAGAGAAGGCGAGCCGCACCGCAGGGACCGCGGGACGCGGACTCGCCCGGTCGACGCCGGATCTCCGACGGTCAGGTAAACCGGCGTGCCGGTGCCGGGGCGAGCCCCGCTCGGGGCCGCGGGGGTTTTGTCAATCGGCCGTGGTAAATGTTGAACATCTGGGGTGCGGGGGCAGAAACGTCCGTAGAGAATTCGTAGCTGTGCCACACGCCCTTCGGTGCGGGTCCAGGCGGCCCGTCGAGAGCAGGGACGAGGGGTCGCGGCCGCACGGAGGACGGGGCGGCAGGGCACGGCGGCCTCGCAGTCGGTGGGTTTTATTCTATCTTGCGCGTCCCAGGTCTGCCGCCGTTGCGGAAATCTGGACGGCGGGGCAAGGAGGTTTCAGCAGCGGCAGAGTTTGCGAGAGAAATACAAGGCGAGCGAGACCGGCGGTGGAAGGTCGGGGCGCGGCTCGGGGAGGCGACGGGTCAGGACGCGGGGACGTTTTGCGCGCTCGCTTGCCGTGTCGCCGTAGAGTCGAGCGCGCCCGTTACGGGCGTAGGGTCTGGCAGCGCGCGTGATTTTTCAGGGCCAGGATGGGAGGATCTGTCCGTGGACGGGAGTCCCGAAGCGTTCTCCCGGGAGGCCGGGGAGCCTCGCAAAGGCTCAGAGCCGCCCTCGTTTACTCAGCGAGCGAGTCCGCGGCAAGGGGAGCCGGCGGCAGAGGAGGAAGCGGAGGGTAGAGTCGGAGCCCTCCTCTGCAGGGCCAAACGGGTCGGCCCGTCATCGGGCACGTGGCGGGCAAGGGAAAAGGCAGAGCGACGATGTCGCGGCTCAGGGTCGGCTCCCGCGTGACGTCGGCGTCACGGGGAGACGGAGATGCTCGGCCGATTGTTGCGGGGAGGCCACGCCGGGAGACGGATCGGGGAGGCGCGGAACGGCCGAGGCGCGGTCGTCGAGGCCGGGAGCGTGCGGTCTCGTCCCTCTGGGTACGTGCAGATGGGCGTAAGCGTCGGAGCGTTAGGAAAAGGGCCTCGTCGCTGGCGGTGTCGCTTTTGTCGGGACGTTTAGAGCGTCAGCGCGGCCACGAGAGCGCCGCGCTTTTGACGCGTAGGTCGGAAAGCGCCGGGAAAGCAGGGGCGAAAGCCGCGGGTCCGTTAGGGGAAAGGGCGGCATCAGAGCGGGCCGGGGTCCGGAGCGAGGCGAGGGGACGGCACGGCGAGCCGGGGCCGTTGGGTGGCCGGAACGGCTCCTGTTCCTAGGAGGGCTGCCGACGATCTCCGGGTTCCCGCGTTCCTAGGAGAACAGCCTTGTGGTGTTGGGAAGGCGGGCAGTTCTTTGGACGGTGGGGTAGCACGTTAGCCGGGAGCAAGAGAATCGGGAGACGCGTGAGCATCGAGAGCGAAGTCGTCTTGGACGACAGCCTCGGAAACGGGCCGGGAGCAGAGGCGAGGCCGGGCAACGGAGCGGCTCTGGCGGCGAGAGCTGACATTCGGGATCGAGCGGGCCGACGGCGGAGCCGGGGGGCTTCGACTTCGGGGTCTTTTTGGGCGCGGGCAGATTGGCGAGACGACGAGACGGACGTCCGGAGCGACGGCTCCGNCCTTATCAAAAGTCGAGGAGGAAGCGAGCGAGGAGGGCGGCCCAGAGGCAGAGGCCGGCGGCCGCCCGGGAGGCCGCGTTGCCGCCGTCGTGCACCGCTCCCGGACCTGCGTGGGGGAGAGAAGGAGAAAGGATAGCGTTAAGGGCAGCACAGAGCGGAGGTGACAGCACAAAGGTGCTTTTCCCTCCTCACCATCCCCGGGGTTCCTCGTCCCTCGAGCCTCCCCCCCTCCCGGTTCCGGGCGTTCCCTGGAGCCGATACCGAGCGTTGCGTTTCACCTCTGGGATCGAGATGAGCCGACTCATCCTTTGTTTGGAGAATGTTGTCGGCATGGGGTTCGGGAAGAGGAGGAGGTACGGAAGGAACTCTAGAGACATTCAGAGGAGGAGGAGGAGAACGACACGTCCGGTCTCACCGCTGCCAGAGGTTACTCTCCTCAGGGAGTCTCGTACAGCGGCAAACCAAAAATGGGCAGCGAGCAGGATCGGGCCCCATAGATATTTGAAAGGAGGGTCCCCGAGGCGGCGGCAGCCAGAGAGGGCGCGAGGCGCGGTTTACCGGGGAGCGTCACGTCGCCGGGCAGGAGGCTCCTTGGCGAGGCAGGCCGGCGAGGACGGCGCGGAGGGAGGGCAAAGCGGAGGGTACCCGTGGTACGTCTCCGCTTTTGGCCGGACGCGGCAGCGCGGGTTTTTCGATCCCAGGCGGCGGGATCGGTCAGCACGGCGGAGCGCTCGTCCGCCGTTTGCCGCGGGTCGGCCTTTGGCGCGGGACGGGCGGCGGCAGCGGAGTCTGGGGAGAGGAGAAAATGCCACCGCCCGCATCTGTAAATGAAGCGGGGCGTATCCGGCAGGCACGGATCCCAGCAAGACCCGGGCGTTCGGGAGAAGGTAAGCCCAGGGGAGGCCCGAGGATCTCGGGGGGCGCCTCGGGTTTTGGGGTGGCCGGAGGGACGCCGGGCTTTTCCCTCGCAGGCTAGCATCTAGGCGGACAGGGGAGCGGCGGCAAAGCGGAGCGGCCGAAGGCGCTTTTACGGGGCGAAGCGGAGAAGGCAGTCGGCGAGGGAGGCCGCCGGGAGGAGCGGAGGAACCACGCGTTTCGGCCGGCGTGTCTAGGGCCGCAGATGAGGCGACGGCGACGCGCCAGAGCGCGACTGACACGTATCACGGGGAGAGGCTGGGTGCGCGTGCAGGTGGCGGGTCACGGCACGGGGCGCGGGTCGTCAATGCGGAATTACAAATGGGAAGACGCTAACGCCCTCGAGAGAGTTGCGACGAACTGCCGAGAACAGAGGGAACGGGGGGGCCTCGGCGCCGGGGAGCGGCACGGCCGGCGAGAGAGGCTCTCCGAGACGGGAGACGGCGGCGTCCGCGCGGAGCCTAAGGTACGCGGGGACGTTCCGGGGTCGCGGCGCGGGGGAATCTTGGGCGGGCGGCCGTCGGGGCACGTGTGTGGAGCGTAGGCGTGTTGCGTTTTTTTGGATGAGGTCTGTTGTTTGGTGAAGATTCGGGCCATTGGCGCACGAGGTTGCCTAAGAGGATTAGAGGAGAGAGTCGAACGGAAGAGAGCGAAGGAAGCGGGCGTGGGCACCCGACGGCGTCCGTAGCGACGCCAGAGGCGGCGACGAGAGACGGAGAGTTAGGGACAGAGCCGAGCAACCGGGCAGCTCGGCGGGCACGCCGTGACCCCGAGACGCCCGGCGAGGGAGCTCGGTAGAGACACGCGGAGGGAGACGGCACGGTTTGGGTTTGCGTCAGGCAGATCAGGGAGTTGAGCCAAAGGGCTGTATAGCGAGGCGTCCGGGAGCCCTCGACCGGTCGGGCGAGCGACCGGGCGGAGGAGAAAGGGGCCGGAGAGACGGGAGACGTGGCGAAGAGAAAGGGACGGGCAAGGCCACGTCGTAGCGGCTCGTCCTCGCGATCGCCAGGTCGGGGCGTAAAGGCCGGCGAGCTATCGCATAGGCGCTTTAGAGCGAGGTCGAGTTCGGCAGGCTTTGCGCTCGTGGGAGGCGTCGAGGTCGTCGAGGCGAATCGGGAACGCTGCGACGAACGGATCTCGTAGCAGGGAATTTTTTTAGCAATCGTACGCAGGGAACGCGCCAGGGAAGATTCCCTCTGAGACTTCGTCTTAGCTAATAGAGAGGTGAAGGCGGGCGACCGTCTCACGAGCGGCTACCTGTAGAAGGCGGAGTTTGTAACGGTCGGCGTGGCGAGAAAAGAGGATGGCAGCGCCCGGACTTTGGGAGAGCCCAGTTTAAGCTATTTAGGGAGTTAATGAGCGGAGTCCCCCGGGAATCCACTTTTGAGGGTACGGGAGTCCACGCGAGCCGATCGGCACTTAGGAGCCGTCCCGGAGAAGCACGGGAGCCGGCCGTCGCGCCGCACGCCAAGGCGAGCGAGCGGGACGAACGGCCCGCTCGGCCCGACGGGGAACCCGTCCCCGAGCCGCGGAGGGGAAAGAAGCGGCACGCTCCGGAGAAGGGAGGTCCGGCCGCGCGGGAGGGGGACGGGGCCGTAGCGCGCTTAGGCGGGGAGAAGGACCGAACGGCCGAAGGCCGACTAGAGCGGAACGCGGTCGCTGTCGCGTCAAATAGCGAGAAGGGCTTTGGCGTCGACGTTTGTAGTAAAAGGAGGAGGAAAGAGCAGAGGGGACCGATGTTGTGATGAAACGGTCACGTGACCGACAGGGCCGTAGAGAGAGCAGAGGCGTCCGTTTTTTGACTACGTCTGAAATAATAGGGACTAAATGGAGGGACGAGTTTGGGCAAGGGGCCTTTCCACGCGCGGACGCCACGGCAACGAGGGACGGACGTCCCCGCGGCCGGACGGGCTTCGTCCGGGAGCGTCCGGAAAGCGGACGTCGCCGCGGTACCCCTCCGGGGGAGCCCGGGGAGGTCCGCGCCGACGGGAAGCTAGGCGACGGTATTCGGCGAGCCGAGGGCGGGCCGGGGAGCGTACGGAGGCGTCCGCGCGCCCTCGGCATCTAGGGAAGTTACGGAGGAGATCCGGGGACTCTCGGCACGTGGGAATAATAGAATCGCTGCGGTCGGAAAAGATCTTTAAGATCACGGAGTTGAAGCATGTTCTAGCCCTAGCAGGCCTGCATTGACACCGTATCCTCGAGCACCCTATTTAGATGGCTTGTCAAACGATTCCGGGATGGCGATTCAAGCGTGTTCCCAGGCGGCGTATTGCAGGCGTTGAGCGTCTGGTCGGCGTAGAAGTTTTTTTCTAAGATCTAACCCAACCCTTACGGCACGGCGATTAGGGTCCCGGGGCGCGCGGACCGCGGCCTCGGCGGGCGGGCGTATTTTTAGCCGCGATTTTTTTTAATCTACGGCCGAGCGCCGTGCCGGGGCCGCGACGAGGCCACGCGAAGCTACGGAGCGGGGGAAGAGCGGCCGGAAAGGCGCTCGGTAGCGAGGGAATAGCGCAGTCGGTGGGATTCGAGAAGCGATAGTCCCAGCGTACTCGGCGGCGGCGAGGCCGCGGCGGCGAGGCCGCATCTCGAGTACGGCGTCTGGCGTCGGGCACCGCGGTAGGAGAAAGTTATTGAGGGTCTGGAGAGGGCGCGGAGAAGAACAACAAAGTTGAGGAAGGGTCTCGAGAAAAAGTCTTCGGAGGCACGTCCAAGGGAACCGGGGCGGTTTAGCCTGAAGGAGGAGGCCGAGGAGCGACCTTATCGCTCTCTAAAACTACTTAAAAGGAGGGCGCGGGAAGTCGGGCCTCGGTCTCTTCTCATAAGCCACGACCGACGGGAGGAGAGAAAGCGGCGTTAGGTTAAGGCAGGGAAGGTTTAGGGCGGACGTTAGGAAAAACTTCTACGCCGAAAGGGTTAGCGAGGACCGAAACGGGGCCGCCCGGGGAGGCGGTCGAATCGCCGTCCCTGGACGTACTTAAAAGCCCCCTAGATAAGGCGCTGGAGGGTACGGCGTAGGAGCGGCCCGGTAGAGATAGATAGCGGTAGGAGCGGACGATCCGAAAGATCCTTTCCGACCGTAGCGATTCTGTGAATCCGTGGCGTGAATTTGTCGGATCGGGTCCGGAGGAGAGTAACGGAGCCGTCGTGGGGGCCGGAAGAGCCGTTACGAGAGGCGCGCCTAAGGACTTAGGGTAGGAGTCGTAAGGAGAAAAGGAGGCCGAGGGGGAATCCCGACTTTGGGATCCGGGGACGGGATTCGAGGTGGCCGGGCCAGGGAAAAGTCCGGCCGGAGACGAGGAAGGCGCGTCGTACCGAGGAGGGGCGGAAGGCCGGAGCGCGTTTCCCGAGCGTGCGCCCCGTGCTCGTCGGCGCCGTAGTTGCGTTCGGTCTACGTCTTAATTGCGCAATTACGCTTTTGGCGAGTCCCAAATCAAAGAGGCCGTTAGCGAGGACGAGCGTCGTAGGCGCCTTCTGGAATTGGGGAAAAAGAGATCTAGGAGCTGTCGTATTTGTTTGGATCGGATGCAGTTCGTCCGGATTTTAGTCGGGCTTATAGTCCCGTCCGTCGCGGGATCTTTCCGGACGGGGCGGGAAACGGAGGGGCGAGAGGCACGGGGCGGGCCGGGCGAAGGGTCGGGGGAGAGGCCGAGTCGGAAGCGTCGTAGAGAAGGAGGCCGCGTCGGGCCGGGGAGCGGTCGCCAGGGGCGGCTCGCGACGGGGTTCCGCGTCGGGGCCGGTCACGCGACGTCTCTGTTTCGCGGGGCGGGTCGCGGAAGCAGAAAGGGCGCTCCGTGATCGTCGGGAGCGTGGTCTCGCTCGGAGCGTCGCGTGCGGCTCGGGGCCCCGTCGTTTAAGGAGGACGCGCAGGCGCGCGAACGGGCGTAGAAGAGGGCAACGGAGCCGCCGTCGGTGCCCGAAGGCCCGTCCCATCGGGCATACTTAGGGCGTTTCGGTAGGCGTCGTTAGTAGAGAAGGAGGCCGAGGTCACGGCTCGTAGCTGCTTTTCGAGGCGGGGGCGGGGCCCGCGGCGCGGGGGG
>VYZX01012165.1:0-103120 GCA_013401335.1 Brachypteracias leptosomus
CTGTGATTCTGTGATCTTCTGTTGTTCTTGGGAGATACCCATACTCCTTTACTAACTGGAAAGAAACCTGACCCTGGAGGCATAGCTATTACATAGCTGAAGATAGATGAGCTGTGCCCTACCCCGACATCCACCTGTATGCTTCCTGGTAAGAACAACGTTCCTCTCTCCTAAGGTAGGCATCTATGTGTTCCCAGGCAGAGGTAAAGATACAGTAAAGCCATTGTCCAAAGGAATGAAATTATGACTACCCTTCTAAAAGAGGGTGAGGCTGAAATGAGAAAAGTGTTAGAAAATTGTTCTGAGGATGAGATGTGGATGGAGAACTCTTCTGAAAGAAAGAAATTAGAGGGTTGTCCTGCCTGGCAAAGAGAGAATGAGGGGATCTGATTCCTCTTGGCTTATACCAAGGGACAGAGAAAAGTAGTCCAAAGCTGAAGCAAAACACTGACAAAAAGAAAAATTGGTGTAAAATTTGCCATTAATATATTTAAGCTGGCAATTAGAAACAAGTTCCATTAAATCAAGTCCCAGCTGGAGCTTAAAGAAGAGAGAAAATTCAACTCATTAAGATAGAGCTTCATATTGTCTGCGAGGAGGGTACGAGGTGCTGGTTTAGATTACAGGCAACTTGACCCACGAGACCCTTTCCAACCTTATGTTAGTGTTCTCCAATACTGTCATTGCTTTCATCATTACAAGTGGAAATTGAGGGCACTCAGCACTGACCAGTCCCAGATCCCAGTGCAGCAGAGAGCTCTGAGCCTCAAATTTGCTTATCTCGATTGCTGAAAGCATTGGCTCAAGAGAATCAGTGAAGAGCCAGCTGGGCACGGCATCCCCTGGCCCTGTTCATTTCTTCAGAAATAATTCCTCAGAAAACATGTTTCCATCTCACAACAGACTCCCAGGAAAGTCTTGCATTAGCTGTTTTATTTTTTTCACTTGCTCGTGCAAACACGTTTTAGCTGATAATGACTCGGGCTGCAGAGGCTCCCTTTGGAAGGATTACAATGACAGCAAAAGAGGCTGATGAAAACTGTGACAATTCCCTCTTCCCCCAGCTGATTTGGAGCAGTGAATGCTAATGTTAAAATGTACAAATGGCTCTGCATGCAATTTTAATATGATTATCATATGAGAAAAAGAAAGACCATCTGTGGAAGCTAGAAGATCTTAATGGGAGATTTAATTGACTTCATTTATCTAAGGGGAGAGAGATGTGTCTCAGGACCTCCAAACCAGTTAGGTAGACACCTTTGCTGTGCTAGAATTAATGGTTTGCTCGATGGAGGGTGCAGTATACCTGAGAGATTGTAGCTGTCATATCCCACTTGGAACAGGAAAAAGCAAAGTTATAAATCACCTTTATCACCAAGACGACGATTAAGGACAGAAAGTAGCATTTTAGCGCAAGAAATGGATGAATGAATGACTGCTGCAAGACTCAAAGGCCTCAGACCATAAAACAAATAACTGTGATTAAGCAGATCAAAAGTCTTTAACTTATCCAGAGCCATAAGGACCAAATTAAACCTCAAACCATTTAGGAAATAACTTTCATAACATTTCTTGTTATGACATCTTGGCGGGTGTTCAGGAAGTTCATTAGGAAACACGAGCAACAAATTCACTTTACTGAGTCAAAAAGATCAGCTTGCTTTGAATTTAGAGGTCATAGGGAAAGTCAGCAACAGAGAGAACCATGGTTCTAACTGAGCACAGTCCATCCAGGCACAGCTGGTTGACCAGGAAGGGTTCCAGCCCCTGTACACCCCATCCTACAAGGCTGCCTTACCATCACTTGCCTTTTTTGACTTCAGTTTCCTTTTGGCTACTTGTAAGAACATCACGACCGCCAGCACAGATTGGCAAGGATTTTCTAATTAAACACACTGCTGCAAAATGCCAGTTTCTCCAAATTCAAGGTGTGTCTGTGTAAGGGGGAGAGAGGGAATTACCAAGATTTTTTTTTCTGAAAATTTAAAATTAACATTCAAATTTTCCAATTTGACATAGTATTTCTGCAGAAGCCTATGTTCCTTCTGGTTACCAAAGATTAAGAAAATAAGAGAATGATTGAAATATAAGATTTTTTTTTCCCCCAGAGTGACAAAAAGAATAATCATTTTTAACTGACAGAAAGACTTTGGTCTCCTTCCATCTTGCACATTTATCCCTCAGCTCCCCAGCTGGATACACACAGGTAGCTTTTGATAGTAATGACTGAAGGCACCCAAGTAACGTCAACATGAATCAGTACAGAGCACAGCCCTTGGTCTTGTTCACATGAAACTTTTCTGCCCACTGACACAGCTCTGTGGGACATACACCCACTTGCAAGGTGATCTGGTGATGGAAATAGCAAAAGGGAGTCCTTCAGTCCAAGAGGAGCCCAGAGTCTCCTTCAGTCTTCAGAGAAGTGCCATAAAAGCCACTTGTGGTACAAGAGGCACAAACCTATCTCCTAGCTGTTCACATCTGAATCACTGTAGAACAAACATGGCTGCCTCTCTGCCCATGTCTGGGCTGTTTTAGGTGTCTACCAGATGGAGCTTACTGTCTTCATAGAGGAATTTATGGTCCTGATAAATGGAAGTACAATTACCTACAGATATCTTCATTAGGAGACGCAGTTGGTGATGGGTCAGCACAAGCTGGAAACAAAGCAATCTGGAAGGTCAAGAACCGCTTGTTCATTGACCTCATTCATCCAAAGGGAGATGCAAGAAAGACCATCCTGCCCAGGGGACTTCTCCCAGTGTGATATTTAGTGTGATGCACCAATCACAGGTAGAAAGCAGGTGATGAGAGGTCTCCCCAACATCCTTAAGGAGTCCTCTGTGCTCTTGCCTATAATATTACAGTCCATTTAGTGTTTGTTATTCAGGACTTCCTTGCAAAAACAGCAAGAGTAGATTTGTCACATTTAAGAATATCTGTAAATATTAACATGCAAATGTACACGTATTATCTCTAACAGCACAGCTGTTCTCTAACAGCTGCCCTCAGGACCAGTTACCAAAGTTCATTCTCTTGAGTTATAAGAAAGGCAGAGAAATTTTGTAATCATGACGAGCCATTTAGAGCTCTCCTTTCCAGAGCCATTGAGATGACAAGGTGAGATGTTCTCTGCTGGGATTGCTACTATTTATCCTGAGCTGTGAAGGGTATGTAGGTGAAATAGCAGCACAAAGGAGGCTTATACTCCTCTTTAATCCTTTAGCCACTCAAAAAGCAAAAGCAGCTTGGGAAGGTATGGATTTGCTCTGCAGTGCCAGAGCGAGTTATCTCAGCATAGATTAAGGAGGGAAGAGGAGGGTACATTGATAGACTTCACAGTATTTAACCCAGGTTATACCCAGCCAGACACGTTTTCTGAACCCCCCCAAGACTGACCTGTTTAAAGCTACTTTTACACTGAGCAGCAGCCACACTTCTGGGTGAGTCCTACAGCCTGGTCCCTGGTGACCCAGGCTGGGGACCCCCCAAGTGGGCTGTGACACCCTTCTGAGGTAATTAGCGTAGTAGGTATGAGAGGAAGAGATTGGGGCATATTTGGATCTCTCCCCAGGATGAAGGGGACACAGCCGAGATGCAGAAGAGACAGGACCCTGGAAAGCCTTGGTCTGACAACATGCACTTTGCCTGGACATCTGGAAATCAAACAAGTGCAGCATCGCACCTTGGTGCAGCACAGAAGTTTTGAGCATTTAATCGCAGACCAAGATTCTCCTGCACCAAAAGAAATACAGCTATTAAATCACCTTTAACCAACGGGGCAGGTAACTGTGCACACAGCAAGCCCTGCACACAGGGGATGCAGCAGGGAGGGGCCGAGCCTGCTCCCAATTTAAATGCTTGCTATCAATCAGGTTTTCTGAAAAACACTCAAAAATAGCTCCTGCTACTCTGGTGGAAGCTGTTTCTGTGTAACACACTCCCCTCTGCTGCTCGCACAGGCTAATTGCAATGCAGTGTCAACATTCCTGGGCTTCTGAGCTCTGTAGGAGAGACCTGGTGTTAATCCCGGCATTAAACTCAAAGGGTGTGATTTATTAATTACTGCAACCTAAAGGAAGTTGTGGCTTGTCTGTTCGTGATAACTGGATTTATTTAAAAGGCATATTTGGATCCTATGTGAACTTTGAGATTCTTTTTTTCCTACATCTACACTGAACCAGAATTTGTTCTGCACAGAAATTAATGCCAAAGAGTTTCTGCAACAAAGTTTAACTGGGAGGCTAATGGAGCCACAAACAGCAAAACTTGCAAAACATGTTTCCAAGGTGGTTGTTCAGTCAGTCCACTGCTCTTGCTGCAGTACAGGAATTGAAGCTCATCACATCAACTACTAAAAAAAGGAGCTTTATTCCTGCAAAGGGATGATAAAGACCAATGGCTATTGGCATTGGGGTCACGCCCTCATAGATTTACCTGATTTAATTTGTCCAAGAGGCATATAGATTCATTTATCCCAGGTGCCTTCCTGCCCCCTCTCTGTGCCCTGCAGTTTGGGCAGGCTGGCAGCACTGCTGCCTGTACCCATGCACCGAGCTGAGGGCAAAGACAAGGGAAAGACGGGATCACTGCTCATCCTCAGGGATGAAGGGGAGCTTGCTCACACACCTCCTCTGTGTTAGGACCTGCAGAGCATTCCACATCAACTCCTCCCACCTAAAAATTATCCAGTCAGAGCAGCTGTATGGAAATGAAAATTTCATAGAATCATAGAATGGTTTGGGTTGGAAGAGACCTCTAGAGGTTATCTAGTCCAACCTCCCTGCAATAAGCAGGGACAGCTCTAGCTAGGTCAGGTTGCTCAGAGCCCCATCAAGCCTGACCTTGAATGTCTCCAGGGATGGGGCCTCCACCACCTCCCTGGGCAACCTGTCCCAGTGATCAACCACCCCTATATTAAAGAACTTTAATTATTTAAATTTAATAATTTTTTTAAAATTAATTACGGGAATTGTTTTTCCACTTTCCCCAATGTTGCCACTGAACGAATGGCACCAAATCCTCCTTCCTCTTGGAAATCATCCACAAGCTTTTGTCAGGGATGGGAAGAAACAAAAATAAACCCCGTAGCTGAGCCTAGCCCATCAGTTTACCTGCAAGGCTCCTACTGGTAATGCAGAGGATGAAATCAATGTACCAACATCTTCTGATTGCTAAGTCCCTCTACAGTCATTGCTCCTGGCTGCACCAGTATGGATCATACAGACTGAGGAAACTTGTTTGGTTCAGACCGTTAAACAGTTCTTTCTAGTTCTCTAGTAGATGTTTCTGTTCTTTCAGGCCCATAAAACCTTAATGACCTTCTTTCTTGCTGCTTTACCTCCCACTGCAGACCCAGAACTAATTCCCAACAAAGTATTTTACTGGCATCTCTTCACTGGAAGGAGAAAGATAACTCTTGCTGGGCTGGACAGCTATGTCAGAGGGTGAGATACAGACTTCTAGAAACCCTCAAAAGTTTCCCCAGAACCACAGAAGAGCTGACCCAGAAGAAGAAGCTAAAGGAGGGAGAATTTCAGCTCAACACGTTCAGAGATACCATCTCTCTAATTTCAATTCTTCTTGGCTATTGCAGCCACCCTTAGTTAGACCTAGTTTTGCAAAGCGTCAGTGACGTGTGATTAACTTTATGCTCTGGGCGAAGTCCCCTTGAAGGCAAACGTGCTTCAAATGCACAGGCAGTGGAAATTTATTCTGTTTGCAAAGCCAGGTACATGCATGAGTCTTGGTTGATTCAGAATCATGTTTCACAAGGGAAAAACCAACTGAACATCTGTGTGACATTGCTCAGAAGAACCTGTGAGATATTTCTTTCTAAATTTCTTGAATTGGCTGCAAGCAGCTTTCATTCCATCCAACTGTTTTATCCTAATTAATTCTGCATAATAGCCCAACACCTTGTTATACAGTGTGAATGGAAAATGCAAAGTCCCTGGTGAACTGAGTGTCTGGTATGTGTTACTTGTGGGGATTGATTTCTTCTTATTGGAATATTGACAGTATTATGAGGAATTTTTTGTTGTAAGAGGTAGGAAAGATTTTAAGTTGGTGTCTAATTGGTTATAGAGTCATTCTTTTACATAACTATCTATTCTTCTTAAAAGATAAAATTGCTTAATGAATGTAACAAAGCAGGCAAAAGTATTTCTTTTGATTACTCAGTAGGTGTCAATCACAATACACTGATCAGAAATCAGTGAGCTACATAAAATCTGAGCTATAGAAGCAGGAAGAGAGTTTTCAAGTAGATCTTAGCTCTCAGTCTTCACTGGAGGTACCTGAGCTTCTCTGAGGAGCAGCAGCATCATGTATTCATCCCAACACCTAGATGGCTCAGGAGAAGGCTTAAAATATAGCAGGGCATGGTGCAAGATCAGGATGGAGGTTCCTTGGTGGGATGGAGCACTTGGACAGAGTGTGGATTTGCCTGAGAATATTCAAAGAAGTCCTCACATTGCTGTTTTTCTTCCCTGTTGGAGACTAGAAATAAGTTATCATCTCTGAACTCTTGTGTCTCTTTGGGTACCATTCCTAGTCAATTTTTGGATTAAAATTTAATGGTAAGACACATACCCACAGCTAGCAAACTTTGTTTCCTTAGGAAACAGGCTAAAAATTCAATTTACAAACCTAGCAACATCAAACTCTACCTTGAAACTTCAGTTAATTATTAGCTTTGCCTTTGCAGGTGCTGAAGACAATAAAATTCCCAACATTGAAGCCCTAGTCAGATATTGAAAAGCAGCCAAGCTCCTAAGACTAGGGCACTGGAAATAATCTGTTTCCCTGCCAAAGCTAGAAGAAAGTTAACAAGCAATTTAAGTTTCAAGGCAAGCTGTTTTCATGGGTATTGTTCATTTATTTGTCTTTGCTAGATAGGTTTTTATTTCCTTTTGGTCCTTAACTTTTTAACTGTACAAGGCTGTCAGGGAGGAGAACGATGTATTGTGGGAAGGAATTGAAAAGAGACTCAGACAACCTAAAAGTGCTTGTTTTAGAGGCAGAGGGGCTGAACCAGGTCAGCTCTGCTAGATCACAGCAGCCAGACACACGCGTAGGTCTAAGAGGATACATAAAGAAAGTCATCAGCCCACCTAACCCAGGGACAAGCCACTACATAAATGAGGCTGCTCAGATTCACTGGTAATGTTGTATTGATTGTGTCTCATGGTTGTGCTGCATGAAAAGAGACTCAGGTTTAGCTGTGCCAGCTCTGCCACCCTCAGGCATCCAAGCCACAGGCTCCTGCACCACAATATCAGTCTGTAAAGGGAGAAATGAGATGCAAGCTCTCAGCAGACTGCCCTGCAAAGGTCCAGTGAATGAGTCTGCTATGGCAATGGTTGTCCCTCTAAGAACCTCCTGTTTAAGAAAAATCTCAAGCTATAGCAACCATTTACCCTGGTAAAATCCTGGAAGGTTCACAACCCTTCCCAGCCTTTCCACTCCCCATGAAACCCTTCAACTCAGTCCCAGAGTGTGATTGCTCAAGTTCTTCTTTAAGTTCCTATAATTGAGGTGCTGCTGCTTTTACTTACAGGTGCCTTGAGAGCCACTGCTGACTGATTCTGCTACTCAGCCATCTGAGCAGACTCCAGAGGAGGAGCCATGGCTGCCTTTTTGCTGCTAAAGCCACCCCAGCAAGGCAATTTGGAGCAAAGTACATTTTAGAGTGATTAAAAGGTAAATCATTAGTCATTCGCACGTCAGCTCCCAATACTTATTTTTATCTGAATTCAGTGACTGAATTTCAATTGGAGGGTTAATTCTAGAGGCATATGTCTGTGTATTCCCCCCTTTCCTTCCACCACCATTTTTTAACCTGCCTGGATCTCAAAAACTCTTATTTCCTTCCCATCATGGTAGAGCATGTCTCAGGGCTGAGGCATGAGAGCTATCCTATCCAAAGAGCAGTGCTAGAAGGAACAAGGCTGGAAAGACCAGCAGGAGATCCAGGCATCTCAAGGCCATCAAGTCTCAGCACAGAGAGCAAGGCTTACAAGATCTGCAGCAAAACCCTTTGAAGACTCATGAAGAGGAATTTGACAAGCGGACCAGAAGGAAAGACCAGCTCAGTTCTGCGCCAGGGTAGTTCTGCTCACCACAGTAGCAGTGGATTATCCATGGTTATTTGGATGCTGATTCATCATCAGAGTGTTGTGACATCCTACAAGCTGCCCTTCCTACTCAAGCTCACATCCTCATCTTACCTTCAGCTGTCTCTTCTTGTTCTTGCTTCCTCCAGTTCCCATGCATAGCCTTGTAAGACACAGGCTGGTGGAGGGCAGCTTGGCCAAGCAGTGAGCAAAATGCTGATTCTGGAGACAGAGCAGCTGCCAGAACAACCCAGGAGCAAAAACCACTTCATCCTGTGGAAGAGGAACAAATGGGAAAGGAGTATCAAAGGCATCTGCACTGCCAAGGTCATGCAGAGTCAGGGGGAGGGGGACCTAATGTGTCTCAGATTCCTGATGGGCTGGAGGAACAAATGGTTGCCGAGGCTTTTTGCAGAGCAGGGGATGACTGTGAACAAAGAACAAAGGGCTCAGATGCACCAGGTAACCATCTGTGGTGGTTTCAGAAAGCATTGCTCCACAGCTCTCTGTTCCTCTGCCAAAGGGATGGGGTGCACTGACAAGCAGTAACGTTTTGGATCATCTGCTTTAAGGCACAGAGCTCACTTGTTGGACCCTCATGGTTCAGTTTTGCACCTAACCCACCCACTCTGTCATCAGGCCAAGTAACAGTTGGAAAGTCTGACCAATTTTTGCAGATTAGTTGCTTCCCATGGAAATTTGTCACCTTGGGGTTTTCTTTTCTGAGAGAAGTCATTCTTGCTGGGATGGGATTCCCCCAAAATTCACAATTCTTCCCAGCTGTGCAGTCTGCCAACGCATCATTGTGCTTCAATATTCGGTATGTCTGTGTAACATTTCTAATGAATATTAAATGTTTGGGTGTTGTTTATTCACACAGCTCAGGATTATGATGACAAATCCATTTAACTGCAGAACCAGCAGTCAGCAAGTATATTCTTCATAATTAAAAGCCTTTTCCCCAATTCAAACACCTGTTTCTACTCCTTTAATTTGTATCTACATGTCAAACTGTCTTACTGAAAATCAGCAGAGCAGCACTAGACAACCACCTCTTCACTGGTCCTTCTGTAAAAGCAGCTCCCTTTCTCAAAGGCCACCATGGAGAAATAAGCCCCAACACAGACCATGTGTCCTGTAAGAAAAAAAACCAGCTGGTCTGCAAGATCTGGTGTCAGGAAGATGCCACTGCAATGGGAGTTTCAGTGGTTCCTTAGAGTGGCTCTTCATCCTCTGTTAAGAACCTTTTGAACATGAAGCCATGTGCACACCACTGACCAAGGTCTGCATCCAGCTTTCCAAGGTTTCATGGACAACCAGCAGTTCACAGATCTTGGTTCAGGTTCTGCTGCTTTGTACCTTTACATAGTTGTGTACATCTCCAGCCAAACTAACTGTATTTGGGAGAGAAATAACTTTCCCTTGCTGAGGGACTAACTGCAATGTCCTTATCCACACTGTTTAGCCTCTTTCTGTTCTCTTTCTTCCCTGCATTGCTGCAGTGACAACTTCAGAAGATGACTTAAACTTCAAGGGACTGCCATAATCTTGCCCACAGGGAACAGAGTTGATGATGTCTCAAAATACTTGCTCTAGCAGTAGCTACAAAGTTGTCACAGCTACAATACACTCTATGGGTATAAGGCTTTAGGCACTGACTTTGTAGACTCATACATGTATTAGTTCCAGACTCCTATGCATTAAATTAGGCCACGAAAGTGCTTAGACCTCAAAGTAAAACCACCAAGGACACTGAAAAGTACCTGAGCATTGATAATTAGCAGGGAATTTGCAAATCTCCTTGTAACCAAAGTCTTTGGCAAGTCTACAGGAGAAGTCTATAATTGGGAATATTCCACCTATAAGGACCACAGACTCAAAGCTCTATCCTTTCATACATCAACTTTTGCCATCACTCTTCACTGCGGTCAGCAGCTACCACATGAGACATTCTGCCCTAGTTCACACTCCACAATAAACCTGACAGGGATCAGATGTGCTGCTATCATGGATATTTCGTGCCTCAGGACCCCATATTAGTAGATAATGTACATACACACATAATACCCAGAGATTGTTCAAGCCTCAAAAAAGTAAAGAAAGGCTTGGTGTGGGACAGAGATGTTGAGAAAGGTCTTCCTGAATCCCACCAAACTTCAGGAAAGTAATTGCAGGGACTAGGAAGCCTGCTGACCTAACAGTAAGTCAGACAGATCTTCAGCAGATGATTTGGCACTCCTGAGGGATATGGATTATAGCTGCCTTCTCCAGGGGTTCGGGTACAAGAGGCCATCAGTTATTTACTTCAGGCAAAGTTCATCTGACTGAACATAGATGTCTGCACCAAAGGCACCTCCACCTCAACCCACCTCCCCAGGATCTTCATCAGCAGTGAAGAGAAAGCACTTTGGGTGTGGTCTTCTGATCCTGACACTGATGTTTCAAACGGATCTGCTGAATTACCCACCATTTTAACACTCCTGTTTCTCTCCACTGTACGAGCACAGTCTTGGACGGGGGTAGCTCAGCAAACACCCCCACTGAGGACACTGTGTTCTCATGAGATGGAGCCTGTCCTAGCCTGGCCTCAGCAGGTTCCTTGCCCAGATTCCCAGAAGTGACAGCTCTGCAAGGTTGAGGTGCTGTTAACCCAATCTTGAGGCAGTAAAGATGTGTATGATGATCTCTTAAGCATTTTCCCAGCCCTGCTTTCTATGACCACATGCTTAAATTGTCCACAGAGTTACTATCCTGCTTTAAATACATATGCATTGGTGCTTTAGGGGACAGCTGTCTTACAAGAGAAATTCTCAGAGTTTTGCTCAAATCAGAGTTATTATAAACACCCTGGGATTTCTTGAGCTGTAAAAGCTCTATTTAATTCCTATTTATAAGGTAACAAGAGGCAAGACTCAGCAAATCAAAGAATCAAAGGTGAAGCCATATACATTGCTTTGTGTATAGATTTATACTGGAAATTAGGTGCAGCCAGATAACAGAATATCTATTTAGTAGGGCCAGTGGAGGAAAAAACTGAGGTTGAGTTTAGACCTTGGTGAGTTTCTGAAGGGATTAACTGGATTAGATGGCTATGAAAGCAAAGACCTGACTTCACAGGTTGGTCCACCCCTTCCCACACCACATGCCCACTAGTAGCTGCAAGACTCACGCTACAAGATTGCTACAGCATTTTTAAGAAGTCCCTGCTCCTGCCCAGCACTCCTGCAGAGATTGATCTCCTTGCTGCAAGAAAAATGCTCTCTCTGCAGCTCTTGCCTCTGCATTGAAAGACCGATTAGGTCATTAAGCCTAGCTCAGGGCCAATGCAAGATTTTTCCTAACGTATATTTTCCAGCTCTTTGTCCAGGCTGATTTTAATGACTTCTCCACTACTGAGCATGGCTGTGTGGCATAAAAGCACCTTGAAATAATGGGGTGGCAATGTTTCTGCCAAGGGAAGCTGCTGTTTGCAGGGGTTTTTTTCCCTGACTCCGTCAGATTTTACAACGTTTTTCAGGGTCTGGAAACAGCTGAAGTGTTGTCATTAGCAGCAAGCAGCCAAGGCAAAGGAAGGAGAAAAAAATGGAGCCATTCTTCTAACCATATGTCTGTTCCCCACGTCTGTCTAGAGAGTGCAATTAGCAATAGATAATCACTCCGTTTAGAAATGCTAGACCCTGTAGGCAGCTTTTGTGACTGAACACAAGGGATATGCAGTATTAAGTAGCTACTCTGCCTCAAGAGATAATTCTGAGCAACACTTAGTGGGTCAGAAATCATGACTGCAATCGAATTTAGCTTTTACATCTTGGTCCAATAAAAATATATCAGGTACAATTTAGAAACAGAGTAAGAAACTTGCATTCAAGCAAAGATAAAACAGGAACTTTCCTTTCACATTTCCACGCCCATCTTTCTTAGGTTTCCTCTACATTAGAGAGAGACCAAGACCTTTTTCCTCTCTGCCACATTGAATTCATTGCATGGTGGGTCTTCCTCCCCGCTCAACCAGCTGGTGAGCTCCATGGGCAGAGGAGAGGGAGAAAGGCATTCCAGCTTTTCCCTTGGAAGCTTTCCCTATCTACAGAGATGTATCCTGCTTCTTTCCCTGGTACATCCTTCCTCTCCTCCCCTTACCGCTTCTTGGATGGAGTTAACTGCAGCTGACATGGAGCTATGGAGACACACATAGCTGGGAAACCCTGGCAGCAGATGCAGAGGGGAAGAGAGCTTAAAATCTGGCCTTGCAGCTGAGCCCAAGAAGCTCATTACATAGATGACTTTCCTATTGAGAAATGTAGCTGGGGAGGCCAGAGAGCTGGTTTCTGTTTCCAGTCTGGTGAAACAGACTGTGTGACCAAGAGCAGCTCTTCTGTTTCTTGTCCCATTGCTCTGTGCCTTTGTATCACAGGTCTTTGGAGCAGGGCCAGCACCAGCACGAGATGTCTGAGCCTTGGCCACTGCAAGGGGATCTCGCCAACAATTTACATCTTTAAACACCACCACAACGCAAGCTCACTAATTCTCTCCTGGCTATAAGAGCAATCAGGATGGGGTTTTACAAAGTGCTGAGAGAAGCTTCTGCAAACCATCCAGGCAGCTTTATTTATGTTCTTGGTAGTTCTGTAACAATGCCCTTGGCTAATGCACAAAGTACTCAGTGACCAGATAGCAAGGTACCAGGTAACAAGACTAAAAATCCTAAGTACCAGGTTTAACAGGTGACACCAGCCCAGATCCATCATTGCTGCTTCTGAGAAAGTGAGCACTACAAGGAGCCAAGACAGGTCAAGGGCCTGCTTCCCAAAAGCCATAAAGAAAAAAAAATCCCCCTTCAGTCTTTCACAAAGGGTCCTGAGAAGTTCAAATGAAAAAGCTGAGGCTCAGGAAGCAAAGGTAGAGTTGGGTAAAGCTTGGGAACACCAAGGATCATTCCCAAGATGCTCCTACCTTGACCTTAGAGACAACTAACTTGCTTTGCCCCAGAAAAAAACCTCACTGAAGCCCTCACACTGGCACCTCGTTACTGAGAGCCATATAATTTGAGCAGCACTTCACAACCCTACAACTGCTGTCAATGGTCCTGCAGCACCTGGAGTGCTCCAGCCAGAGCCAGGGGACTGCACACACATTTCTCCTGCTCTGTGCCCTCCACAGAGGGCACATAGATCCAAAAGCCAAGGCAGAGGGATCTATTTCAACCCTGATGTATTTTAATTTGATGTGTTGCCTATCTAGAAGGGCTTTCTTTTGGGGAGTTTTATTAGGAGCCATACAAAAAGCAAGCTTTGGTGATAAGTATGGATAGAAATGTACAAACAACTTGCCCTCAACAAATGTTATTTGAGCTTTTCTTAATAAGGTAATAGAGTAAAAAGCCTTGAGATGTATTTATTGGTTAAGTGTGGAGTAAGTTTTTATCAAGGAAACTATTTAACTTCTACAACTCTTAGCTGGTTCATAAGACAACTTGTTTCAACTTGATATTGTCAGAAATCAATGTGCAAGGTTAAATATGACATTATTACTCCATGTTTTTGTGCCATAAATGTGACGGTAGTTATGCTAAATCAATAGAATATGGTAGCCCAAATTTACTGCAGAGTCACAGCATAAATAGTTAATTCATGGATATTGCTCTACCTGGTTTAGAGGTAAAAGGATTGTTAAGAACAAGGCTCTGGAGCTGTTCCCCAAGGCTGCACTGCAATGGCTGCCATTCATCTTCCATCCAGCCTGCCAGGCTTTCGGCTGTGTTGAAAGAGACTTTGATTTTAGCAATAAAAATAGGTAGCTTGAATTTTGCTTGGTTTGTTGCTGTGCAAGCACAAATCCCCTAGAATAATTCCATGTGTTTCAGTATAAAAGGATGAGCCTTTCAAAACTATCAGCTTAGCAAACGTGTTTTTAACTTCATGAAAGAAGTGGAACCTACTTATTTCTCAAAAAGCAGCTCACTTTATTTTTTAACTTTTAATTACTCTTTATACAATTTATTCATATTAATTAGCATTAATATGCATCCAACTAGTTTTGTAAGCAGTAATGCCTAATACCTACAGTTGCCTTCCCTCTCATTTCTTGGTAAAAATACTTCCCAGAGGTCCCTATGTCTTTGGAAACCATCCTCCATATATGTATATAGAGCTGGCTTAAGAAAGATGAGAAGATGTAAGAAATCAGATATCATATTATCTCACCAATGCCACATGCCTTGAAAGTGTTAGAAAGTATGATATAAAACCTATCTTAAACGGAGATCATTGTAATATATATTGGATTTTTTTTTTTTAAATCAAAGCTAATTTGAAACAACTCAGTTGAGTTACACAGGGAAAAAATGGTCTCTCTTTTCACAACTACTATCTCTGTGCCTTTTGGAAGGGAAATTTTCCAGCTCCTGTTTGTGTAGATCAGTGAGATTTGTATGCACCTGGATGTTAAAAAAAGTAGTGGGTTTTGTGCTTGCCTGATAGTTTTCATGAAAATCTGGATTTGACTTTTTGTGAAGGTCTTACCATGTTAATTCTTCTGGAATGGTTGAGGAAATTAATCTCTGAAATCAACCTTATATGAGAGATTATGCAACTTCACTGCAATGTTTGGAGGATGAATGGATTATGCATCAGTTTGTTTCTACAGGAAAACAGGGTTTTGTCAAAACCAATTTATATTCTAGAATGAAATCATTTTTGTAGTAACCTTTAAATCCTTTTTCAGCAGGAAATTTCCAAATAAAGCAAATATCTACTTTGCTTCTCAAAGAACAGATTGCAGAGTGAAAACAGAAGTGGAACAGAATTTATTTTTTTTTTTACTTAAATTAAAAGTACAAGTGTATGTTAGCTTACTTTAATATTTTCCTTAGGGAGCTAGAAAATAAATAGCTATGTAATAAAATGAATTAAAACAACATCAGCTGGACTCCTGACATGTTTCTTAAAAAGAAAAATGAAATATAGTTGTGTGTGTAGAGCTGCATTTATAGATTATTTTTTGTTACAGCCATTTCTTTTGAGAGAGAGGAGGGTTATTTGTATGGTTATGGCTTCCTACCAGGATTATGGTTTCCCATAAGATGGTGTCGCTCCATCATACAGGGCTCTGGGTTACTTCAATAGGTTCTGATATAACTTTGAATTTCATCAGAGAGGGCAGGAGAAACTCAAACAGAAAACTTCAGCTGACTTTTTTTTCCCCTTTCAGCCCTCAGCTCGTGCTCACATATGTTTATGGCCGCTTCTAAGGATGATAACTTCTTTGAAAGGGTTGCAATTTGAGCATTTTTATACACCCCAGGTGTATTGCACCTATATAACTCTTATTACCATATAACTCTTCCTAACTATAAAACTCCTTTAGGGAACATAATATTCTCTGCATTAACTCAGGAGCCAGCAGGCAGGATCTGGGGCACTTTGTGCAGGGCATTGCACGTGTCCACATCCTTTATTCCGGGATGAAACAGGCCCGGGAGCCCTTTTATTCCTCTTAATGGCCAAATAGATTATAAAAACATTTCTTCACAGGAGTGGCTCCGAAGATAAGAAATGTTTATCAGTATTCAACAGGAGTGAATTTAATTTCAGTAAGTGTTATCTCTAACTTTGCTATTGTGCACCTGATGCCTTCTCAGGCTTGGCTTTGAAGGAAATAACGTGAGGCCATTACTGACGATGAAAAACCAATAGCAGGAGATGAGAGACTGAAAGCTTGTTGCACAGATGAATATTTATAGCTGCATTGTGAGCATCTATTTTCTTGGATTACACTAGGAGATATGATAACAACACTGAAGGAAATTACTTTATGAATTTAATATCCATATATTTTCTGTACTGATTTCATTCATCTAGGCTCGGTGGCATTTTATGTGGATGGTAAACTCTGTTCTGTCATTATTCTTATTGCAGCTAATAATAACCATCGTTATTGTTATTGTAATTAATTGCCAATTTCCTCCTAGAAATCTTTTATACAAACAACCAGGGGAAAGATACAATAACAATAGAAATAGATATGAGGGACATTTAGAAATTGCTTAAGCGGTCACACTGTC
Organism: Brachypteracias leptosomus; assembly: GCA_013401335.1. Classification (NCBI taxonomy): domain Eukaryota; kingdom Metazoa; phylum Chordata; class Aves; order Coraciiformes; family Brachypteraciidae; genus Brachypteracias; species Brachypteracias leptosomus. The sequence goes on from VYZX01012165.1 coordinate 16,177, forward strand.
TAAGATCTTGTGCTAAGGGCTTCCTACAGCTAAAGTAGGACATACTTAATGGCATTCTGCTCAGCACTGAACTGATGAGATTACATTCAAATTAGGAACTTGTGTTCTTTTTCCAAAGAAAAAAGCATATATAAAGAAAACTTGCTTCAATTGCATTGAAAACCTCTTAAAAGTGCTCCAGTAGGAAAGAGAGGACTTGGTTGTAATGAAACAGGAGCTGATTTCATGAGCACCTGACACAAATTCTGATGGGTCTATCCAGCTGGAGAGAAAGCAAAGTACAGATCCCTCATCTGAGGTACAAAAGATGAAGAGACAGACATGGGCACTATTCAATGCCCAAAACCAATACCTTGGGCACCTGGGATGCATTCCTAGAGTGGGCACAACCCACACAGGACCTACAGGACCCTAGTGCCCTTCTGTCTAATGGGACATTTAAGGCATCTGAGATAGCACCTGGTCTCTCCTTTGAAGTTACTGGCCTCTCCAGGAAGTTTTCCTTACTCAATGTCTCCTCAATCCATGTCATAGCCAGGTCTATCTCTCTGCCATGTAGGTAGGTCTGGAAAACAGAAATACCTCCCACCATATTCAAAATTTGGTTCTTCCAATGCTTAAAATGCTATTTTAACCATAGGCCCTACTCAAGCTCCTGTTGGTAACCTTATGTCTCCTGGACCTGGACCATGGCATGCTATGCTGACCCATCTCTGCCTTGAGAAGTCATGACTTTTGTCCTTACCTATGCAGGGTTAACTGTGCTCTCTTCTACGTCTTCTCCACTGCCCACCAGCACCTAAGCTGGAAGTATTTAAAGGATGCTAATGGTAAATTTGCTAGTTTCCAGCAATGCCTTCCTCATGTGAATATAATTCAGCTTTCAGCATTATTTCATGTCGATACTGAGGCCTGTTGACTAATCACATCGTTTCTACAGATTTTGCCCCAACTCTCTAGCTGGACAAGGTCAGTGTCTTTAATCCCCATGCTCAGCACAAGTAAATAACATGGCACAGAACATTAACAGGGGTCAAGCCATCTCCCAGATTTGTCCCTGTTGTTTTTATCACTACACAAACATAGGAAGTGCTATCAGCTAGCAACAATCTCTTTTAAGCCATTATACTAAGAGCTGCCTTTGAAGAGGTCCGAAGTCCACAGACAGCCTCAAAATTCAGTGAAACATTTAGGTTCTCCAAATGTTCTCCTCTTAACAAGAGGAGTAGTTAAGGCCCTTGTTTCCCTAAAGACACCATGGAGATGGGGTTGTGCTTAACCTGATCCACCTCACTGATGGAGCAGGGAACTGCAGCAGCACAGGGGTGCAAACATCTGGAGTGGGTGGTCTTGCTGAAAAGAAAACCATGACTTGAAAGAAGTAGACATAGGTCACAAGGAAGTGATTTTGAGCAGAAATCACTGAAATTTCATGAAGAAGCAGAAGGAATGGGCTCTGATTGTTGGCTGGCTGCCAGCAGAGGCAGGTTGGGCAACCGAAATAAGGTATCAGAGAGCAGAAGCCAGGGGCAGTGTCTGGGTTCCCTGAAAGGCTGCACCAAGCTCACCATGAAACAGCGTGTTTCTCTGTTTTCATGTACAAGAAAACCACTGGTCACCACTTCAGCAGACAGGAGAGGTGTCACTGCCTTGGACAGGTCCCACTGTGCCAGTGTCTCTCCTTTCTCCACTAGTGCTTCAGACAGCGACCAGTCCCACCACTCTCACCATCTTGCTTGGCTCTCAGGTCACCATGGAAATCCCCCTTATCTCTCCCACTCTCACCCACGAGCTTCCTCAGCTGGCTTTTCTCTCATCTAAGTTAGTGTGTGCTCCAAGACACAACCATATTTCAGACATGTTTGTGGGGAGACTGAGTTGCCATCGCTTCTACTACAGGAGCACATAGACACACGCTGCAGTATTTACAGTCCCATTTCTCAAGGCACCATATAGATGGGTTTGAAGAGACAGTCCCTTTCCTGAGCTGGGTATAGTTGAAGTAGGCAAAGAAAGACCCAGGAAATTTATTATAGCTACTCAACAGCAGAGCAAGGAAAAAAAATATGCCAGACCCTAGCTTGGTGCTCTGCCCAGACAATTTTACCATTCCTGCCTTTTAATACATTTAACTTTCCTTTGAGCTGGCATTTTGTTGAAACAAACTTTATGGTCCATAGCATCAACGGTACTAAAATATGACAATTAATCACAGTCAGACGCCAAGTTTCCACCGAGTTCAAGCATTTAAGCCACAATTAGCAGACACAATATTTCAGGACATCAGTTTAGTCGAAACATTGAAACGCTGAATCAAATTTGATCAACGACATTGGCAGAGATGCAACCAGCCCATTATCGTACATCTGTATTCATCATAATTTATCTAGTCTCCATCAAACACTGCTGTGCTCACTAGGCCATGAAGGAAAGGACTTTAAGTGATCCTTGAATCTGCAGCGATGATGGTTCAAGCCTAGTTTGCCCAGCAAATTTTACCATCCTCTTTCACACACACAGAGCCAGTAAAGAATAAGCACCTTGGGGCCAAAAAGATCAAGTTTTTCAGTAACAGGCTCCAGTTGTGCCAGGCCAGCTGTATATTCAGCTCCCAAAGATGCTGCCAAAGCAACAGCAACTGTCTCTGGAGCAAAGTAGGGTTCACCCACAACTTTCTTACAGGTGAGACGCTGCTCTGCTATTTACACCATTCCTCACCAGCAGAGCAAACAGCCACTAAGCACCAAAAATGAGGGGGAAAAAGTACCTTTAACTGTCAGAATAAAAAAAAAATTACCTTTGGCTGTCAGAGAGCACTTTCTCCTTTCACCTCTGTTCCTGCATTTCAGAGAGGGTCTGCTAAATGTCAGAGAGGATATTTGGGAAATGTCAGTGGGTGATACAGTAACTGGTGAGGGCTCAGACTCTTAAAGCAGCTCCTTCAGGATCAGCTTCAGGTGCAGCTGAAAGACTGGCACAGGTGAAGCAGCTGGGACTAAATCTCTATTGAGATGCACGTCCTGCTTGGGCTGCAATCGAGCCTGTGTCCACCAACACAGAGGAAAGGGAATCCTCACCTCTGAGCTACATGCTCCTCCTGAATCCTCCTATTTGCACCTCTGAGCTGGCCAAGGCATGAAAATCCCCTCCCCATCCACTTCTCTGGGCTTTATTCAGCACCACCACCAACTTCATGTGCATTTCAGATCAAGTCATCAGAGAGGAGTAAAAGCAATCTGGGACATCTTGCTCTAGCATTGGTGTCACCACATCTATCTTAGCTCACACTAACACTTGACTCTTCCAGCCTGGAAGTTACTACTGGAATTATAGATGTTCTACACTTGGCATGGCACTGGCAAAAAGAGAGCTATAAACAGATTATTCTCACAAAAGAGCATCTCATGAAAAAAAAGCATTTCCTCCTCTCACTTAAAAAATGACTAAATGGTTGAAATGAGAGAAAGAGAAAAGCAAATCAAAGAAAAAACATAAAACAAATATACTAGGACTGGTTTGTTTTCTGGTGTCTGTTATTCAGACACTGATGAATAACAGGATAGAAGAAGAAGAGGAAAAATTAACTGCAAAGCATCTGTGGGGATGCACCCAGTGAGACTAAAGCCTTGCTTACAAGTAAGCTGTGTGTAAAGGCACGTAGCTGATCCCGTGAACCAAATTTATTCCCTTCATCTTCCCACCCTCCCGGGCCTTCACACACCTGCTGAACCTTCCTGCTCCTCTTGTCCACTAGGTCTGAGCAAGGCCATGGACAAGAGGCAAATCCAAGACTTTCCAAGGTTTTTCTTCCCCTTGGTCCACTGTAATTCAGCCCAAAGAAGCAGCACATCATTGCCCCCTGCATGGTTACCCCACTGGGGCTGGCTGGCCAACCACCACTGTCATTTTCCATTCACCTGCACCCACTTCCTGACATGGAAAAGAGAACTTGAAGCCAAGGTGCTCATCCTGACATATGGTGCTCTAGATCTTTGCCTCTTGTGTAAGCCTGCACTGATCCTCTTCCATGCTGGATGAGATGATTAGAGTTTGAACCCAGACACTCTGGTATCCATCAACACCCTCTGACACAGAGCTGTGCCATTCCCTGCTGGGCAGGACCCATCTGAACTGTGACATCTTCACAGCCTTGACATAGATGTCTCCAAGTTCTCAAAGCAATGGATGCCCTGTCCAAGTCTCTACATGTGGCCAAAATGACCTACTTTCCCCACTTGTCTGGATTTAAAAATCTTGTAAACAGGTTGCACAAAGCCCACTCCTGGCTTGGCAAACACTCTTCTCCACAGTGGACTTTTTTAACTGATGGTACTTAAGATGATTTATGGGTTTCCAAGAGATGAAGTCAAATCACATCACCGGGTTATTTTTGTATTATTATTCATGAAGCCTATTCAAAGCTCAATTCAAAGGGCATCTGCAAGCAGTTGGTGAAGAGCTGGAACCCCTACTGTAATAAATGAGTCATTTCTCAGTGGAAAATGAAAAACTTCCCATGTCAACAAGATGAGTGCACGTGGCAGAGCATTGAGAGAAAGATGAAATGGGATTAAGTGAATGAAAATACAGGAAATCTTAAGGGAAACAGAGGGAGCAAAATATATGGGTAGAAAGAGCCTCAGATGGAGTTGTACAAGGTCTTGTTCTTATGAAGTTCCCCAAAAGCTCCAGAGGCTCAGAATGACAGGAAATAATTCAGTTTGTAAAACTATTTGGCAACTTCCTTCCCACTGAGCTTGTTTCAGAGACTGAATGTCCAGGTGCAGAGGACAATACAAGGAGTCTCAAAAGCAAACAGTCCTTTTAGATGGTTTTAAGCTAGGAAAGGAAAGATTTAGACTGGATATTAGAAAAAAGTTCTTTAATATGACAGTGATAGATCAGTGGAATGGGCTGCCCAGAGAGGTGGTGGAGGCCCCATCCCTGGAGTCATTCAAGGTCAGGCTTGATGGGGCTCAGAGCAGCCTGACCTAGGTAGAGATGTCCCTCCTTGTGTAGAGATTGGACCAGATGACTTCTAGAGGTCCCTTCCAGCCTAAAACATTCTATGACTCTATGATTGATCCTTGTGTAGGGTAAACTTGCCAAGACAGGACATTATTTTCTAGAAAGTACTTGCCTCAGAGAGGACTGGATGTCAAATGGGGCAGGTTTCCACATGAAGTTCAGTCCACCAGCCTAGTATCATGGTTTTCCAAGGAGAGAACAAGGATCCAGGTAGGAGCATTCAAAGTATATATGTAGGGAAAGCAGTTAGGAATATTCTTTGTTTTCTTTCTAGACTATCCATAACAAGTTTTTGATCCTTCAGGACAGAAATTGCTCTTGCACTGGCAATGTTAGCCATTCTTAAGCCACCTAGCCCTCCTGCCTGATGTTTGGTTAGAAAACTACAAACTGTCCCTAGCTTTGTGTGAGCTAAATCTGAGCTCAGCTACATCAGTGTCCATGTAGTCAGGGGAGCAAGTGCTCTACAGGGGATGCCAAATCAGAGCCAGGCAATCACCTGCCTATACAAAGTCCTAACAGCATAAAGGATGAAGGTAGACAACCTTTACAGCTGGCAAGCACACACTGCTGCTCACAGGAGGAAAGATTTCTTTCCAGGACAGTCCAAAGCTTGCTCACTTAGAAGCTGAGGCACAAAGGTTCATCTGCCCCTCAAGCAGGGCTCAGCTGGAGGTGGTTCAGTCTAATTTAAAACAACCAAGTGTTAAACCCACCGCTGGCTCCTAGCCTGTTAAAAAATGTTCTCGGGCTCACTAAAACCTCCCTAACTCAAAGGGGAGGTCTCCACTGTGTCCACCTTTGCAGCTGACTCCTGCTCCAGCTGTCCCCAACCCAAGCATTTCTACCATCCCTCCTGCTGTCCCCTTCCCACATGATGACTGTGCAATTGAAAACATGCTCTCTCCTTATATTTCCAGGCCACAGAAGCCACTGATATTCTGTTGTTCTTAAAAGTATCATCTCCTTTAATTCATTGTGCTTTTCACAAGAAAAACCTCCTGCCTGAAATTTTTCCAGATACTTGTGTACGTTCAGAGGTGTTTGCTTTCAGCACTTTAAAATGTGTTTCGTTAGGAGGGTTCTGATCTGACTAGGAAAGCCTGGCTCACTTTTTACGGTGTCATCTTGCATTCATTTCTTTCAAGAGAGGCTTTTTCATAGGGCTGATTATTTCTATTTCCCTTCACTGAACTCTTACTGCTACCCTGTGCTTTCTCCCAGGTGCCCAGAGTTACACTGGCCTTATGGTGTGGGTCTCAAATTGACACAATGCTAACTGTGGTATTTGAAAATCTGTTCTTAATGTAATCATAGAATATATTGGGTTAGAAGGGACCTCCAAAGGTCATCTAGTCCGATCCCCCTACAATAAGCAGGGACATCTCTAACTAGGGCAGGTTGCTCAGAGCCCCATCAAGCCTGACCTTGAATGTCTCCAGAGATGGGGCCTCCACCACTTCTCTGGGCAACCTGCTCCAGTGATCAACCACCCTTATATTAAAGAACTTTTTTCTAGTGTCTAACCTAAATCTACCCTCTTCTAGCTTAAAACCATTATTCCTCGTCCTGTTGCTACAAACCCTCGTGAACAGATCCACCCCTGCCTTCCTATAGGACCCTTTTGGGTATTAGAAGGTCGCTATAAGGTCCTCCCAGAGCCTTCTCTTCTCCAGGCTGAACAACCCCAACTCTCTCAGCCTGGCTTCATAGGAGAGGTGTTCCAGCCCTCTAATCATTTTCATGGCTCTTCTCTGGACACGCTCCAACAGGTCCATGTCCTTTTTGCATTGAGGGCTCCAGAGCTGGATCTATCCTGGATCAATCTACCATCTTGATAGCTTCGAGGCCCTTAAGTGCCAACTAAGCAGAGGTTTTTCACAGAGTTGTCAAAAATGACGACAGAGGCTTTTCACTTGGGTGGTGGCTGCTGCTGTGAAGCCCATTGCTCCATGTGTGTGGTGGGAATGGCTCTCTCTGGACTATCTGGTTCTCTCTGGAGCAGGGAACCCAGCAGATCAGCACCTGGCTCTGCCAACACAGCATTTTAAAATTGAACACCTCAGCTCTTTTGCAATGATCATGGATGTAATCCTTCACAATTACCACAAAGTGGCACTTCTCCCATTCAAATAATTAATCTTGTGCAGTGGCTGCCAGGAACACATCAAAGGAGGGAGGGAAAAAAAAGAGAGTTAAAAGAAGGAAGAGGTAACTAAAAGGAAAGAGAAGACAAAAGAACTTCTGCACTATCTCCTTTGCCTCCCTGCCTCTCAGGTTTATAATCATAAATATGCCACAAAGTGTGCAGGTTTCTTACAGAAACTTTCTTGACCAAAACTTTCTCTTGACACAACTGGAAGATGAGTCACTCCACTTGTAGACCAGGCGATGAGTACCGAAGAACAGTAACACTGCAGCAAAAGAGACAGTTCAAGTGCCCTTACAGAAAAACAGCTTAAAGTATCTAAACTCTACTGGGGGTGCAGGATTACAGTGAAGATAGAGAGCCAAGAAAAGAAGCTACACTTCCAAATAGCAACTTTCTGAAACTAATGCTGCTGCCAGCCTGGGTTTGCTGCAGTGACCATGTAGCTGACCCTGCTTTCAGCAGGAGACTCAGCCAGAGGCCTCCTGAGGGCCATTCCCAACTTGTATTATCCGATGATCCCCCAGCCACTCACCTCCCACCATCTAGGCCATGTACTTAACTTGAGTTTCTCTGGGATAAAGTGTAAGTAGACTTTTGTTAAAGCCCTCCTGGATCAGTTATCCACGTTACAAATCCAGACCACTATTTTACATGCTTTGCAGGCTCAAACAAAACAAAGCACATCAGGAGTGAGCCCTGGGATGATGTATTGAAGTCTGCAGAATAGAAATGATTTCACAGGTGTGTGGGTGTTGAAAGCCAGAAAGAACCATCATGGCAATTGAGTGTGACCTCCTCAATGCACAGGCCAAATCTTTTTGGCTAGTGATCTGCAGCAAATACTTCTTTGCAATTATCACTTCACTGGTAATTGTAGAAGCACTACAAACACCTTCACAAGTTGAGATACCTTAAGATCTTAACCCCTTAAGAGGATGCCAGTGTAGGAAAGAGGCAATGTAATCCTTCTGCAGACCCAGGTGTTTGTTTATTAACCACAAAAGGAAAAAGGAGACCTCAACTACAAATTGGGACTTCAGAGAAAAGCTTTTGCTTCTCCAGCCATCCCTGTTCACACCACAGGGTTCACAACCTGGGATTAAGCCTGGATTTGGAGTTCACACCAGACTGAAAAGGGCTGCAAGACTCACCCACACTCAAATAACTTCTTCAGTCTCTTGGTGAGGAAAAGTGACACAACATACCCTTTATGTCACAGGCTCAGGAGGGATTTGAAAACACACCTAATATTTTTTCTAATATTATATTTTGCCAATTGAATAGAATCATAGAATCATTACGGTTGGAAAGGACCTCCAGGATCATCAAGTTCAACCTTCATCCCAACATCTCCCTAACCACTAGACCATAGCCTCAAGTGCTACATCTACTCTTTTTTTAAACATCTTCAGGGATGGTGACTCCACCACCTCCCTGGGAAGCCTGGTCCAGTGCCTAAACACTCTTTCAGTAAAGAATTTCTTTCTAATACCCAATCTAAACCTCCCCTGTTGCAACTTGAGGCCATTTCCTCTCGTCCTAAATATATTAATATCCAAACACCTGGATTCCTATCACAAAAAGACAGACTGATCACTCTGGTATGGCAGCACAGATCTCCTCAGCAGCAGTATAGCACAGAAACACAGATGCTGGTCACTTTGATCAGATGTGCAGCTTGACTGACAGACTCCCAAAGGAGGAAGCTAGCAAACAACCTTCTCCATGTCAAAATTGGCACATAGACCTTTTATTTTTTAATTCAGTAATGTTAAAACGGGATTCAGCTCCAGAGACACCTACATTTTGGCATCCAGAGACAGGAGTTAGCTGGTTGTTTAAGCCAAGTCTCAATGGAGGTCTAAAGGTCTAGAGAGCAATCAGCTGGTACCACTTTGGATGTCCCATATTGCCCTCCCCAGCCTCCATCTGCCCTCCTTTAGCCTTCCATAGATGTTGTATCATATTCACAACCTCCTTGTGGAAGTTTTGGCTACCTGGTGTCTCCATGTGGGAAGTTGAATCCCACTCTTATATTTGGTAAAAGCTGGATTTAGGTGCCAGGTTCTGGAGCTGAGCAAAACCATTCTCTTCCCTTCCTGTGCCAACTGTTTGTACTGTAAGATGTCTCTTCCCCTTCTGCTCCATCTTACTGCCTCCTAAAGTCCCATCTAAGGAATCATTTGCTAGTCTGTAAGGTTCCTAAAGAGTCTTCAGACTCTTGTGGGAGGGAAATCAATTACTAGACAAATCATTAATAACCAGGATACAAATATCCTTATTCCTGACAAGCCAGAATTAATCCATCCCATCTGTGGAGATAGTGGTTCAAATCTAGGTCTGCTTCTTTAATATTTTGTATGGGAGGGCTTCACCAGGCCATAAGAATGAGCAGGAATGGTTTGGTGCAAACAGGGGGTGAACTAAAGGTCACTGATGGCTCAAATGAGTCATCAGATTTTGTAGCCTTCTGCCCTCAAGATACCTTCTGCTACCTGGTTTATTCGCTGTTCTTTAGAACTGCATCGGTAGAGAAGGCAATTTTCAAATCCTAGGGCTGGAATTCACTTCTCTAATCAGAAAAAGAGACACAAAAAACAAATAAGTGAACGGGATAAAGATATTCACAAATCAAATGGCAACAAGCTGCTAATCTCACCCTCTCTTTAGGTACCTGGTTTATTCAGCCCAGTCCAACAATGCTCTCACTGGACAGAGCTCAGGCTGCACAATCTTTGCAAAGTCTCCACAAACTCAAGCTCTCAGGGTACATAACGCTGGTATTTCTGCTGCCACAAGGGTGCAGGGTGTTTTACAGGCCTCAAAGGAGACAGAAACTTGGGTGTGCTTTTCACATGGTCTCCTGGCCAGGAAGAGCCTGTCCTACACCACCTTTCCCTCCCCAGCAAATCTCCAGCTAAGCATCCTCTCTATGCGAGATGGATGTGGGGGAATTCCTGGGCAAGGAGAAAAGCTTTTAGGCTTGCAATGCTTTCTTTGCACAGAAACATGTCTGCAGGCTATTGCTTTCCCCTGTTAGTGCAGGCACAGAAGCAGGTTAGAAAGCAACAAAGTGCAGCTCTCCAATGTCCTCTTATGGACCACGTGGAAACCATCTCTTGCCACCAGGTAACCCCCAGACCTGAGGCAGCTGACTTACATTGACTGAAGAGGTTTGGTCAGGAATATAACCTCCCTCACATCCTCTCTGGGAACTTTGGCCAGGATGCTTCATGGCTTCAAAGATGGGAAACTGCTTCAAAGGCTGGAAGGGTCCTCGAACCTCCAGCTCTTTAACCCTTTATAAAAAGTGTTTCTTTGCTTATACCTCTGCAAAAAGGAATTCCTCAAAAGGATTTTATGGCTACACACATCTCCAAAGTACACAATGTAGTTCTCCTGATTTCAGTTTCTGAGCTCCTAAGTTGTAGGCAAGTCAGGTTTTCAAGCTTTCCTTCTCAGCCCTGGGCAAGATCTACCAGACTGCCACTCCCAATGAAGATGTAGTCATTGCAACAAGCTGGCAACCCCACAGGGACACTTTGCCTCCTGGAGCAAGGCATTTAAGGAGCAGAGTTAAATGACAAGGCACGCAACAAGAACTGGAGAATTGACAGTATGGCATTTGGTCCAAACTTTAGGCTGATTTTTTCTAATCTGAACAGTCTTCAAGTTTCTGCATGACTGACATTCAGGTGATCCTTATAGTCAAGAGAAATGAAACAAACTCCAGTTCATTACAACTATCCTCTGGAAAAAAAAAAAAGTTTCAAGCTGTAAATCCCAGCACACAGACTCTAACAACACAAAAACAATCTATCCAGGAGAAGATGTTCTCCCCATCCTGCTGGCATTATTCACACATTAAATCAGAACTGGCAACACAATCTTTTCAGCTGAGCTGCTCTCATTCTTCTTTTTTTATCATGATGAAATAATTCCCCTTTTTAAAAACTTCCAAATGTTCGCACTGATGCATTACTGAAGTGACAATGCAGATTTCCAAGAGGATAATGTGCTTGATTTCTTTCAAAGCAGTTAAACAGACAGGATGTTAATGAATCGGAGAAGTATTAAGAATTTGTTTTTGCAGAAGGAAATGTTTTTAACTACAACCATCGATTGCATTTCCACCACAACAAGGCAGGCAGAGGCTGATTTATGGCAGCAGCCCACCCTAACTATCTAACCAGATTTAATATAGTTGCCATCCCATGACACAATGATCTATATTTTTGTGGCAATCCAGAAAATAATTTGCAAGGAGTAACAGCTCGTTCTTCAGCCATCAGCCATAAAGCTGCCAGGGGAGGGTCTCCAGCGCTGTCTGTGGGACAGTGATGTAGAGAGGAGGACTGTGGAACTTCAGGGGCTGGGGGGAGAATGGGAAGGCCTCAAATTTATGGATATGAGCATCTTGTTGTTACTGGTTTTATTTTAACCATAAACCAAAGGTAACAGTCTCCATATGAATATGTGGTGTTTACCAAACCTCACTTTTCACTATCCGACAGAAAATTCAAATGGGGCCTCACTGCATAAGGTGATGATGTGGTGTTTGGTTGTTTGGAGGTAGCTGGACACAGCTTTTTCCCCTCTGGGAACTCTGAGGTCAAGGTTAAGGGAGAGAAGAGGAGGGTGGAATTCCTTAAGGCACTTAAGGAAAGGCACCCATGTTCACAGGCTGCTGAAACACAAAAGATGGTGCAGATGCCCTGAGATACCTACACAGCTTTGCAGATCCAGCCACCACCTTCCATCCTGGGCTGGCAAGGTTATAAGGAAGCTCCCACTGAAGGAGAAGCTTGTTTTCCACCCAGGCCTCTTTAAGCGCCTCACGCAAGAGAATTTCTTCCTATTAATTCTGTTTATGATAAATAATATATATAACTGATGGAGTAATGGTCTTAAGCTAGGAAAGGATAGATTTAGACTGGATATTAGAAAAAGTTCTTTAATATGAGGGTGATAGATCAGTGGAATGGGCTGCCCGGAGAGGTGGTGGAGGCCCCATCCCTGGAGTCATTCAAGGTCAGGCTTGATGGGGCTCAGAGCAACCTGACCTAGGTAGAGATGTCCCTCCTTGTGTAGAGATTGGACCAGATGACTTCTAGAGGTCCCTTCCACCCTAAAACATTCTATGATTCTATAAATACCTTGAAAAGCATTTTTTTTCCTCTGTGCTTCAACCTAGACTGAATTAAATAGGTGAGCAGTGAATAGAGACAACCCTCCTTCCCCTCCACCACTGACCACTGCTGCCTTCCCACTTCTGTCTCTGAAGCTCTCCAATTCCCATTTCATGAGGGTTTGTGGCTTTTTCCTTTCGTCTTTGCACATTGCTGTGTCACCTCCATTTAGGGGATGCTGGCTTCTCCAGCAAACCTCAAAGTAAATCTGACTCACAGGAGCACTAATACATCCAGAGATTCTCCAAGCAACCTTCAAGGTGGAAAGTAAAGAGGAGTGCAGGTGCCTACTTCAGGCTGAGGGACTGGCACTGCAGCAGGTTTCCCTAGGGAAAAATCCATGTTTGCAGCCTCTGAGGATGCCTTATTTGCCAGGAGAAAAGAGAAAAAAAAAAAGAAAAATGAACAAACAACAGACCCTAAAGTTAAGCACAGAACACAGCCCTCGCTGGAAATAAGCTGAGCATATTTTCTTTAGTTGACTAATTCTTGTTTATTTTTTGAAGGTTGCTGCTATAAAATTCACAATCCAATTACAATTTCCAGGCTGAAAGAATGGCTTCTAATTATATTGTTTTCCATCATTGCTAGAATCATTGCAAGAAAGAATGGATTAATGCTGTATTATTTTGTTCCCTGTACAAGAATCAGATTGGAGTGTTCTCAAATGATTTATAAAAGACACATTAAATAAACTAATAACAGTGGTTTTGCAACAGAAATGGGCTGTACCATAAACAGGACAAATTGAAAAATATAGATTTGCTGCTGTGCTTCAACACACCAGAAAAGAGGGTAACAGGGCACATACTGAGTAAAGGGGTTTGAACCTGAAACTAGAAGGAAAACTCAGGTGACACTTGAAATGTGGGACTAGGCTTCAGGAGAGCTGGCTTGTCTGGCTTAATAAAAACTTTCAGTGACTTTGGGTAAGTCAATTGGCCAAGGGGAGGAAGAGTGCAACTCCAGATAGAGCCAGCTTTGTTGTCCTGCCACTGTAGCTATCTTCACAGAGATGTGAAAGTCTGTGCCTTGGGTGTCTAAGCTTGTTATAACCAGTAGCAATCAATGATCAAACATGGGTCAATGATCAAACATGTCTATGTAACCATTTCAGAAGTTCTGCTGTCCTTGCCTTGTTTTTCATAAGCATTCCCAAGCTCTCAATTCTAAACTTCTCCATGCTTCTAAACTTCAGGATACAGATCTTGCCTGAAATTCCATGTTTTAGGATGGGGCTGAGCAGAATCTAGGCTGGCATCTCTGAAGCTTTGGTTGGATTTACTCCCAGTTCATCTATACTGTCAGAAAGAAAAAGAAATTTAGTGCCTGTCTTGAACAAACGTAACAGCTGCCTACAGAAAGATAAATAAAATATATTCAGTTAAACGACTGAAATGATTGGAGGCTAAATCTCCTGCCTATTGCTTTTCCTTGCAGCTAGAGCTGTAGTTAATAGCAAGGCTGGCAGTCTGAAAGCAGAACAAGAAAGAAGATGATCTTGAGCAAGACACAGTCCTTCGGGCTGTGAATCCTTTGGAGACACGTTTAGATGCAAGCACATGCACACATCTGCCTCCACATACACAGCAGCTGTTTCCAGACACAGCTCCTAGCCCACAAGACCCCTTCCAGCCTCTTCCATGCAAGGGCTGACACAAAACACCCTGAACCAAACTGGTCTCATCCTACAAAGGAAAATTTTTCACCATGAGAACAGCGCAAGTGGTGGATTCTCCAGCATTGGACACACTGCAGATCCAGCTGGACAGGATGCTGGGCCACCTTCTCTAGATCATTCTACAGCCAAGAAAGACTGTACCAGGTAATCCTTGAGGTCCCTTCCAACCTGGTATTCTATGATTCTATAGCTCACGGTCAGAGAAGTGGGACTGGTCCAGTCCCTAATGGCGCTGCTCACCCACTGCCCTGAGCACCTTTGGCAGTGGACACAGCACTGTGGAAGATGCTTTTCTCCTAAGGAACTCAATCTCCTCCTGCTTCTCTCTAGGGAGTCAGTAGTTGGTGACTATTTCATAGGGCTTTTATTAAACACTGGTTGGGCTTAGGTTGGGCTTTTTTTCCTCTTGTAAATAAAATTCCTCTTAGATCTGACAATTCATTTCTCTCCTCCCTGTCAGCCCTACCTCTTCTCTCCCTCTTCTGCCCTCCACCCTTGGGCAACTGAATAAAAGCAAAAAAAAAAGAAAAGTCAGAACTGCTAAGCCCTTGAAGAAACAGCCTGAGCCATTTCTTGCCCATTTCAAAATGAAGATCAGTATTTGTCTAAGGCAGGTCCCATTTGACCACCAAAGCCACACAGTTCAGACATCATTACTCACACCAGCACGAAAAACAAGAAGGAATTTCAACATCGTGGGTATATGAGAACACAGGGAGGAAAACCAGCTCGATTCTTTACCACCTCTCACCACTCATATAAAAGGATATGACCATAAATCAATATAACATCCAGAAAGAATAAAGTAGTAAAGTTTTGTTTTCATCTTCTATTTCTCCAGCACATTTCCAGCCTCTGAGTTAAGAGCGGGAACCAAAACCATGTTTTAGTGTCAAAACCTGCCACCTAGAGAGCAAAACCACAAATGAACAGAAATAGGTTTGTAGGCTGGTTGGTTTTTTAAAGCAGCTCTCTTGTAACACGGGATGTGCTGAAACCTATAAATTTGCTGTGCTTTTACAGCAGCAAAACAGATTTTAAGAGACCCTTAATTATGTATCTGCTCAGCCCAGGCATCGTTACAGGCTATTGCACCTACTCCCAGCACAAACACTGACCTGGCTGCTTTAGTGATTAAGAGCACTGAAAAAACATTTTTTCCCCCCAGTTTTACGAATGTATGTGGTTTGTGTAAACAGAAAGTGATCTCTTTCCTTTTCTTCTGAGATCACGTAACTGTTGCAGAAAGAAAGTCAGTTTTTAATGAGAAGTTTGGGGTGCTTTGAATGGCAGCAAATCAGCTGGGTCTGAGTCCTGCTAGTGAGCTATGGATGCTCAGCAGGTCTGATAAATATCAGGCAGAAGATATCATGTGCCAGAAAGCCTCAGTTAGAATCACTAAAAAAACCCATCAACCCCCAAATAAAAAAACCCACACCCAGTGCACTTCTGAGAAAGCTTCTTGAGGTTTTTAACTAGAGCAAAACTCTCAGATTTCCATTTGTAGGGAAATGTCCATTCCAATGGAATAAGTTGCCAATTTCCTTTTGAAAATCAAAAGTGTTTCAGCACTTCTGAGTCAAGAAATTTTCCAAAATTGTCAACTGTTTCCAGGTCAGTTAAATACTAAACTTTATTCTCAGATATGAGGAAATGGGATGTATCAAAGTAACCTCTCCCTAAAAATGGTACCTAGGAGGTTTTTATTTCTGTATGAATCATCTCCGTAACTTATTCAGTCCCAGGGCTCCCACACTTCGTTACACAGACCAGGCAGGAAAGGAGGAAGAGAGGCAGATGAGCCAGTGCTAAAAATTCAAAATAGTGGATTACTTACTCTTAATTGTGAATTACCTTGGCTTGGTGGTCATGGAATTGGCTTCCATGACCACCCATCTCAACCAGCCCTCTGGGAAGGGTCCTCAGTGCTTTGGGCTGCACAGAGCCAAGGTTAGATGCAAGTTAAACAGCAATTCCCAGATGTGTTGCTGCCTACAGCAACTCACGTGCAGTAACTCCAGGAGCCCAATGTACCACCCTGTGCTAGGATGTCTCTGGTAGAGAAATACAGTTTAACCCTTCATTGAATAATTCAGAAGAACCAATTATTTAACACTATGGTCATAAACCTCATGCAATTGCTAGTGGGGTTCTGCAAGTTGATGCCCAAGAGACATTTTTCTATTTTGGTGTTATGATACAAGAGGTAATGGCCTCAAGTTGTATCAGGGGAAGTTTAGATTGGATGTTAGGAAGAAGTTCTTTACTAAAAGAGTGGTCAGGCACTGGAACAGGCTGCCCAGGGAGGTGGTAGAGTCACCATCCCCGGAGGGGTTCAGAAAACAAGTAGATGTGGCACTTCAAGACATGGTCTATGGGTCAGGGAGATATTGGGATGAAGGTTGGACTTGATGATCCTAGAGGTCTTTTCCAACCTAAATGATTCTATGAAAGATTTCTGTGGAGAATGTCAAACCTGGACTCTCCTCTCTTCATCAGCTATTTCTAATCCCCATGAATCCAGGGGCTGCCTCAGCACCCACAGCCCTGTACAGACGCTCCAGGAGGAACAGCTCACTGTGTAAAACACCCTGAATCTGCGACCAGCCAGGTGTCCACAGCAGCACGACTCTTCCTGGTGCTGCCTTCAGAAATGACCAGCAGGCTTCAGCCTGTCATTACCAGATTCACATAGAGCCCCTCTTGCAAAAAGCTTTCATCTAATCCTGACCAGGCAGAGAGAAAGGGAGGGCAAAGGTGATGGTAAATTGAGAAAATTATTACATTAGCACAGATAGTCCTCAACTCCAGTTTCAACACAATTAAGAACTTATTCTTTGGGCACAAGATGGCTGAAGCCACCAGCTCAGAAGCCAGCCCCTGAGGTTCTTCCTGAAACCACTATTATGCCTCTCAAGGCTCAGATCATGACATTTTCAGGCCCAGTTTGCTCTGCTCCCACCCTTCATTTGGTTGCTACCAGAGGATCCAGTCACTAGATCCACCATAGACCAGTGCCCAAGTCTGAGCAGAGATCAAGTCACTGCCCCAGGCTGAAGGACAAGATGGCTTTGTAGCTATTTTCAATCTACATAATTAGCAGCCCTCTGCCAGAGTGCAGCCTCTAACCCACTTGTCACCAGTGAGGCCCATCTGCGAGTGCTCCTCTCCTCACCTTAAAGCTTAAAATCTATTGTTTGATCTGCAAAGAATTAAGTTGCATCTTCAATTCAACCAAAACCACCTCAATCATCTCAACCCAGCAGCCAACTGTGTTAGGGCCATGTGGAATTTCAACCCACCACAGAAGGAAGCAGGTAAGCAAGAAGATAAAATAGCACACCCAAAAAATGGGGCAGCTTGAAGAACTGAGGTGAATCTCAGGAATTATGGTGGTAGTTATTGAGAAATCCACCACTAATCATCTCAGGAATCTTATATGGTTTTAAGAGCACCTTGATGCTGGAGTACAGAGCTGGCCATCTTTCAGCAGCCTCTCCTTCCCTCTGCACCCCCAGTGCATAAAGGAGACTATTTGACCAAATGAACTGGCATCAATGTTTTCTTTTGTTTTCACTGCTGAGCTTCAATAAAGTGAATCTTAAGAAATGCCCTTGCTTCTAGTCATGATTCTAATCTCATGTCAGAGCAATTAAGTCCAAAGGTAGAGAGCAACTTACCACTGTCTTCACCTAAAATATTATATAACAAAACATTCCTCCTGGAAAACTGCATAAACACAGAAGAAAAAAAATCAGGCATAAATACATTCTGAAAACCACAAAAGGCAGAGTATTCATTAGGTGTGACAGCCCTCTCTGATCATCAAACTCAAGGAGCACCTACTAGTGAGAGTATCAGGTATCATTCAAAGACAAGTATTGCCCAGGATCTACATCCTCTTCTTTCTGTTCAAGAAAATCAGCAGGGAATGAATTCCCCCAACCAAAATGAACATATAGAATTCAAAATGAACACAGAATCACTTAGGTTAGAAAAGACCTTTAAGATCCCCCAGTCCAACCATAACCCTATTCTATCAAGTCTGCTGCTAAACCACGTCCCTCAGCACCACATCTACAAGACTCTTAAATACATCCAGGAATGGTGATTCAACCACTGCCCTGGGCAGCCTGTTCCATCTGGAATTTATCCCTTAAAAGGGCAAGTGATTTATGGACGACCCCATTGCCAAGACTAGATTGTGGAAAAAAAAAGACTATTTCCTAAAACTTAATGAGAACTCAAACATGAGCAATGTTTCTCTTGCACGTAAAACCTATTAGGTTATAAAGTAGCAGCAGGTTTAAGGCTCAACACTAACTTAACTTTTGCCTTAAAAAACCCCTCAAACAATTTTCCAGATTATATTTATATTATCATATTTATTCACAAGTACATGTGGTATTAAACAGATGTGAACATGTTTTCCGAAGAGACATTGTCATCAGCAATGTAAGAGGCTCTGATGGTATTTGTCAAGTGCACATTTTTAGGCAGCAAGAGAAAACTGAAATCTAAGCCATTCCATCAGACAAGGGCAGGTTTCCTCCCACTCCCAAGGTGATCCTCCATTCCAGGTTAGTAGAGGCTGCTTCCCCAGGCTTGCCCAGAACCACACAGCTGCTGAGGTGCAGCACCAGGGACTCCTGCAAACATTAGAATCAAAGTTGCATTTTTAAACCCATCCTCAAATTTCAAGATAAGAGGAAACACTTTTTCAGGGGACAACGGTCTCTGGAGTTTATGGCTGTCTTCTAAAGTAGCCAGTGCCTCTAAAAGAGCTTCCAGGGAACAATCCCTAGCAGGAAACTTACTACACCTCAACTGTCCTGGAAGGTCCTCTGTTGTAACAGTGGTGGCAATGATGAAATTCAGACAATTCACCCATCCCCAAAGACGTGCTGTGCAGAAGCCCACCACAATGAGTTACTTTAATGAGCAGGCTCCTGAGGCCAGGCTGCAATACCCTGACACTTGTTGGTGAAGAACTACACCCTTACCTGCTCTAACACATCTCAGTCTGTGTTTCCTCTAGTTAAAGGGCACCCTTCCAGCTTTTTGCTCCACATTAAATCAGGCACCAGCAGAAACTGAGCGGATCTAGCAAGAAAATTCCTGCTGTTGTCATAGGCTTTCTGGAATGAATTACCACTCAACACCACTTGCAGCCATCTGGTGATGGGATGTCAGGCTCCCTTCAGGAAATCATTCCAAGGTGAGTAATACAGCATCTGGCCTCAGTGTCCCGAGGCTTCCATCCTCTGACTGAAGCCTGACCATATATGGACCATGTTAATGCACATTCAGCGCAGCAGAGATGTGCTCTCTCCTTTCATGCATTTCATCAGGGCATAGCTCTAGGAAGGGTGTCAGCACCAAGATAACCTGCTCCCTGCTTGCCTTAGGAAGAGAAATTCCACAGGCATTTGAGTAAGAAAACTAAGAACAGTTTTAAACAAATAACGACACGAGTTTTCATAACAGCACCTTTATGGAACACAAGGTTGGCTTTAGGCAAGTGCCAGGTTACATGAATTTTCAGTCTTCTATATAAAGAAAGCAATCTTGGGTTAAGTCCATCCTGATAAAACTTGTAACATTTATAGGCACAGTGCCTGGGCTATTTCCAAAGTTAAAAAACAAAACAAAAAGGGCTTTCCATTAGTAGTGCTGGGAGTGGTTAACAGGAAAGTTACCTTATTACATTCTTTCACAGAGAATAACAATTCTCCTCCATTATGTCCCACTGTTATTAGGATTGCAGAACACAAGCAATGCAATCCTAGTTAAGAAGAAATTAAGGTAATGTAAGATAAATACCAAATTTTTGTAGTTAGATAATTTTGCATATGTATTTGCATGGGAAATTAGATTTATTTTTGTTCATAAAAATTCCATCTCTCCACACACCAAGCAGAATTCCTTGCCTGTAGAGGTCTACACTGTGCATGGCTCATTAGCCTTGAAAAGGTCTGGACTTCAGGCATATCCAGCTACACGGATGAACAAGCAACCTGTTCAGATCCAGCAGCTCTGGCTTAGTGGACGGGAACTTTGGCCTATTGTTCAAACATACTTGTCAGCAACGAACAAACACCACTGGATTTGTTAAAAAAATAAAGCAAAGCATGATATGTGCATAAAGTCTGTGCCTTGATCTTTAAAAGCATCTCTATAAGCAACATTACCGTAAAAAGGGGCAGTGCTTAAGTTACAAAAGATTATTTTGTTTACGATGATGAAGAAATGGCTCTGCTTCAGGAATTGAAAAGATGAATCAGATTTAGTAGTAGATTTATTAATTTGTTGTGATTTACAATGAGGTGGGGTCAGGTCTGAACCAAGGAGACATCAAAACGGGTTTAGCCACAGGGTTTATGGCCTCCCAGTCAAATTCACAGACCAGTGTCAGTCACTTAGGCAACTGAAGATCAGCAGACAAAAGATAAGCAGAGGCCAGGTGCTGCATTGATA
Organism: Brachypteracias leptosomus; assembly: GCA_013401335.1. Lineage (NCBI taxonomy): Eukaryota > Metazoa > Chordata > Aves > Coraciiformes > Brachypteraciidae > Brachypteracias > Brachypteracias leptosomus. The sequence goes on from VYZX01012165.1 coordinate 36,704, forward strand.
TTCTGGAGCCAGCATTCCAAAGTGTCTTCTCTTACAGCAATTTCCTTTTCTCAAACTCCTGCACAAACATTACAGGTGGGGAAAAAAAAAAAGACTTGTTATTTTCTTTTAAATTGTTTTGTATTTATCTTAGCAAATTTGATTTTTGGAATTAAAAATTAAAACATGAAGCACATAACGCGTGTGAGTTAGAGGAAAGGAGGGGAACTATTCTCCCACTTCACATTAACAAACTCTTTATGAAAAACCAGCAGTGCTAGACTGCAGTCCCTGCCCTGCTCTCAGATTGCAGCCCTGTCAGGGAACCAGTTGCTCTCAGGCAGAGCATAACAGGCTTGAGAAACACTAACTCTGCATAAGAACTGCAGTAGAATCCTTGCAGTGAAGGACTCAAGCCAGGGAAGCAATCAAGTAGTGACTTTCATTTTAGTAGAAGAAAAAATACAACAGAACAATCCCCCAGCAGCCTGTGAAGATGCTGTACTGGGTTGGAACTAGATGATCTTTAAGGTCCCTTCCAACCCAAACCATTCTATGATTCTATACAGTCATCACAGGAAAAAAACCCACCACTCTAGCACAGCTGAATTATGCATTTCCTCTAGCTGTGAAGCAATGCTTTTTTCTGGATATGAATTAAAAAATGTGAATAATCCTATTCCATAAATAAATTTTTCAGCTGTATGCATTCAACTACAATTCCGTATGAGTACTTAAAACAGGTAGACCTATACACCAAGGCTTTCCTTCCTCAAATACCCCACTTTCAATGAATGTTTTCATGTTTTAAATTAATTCAGGTTCTTTGCATGCAGAAAGCAACTCAACAAGTTGCTACACTTGAAAGCAAAATGCAGTCTCTTCTCTATTTTGCTGGGTTTACTTCTCCATAAAGGCAACATGACATAAATCTACATGCATATATTATCTAATTAATATCTGCAGCTTGTTCAGTCACTAGAGCTTAAGTTTAACCAAGCTCAGAACAACAGAATATTTGGGTAAGAGATGTATTCCCAGCTTGTATTCCCTCAAAAGTAGCTTCTTGCTCTAGATGAGCACGTAAACCCATTTCTGAGCAACAAACCTTGTAGATGGTGCTACCAAGCTGAGCAGGAGACATGCTGACAACAACCCCAGCGCTCTGAAGAGCTGCTATCTTCTCTTTAGCTCCACCCTTTCCTCCAGCAATGATTGCTCCAGCATGACCCATCCTCCTGCCTGGAGGAGCAGTCAGACCAGCTATGAATGACACTACTGGCTTGGCATTTGGACCCTGTGGAGAAAGAAAAGATGCTGTGTTACGTGGGGGAGGCAGAGAGGAAGAGCAATTCCAGATGGCAGATTTAGGGTGGGTTTTTTTAAATATCAACCAGCCAGGCAAAGATATTAAACAGCCAGAAACCTCAGACAACACAGAACCAAGAGTGTGAAGAGTGGGGAATACTTTCTCTCCTGATAATCATCATAAACTAGATGTAATCAGAAACTTTAAAAAACACCTCTCTCCAGAGCCACGTATATTACAAAAACTAGAGTGTTCACTACAAATATTGCTACAGGACTAGAAATCTAAAGTTGATAGTGCTCTCCAGTTAGATTTCACCAGCATAAAGCTCCTGATTTCAAGGAATTACCTAGATTGGAAAAGACCTTTAAGATTATTGAGTTCAATCATTAACCAAACACTGACAAGTCCTCGACTAAACCATATCCCTAAGCAAAACATCTACAAGACTCAAATACCTCCAGAGATGGGGACTCCACCACTGCCCTGGGCAACCTGTTCCAACATCTGATAACTCTTTCAGTAAGGAAATTCTTCCTAGTATCCAATCTAAATTTCAACTCTTTCTCTTTAATAAAAGTGTGACTGTTTGGTTTTATTGCAAACAGAGATTAGAGATTAAACTGAGTTTTCCTTGACATGGCAGAAGAAGCTGGCCTATCACAGAAGTTACTACCATGGTGTCTGGGAGCAAGCTGTTCAAGACTTACAGAATTATTTTCTTTCAAGAATGCTGCTGCATCTTCTTCAGCATTTCCTCCAATCTCCCCAATCAATATGATCCCCTCAGTATGAGGATCCTTCAGGAAGACATCAAGGCAGTCAATAAAATTAGTTCCATTGAAGGGATCACCTCCAATCCCTGAAAAAAATTAAAACCACAAAAAGACAAGACTAATTCAAGATAATGATATTGCATTCATGATAAATGTTTCAAGGTAAATTTCAGCATGGAGAGTATTCCCAAAGGCTCACAGGAGGGGCAGCTCTGAAGGCTCTTCCCAAGTCAGTGTGTCAAATTCCTGCTCCAATTATCTCCCCCACAATTTACAGAAAGCTTCAGTATCTGAATTATCACCTTTCAAAGCATAAGCAAAATATTATGCCTTATACAGAGGCTCTGTAGAAGACACAGCAGGACCAAGACCCCAACTCTTGAATTTTGCTATAGGGAAACTGAATTTACTTAACACACCCAACTAAATGGCTAAGAATGCTCTATCCCTTTATAATATTAAACTTATTGGGAAAATCTGTTTCCAAGCTGATATTGTATTTGTCAGTGGCTCTCCATTCAAAGCTGGTTTTTAGACCTTTATTAATCTGATGTGGAAATTATAATAAAGAAGGCTTATACTCTTCACAGCACACAAAGGATCTCATTGCTCAATGTCACTGCCATTCAGCAATTTCTGGAAAGATGAAATTACTTTGGATTTCTTCTTCTAAAGCAAAAGCAGATTAGTTTAGGTGCAACAGGCAGCTTGAGAGGAAACCTACCAATACAGAAAGACTGCCCCAATCCAACTTGCGTTGTCTGATGAACAGCTTCATATGTCAGGGTTCCAGATCTTGACACGATACCTTTAGGAAAGAAAAGGAGATAAACTTAATCCTCCCATAGCCAAGCACATGACTAGAGACAGCTGTTCTTATATTCATGAAAATCACCTCAAATTGAACACAAGGTGTCAGGCTGTCCAGCTATCCTTGCCAAAACATGGAAATTCTATAAAATTCTATCTGTACTGTTTCTTGATTGGCATTTTTGACACTTAACTGTCGACAGACTAAATCTGCCCAGGAAGTTGCTAATATTGACTGAGACAGCATTCCTCAAGCTGCAGCTTTACCAAAGAAAACTAAAAACAAAACAGAAAAACATACTTCTTGTCTTGAAGCAGAGTTGCAGCTCAAGAGTTATCAAAAGAATTCTGTATTAATCACATCCCCAGTACAGCCAGGCACAGAAGAGAGCCTCCACAACAGCAATACACTGCACAAATGCAAGTTACTATTAAGATATTTGTTGCTGCAGCTCGTTGCTCTACAGTAACATTCAGCATTTACATTGCAATATTGTAAGAGATCACAATCCTACTTTTAAATTCAGGATGGAAGGTTATGCAGAGCCTAGATGAGGGGTACAACGTTTGCATGGGGGTTTTGCTCATTTTTCCAAGTTAAGATTTCTGTTAATACAAGAGGGAAAGTTTCCAGGAAAAACAAGATAACATCTTCCATCTACTTCAAGCCATCTAACGAGGAATATAAGTGTATTGCATGAACAGAGGAAAAAATACACCACTAGATCAACAACTTCAGTTTTATCAACTACTCATACTGTTGGACAGAGCAGATCTCTACTAGCAGAAGTTTTTTTCTTGCTGTGTTTGCAAAGGGCTTCCTGTTTACTGTTAAGATCAGATTGCCTACAGAAAAAGGTCCAAAGACTGTGGCTATTTTTACAGCGTGCATTCCAAGATTATCAAATGATTCTTGGACATCTCACAACAATAGAAAGCTGGGGAGCATATCACCAAAGGTCATAGTGTTTGATGAAGCTGGGAGGATGGCAAAGTTACATTTTTATTCCCTGATGTTTGGATCACCACTGAAAACACTTCCAGCAATGGTGGGGCAACAAGATTCAGGGCTTAAAATATTGTTTGGCACTTGATGTGCTTCGCATTCAGAATCTAATATCTTGTGACTACAAGATATTTCTTGTAGATGTTTAGAAAATCTTAACAGATCTTTGATTCAAAAAGGAGCTCAGGGCAACACCAGTTGATGTTACCTTTTACAGTCATAGAGCAATGTCTTGATGGTATCTACAAAGAACATAATTACAGTCATGTCATTTTTCAGTTCCAGGTTTATTGGTACCTCAAAGTTAGGAGGTGTGACATGAGTGTGAACTCATCCTCCAGCATTCACCAGGTGCAGCTTATTCTCAAGTAAGAAGTGGTTAAGTAGCAGAGATAGTGTCCTGTGGTAGAAAAACTTCACTGCGTCCATGTAGTTCAAGAGCACTGAACAAATTTTCCCCATAGTAAACATACTTTTCATAAAAAAAATGGTAATGTTGCAAAGGGTACTGTGCTCAGGTTAAACTGATTACTCTGCTGAAGAATAACAGCAGCACGTGCTGTCTACAATGTTTCTGAAGCTCTACTTAAGTACAAATGTGTATTTTGGAAGAATTTGGAAGTTTTTAATCCAGTTGTTACTTCTATATCTTAAAACAAGGAACTTCTTATTTTAGAACAAGGAACCAACAGAAGTCAGGGCAAGAGACTTTCATGTAACAGGGTGGGTAACTAACACAAAATTATGAACAAGTCACTGCCTTTCTGACCTTAACTCTGCTGTCTGAGAATTGGGTGTATTTGTCACTTCGACTCACCATGGTGCAGTTGTCTGTCATGTTATAAACCTGTCTGTAATCTCTTCTCCTTGCTATAATACTGAACTCACTATAGGTGTAGAATTCTAGTCCTCAGGAGCCAAGCTTTTGGAAGGAATAGTGCTGGAGAGCTCAGCGTTCTCAAACCTCAAGATAAATAGAGGTATCCTCAAAGGAGAGTGTTAAGGGAACAAGGTCAATCACATTACCCTAAGGAAACTTCCAATTCTTTGCCTCTACCAGCAGCAGCAGCACTCAGCGCCTGCTATGTTAGGCTAACTGATTTTGGCCTCCAGGATTGATAACAGCAAAGTTCACTTAAGCTGAAGGACAGACAAGCTGTTATACATCATGTCCACTGTCTTCAGGGCAGGATGTGACTAGCCTCATGAGCAAGAACACTAGAGTACCAAACTTTAGTTTTACATGATGTGTAAATATTCAAAAACTCACCAATTCTTCCCTTCTTGTGAATGTGACCAGGCATGATACCAATTTTACATTCTCCAGGCTAAGGAAAGAGTGGGAGAAGTCAGATGGAACATTCAAACCACCACTAAGAATGGTTCAGCCTTGGAGCAAATGCAGAAGTCACTTACATTGATGACTCCAGGGCAGTTTGGCCCCACTAGCCGAGTCTTATCCTGCCGGAGCAGCCTGTGTTTGACCCGAACCATGTCCTGCTGGGGAATACCTTCAGTGATGCACACCACCAAGGGCATTTCTGCATCGATTGCCTCGTTGATGGCAGCAGCAGCAAATGGAGGAGGTACATAAATCACAGTGGCAGAAGCACCGGTTTGTTCTTTGGCCTGCGATGGACATAAAAAAGATACCAAGTATTTAGTGGGGCTGAAGAGAACATCTGACAAACAGTCATTTAAAATACATCCACTCACAGGCATAAATTAAGTAAATGGGTATGTATTAATTTATTAGAATCAAAGCAAGTGTTAAATTCACTGAAGATGGGACATAAAGCACAACTAGGGAACTGAGAACCAACCACTATCTGGAAAGGATCTGCCCCATGAACACCATCATAAATACCCTTAGTTAATAGTTTGCTGAAAATTCATCATACACACCAGAATCAATGAGAAACTAGTTGCATGCATAAAGGGCATCCAGACTGTGAACTTCACCGTGGAAGCCACATTGAAAGCTCCTTCTTTACAAGGTTTCTATTTCACTCCTTGCACAGTGAAATCCACAGCTCAAACATTCGTCCCTTCAGTGTGAGCAAAGAAAACAAGGAGCCCTTCAGCAGCATTAAATTGTCTGCCCTCCAGTCACTGCTGCAAATTACCTCCTTCACAGAATTAAACACAGGCAGACCCAGATGAGTTTTTCCCCCTTTCCCTGGAGAAATTCCTCCAACTAGATTGGTGCCATAATCCAACGCCTGCTGGCTGTGAAAGGTGCCCTGTGAGAGGGAAAATAAGTAAAGTTAAAAGGCATGTAACAGCAAAGAAAATGAACCAAAGTTGACGTTATCTATAACTCTGAAGGCAATTTATGGCACTTAAATCTATAATGGGAAGGGAAACTTTCACTACATATATACAATCAGGTATTTTGAAGAGTGCATCAACATGTTTTAAATGCATTCAGAACACACTAAGCTTTTTCTTTTAAATGAGAGCACTGAGGGTGAACACCACAGGACATTTTGCTGTGTGTTGCTAATAAACCTGCAGATGTAGCAGCCACCTTTTATTTTCCACATCAAGTCTGCCAGATGACAAACACTATCATGAACTAGAAGAAACCAGCATTCTCATAGAATTACAGAATGGTTTGGATTGGAAGGGACCTCAAAGATCATCTAGCTCCAACCCCCCTGCCATGACAGGGACACCTCCCACTAGACCAGGTTGCTCAAGGCCCCAGACAACCTGGCCTTGAACACCTCCAGGGATGGAGCATTCACAACCCCCCTGGGCAACCTGTGCCAGTGTCTCACCATCCTCAGGGTAAAGAATTTCCTTCTAATTTCCAATTAAAATCTCCCCTCTTCCAATTTAAAGCCATTACCCCTCATCCTATCACTACAGGCCTTTGTGAAAAGTCCCTCCCCAGGCTTCTTGTAGGCCCCAATCTCATTCATGACTAGCTGATAGTTTTTAGCAAAAGCTGTCTTCTTCCCTTGTAAATGTGTGAAAGAGTGAATACGAGATTATTAAATATCCCAAAATAAAACCAGAAATTTAATTCATAGGTATTGACATTGATAGGCATTTGTGAAAGAGGCACCTCTAAACTAGTAAGGTTTTTGTTGCTTTTGCAAATTTCCCTTTACAAAAAAGCCCTTTCAGTTTTATGTAATAAAAAAGCTTAAGACCAAAGCAAAGAACAAAAATCAAAAGTAATATAATAGAGATGATTCAAAACCAAGTTTTAAGCTTGTGCACAAGCAAAAAAAAAAAAACCAAAATCTAGTGTCTTGAATTTAAGAAAAAAGTCTATTTGGACCAAAGAAAAAAAACTACAGAACTGAAGGGACCTTCTTGACCATGATGTCCAGCTTCCTATCAGCACAAAACCAATATATAAACCCTTTTATACATTATTTTTTGGGGGACAACCAACTTTCTGACCTGAAAGGATGATAGAAGAAATATTTCATGTACACACCTGTTTGCCTGTAAAACCCTGGCAGATAACCTTTGTGTTTTTGTTAATATACAGGTTTTTCCTGGATGCCGAGTAGGAGCAGTGTCGTACTCCATTCTGTTGCACTGGAGAAAAAAAAAGAAAAGAGGACAAACCATTAATCCACTGCTTTGTTAGACTCTAAGATTAAAAAAAAAAGTCCTCCCAGGTAAATGCATATATATTAATGCTTATATCAAAAGATTAATTAATCCATTAGATCATATTTTCAAAAGTGGCTCTGAAAACTGTATTTAGTACTTGTTGCTCTAAGATATTAAACCCCTGTAGTTCACTCTGTCACTGTGATTACTCAGTTGGCTAGGAATCAGGTCAGGAATTTCTCATATTGAGTATTTAATACCTGAACTCTAGTCACGACAAGCAACAGGCAGAAAGAACATCTTAACCACTATTTTCATTTGCAAATGAACATATAATCAGTAAGGTTGGAAAAGATCTCTAAGATCATCAAATCCAACCATCAACCCAACACTACCATGGCCACTAAACCATGTCCTGAAGTTCCATGTCTACAAGTTTTTTTAACCCCTCCAGGGATGGTGACTCCACCACTTCCCTGGGCAGCCTGTTCCAGTGCCTGACCAATCTCTCAGTAAAGAAATTTTTCTTAATATCCAACCTAAACCTCCCCTGGCACAACTTGAGGCCATTTCATCTCATCCTATTGCTAGTTACTTTGGAGAAGAGACCAGCACCCACCTCCCTACAACCTCCTTTCAGGTAACTGTAGAGAGCAATAAGGTCTCCCCTCAGCCTTCTCTTCTCCAGACTAAACAGCCCCAGTTCCCTCAGCTGCCTGCGTCTATGCTCTAAGAAATTCTGCAAAGTGAACAAAGCAGAACTAAAATCGTGATACCCCAGAGGCTGTTACAACACAGGCACTACATTTTAACTCCTGTGAACACAGCACAGTCCATACTAGACAATGAGACACACCAAAGAGGTCAAGGGTCCTTCAGCCCAGGGAACCCAATTCCAAGCAAGACAAAAAGCAAAAGAGCTTTTCCAACAGACTCCTCACTCCAGGAGCCTGGGTATCACTGCTCGGGCTCATGAAGAGATACAGCTCTCCAGATACTCCACTAGAATGATTTTCAATTTAGTTCTCAACTCTGGTACTGAAAAAAACCCCCAGAACAACACAACACAACTACAGAAGAACAGCACAGTGCACACTGGTATCAAGACAAGGAGAATGACTGCATCTCTGCTGAGGGAAAGATGTGTTGATATCAAATGTTGAAAAACGTAATGCATAGAATGTGTAAGAAAGCTTGAGATGAGAAGGAAAAAGAGGTCATCTGGTATGAAAAGGATGCACACGTTGTCTAAATTCATTGCCATTGTTTTTTCAAATACTAGAGTTTTGAGGGGATTTACTCCCTGCAAGTGTTTGAGACAAAGAACAAATTTTGTCCTTAGAGTGAACACCAGAGGGTATGATCCCAACACAGAAACTGACACCAGTATGTTCATATAAACCTCTGTGGCTCTTTTGAAACTTTATCACTTAAGATCTGAGGAAGTGAAAGTTGAAATAAAAAATAAGAACTTCTGGATCACAGTCCCTGGACTGTTCCATGTACTTGAGCATGCTTGAACAAAAGAGGGATTTTTTTTCTTTTCTTTTTCTATTATGAGGAAGAAAGTAAAAGATAGGAAGTGGGGGAAAAAAGGAAATGAGTATTCTTCAATATAAACTGCTAATACATCAAATTTATTAAGAAGTGTTATTAACATCTTGTAATAAGACAATTACTATGGGGTAGTAAAAAAGCACAGAAAATATAAGGTCCATCTATATACACACTTCTATCACAGAGCTACATAGGACTCTTTCACACATACTTTTGACAACTAAATTTTACTTATACACTGCTTTTATGCTTTAGTTCTACTCAAAAAAAGTGAAAGGAAAAATAAAACCATGTCAGAAGCAGCCTACAGACATCGGTGCTATTGCTAAATCTAAAGTCCTTACTCTGTTCTTAAGAAGTGCTGACAGAAGCACAAGACTTCAGCTCCACACACCTCCTGCTGCTCTCTGAGGAGCTCTGGCAGCACCTCATCCTCAGACCAAGGCAACATAAAATTCAGCTGGATTTTGAAGAGAAATGTACACACTAGCATGTGGTGAACTTGTAAGAGAAGTGGTAAAAGTGCACGTCAGCTTCCTGACCTGGAGGGTTTTAACCTAAATCCCATCTTTATCCACAAATACTGTTATAGAACTTGTTACACCAAGGAAAAACACCAAGCAATAACAGACAAAATCTGTCTGAAGGTAAAATTTAATGAATAGTGTTACAAGGCTGGCTGTGGAAGGATAGAGACAAGTCTTGTTGTTCAGTGCCACAGCTACAGAAGACAGCATCTTGTCTTCGTGCTCAGCCTTCCTCAGCAGGGCTGGATGGTCCTGCTCCTCCTGAGCTGCAGCGCCAAGTCACTCAAACACACAAGTGGTGAAGAGCAGCCTGCAAAGGAGAGACAAAATATGCAGAGAAACAGCTGAGCTGCTGGGGAGGAGAGCAGGGCTTCGGTCAACCTGATGGCAGCCATCCAGGCAACCCCCCACAGGCATGAGACACAACTGGGTGAAACCCAACCTCGAGGAAAGCAGAGGATGATCCTCCTCTTGAGAGGGACTCTGATACAGTCAAGACCTACCACCAGCAATGCTTTGCAGAGAATGGTCTGGGCTTCCAGAAGTTTGGAAGTACGTGTTCTGAAAGCCCTCTGACGGGCCTGCAAGGGTAAAGAATAAACAGGCAACACTAAACTAGTTCAAATTGAAGTTTTACATGTATTGTCTTTGCTACACCACCGACAAATCCACCTGCAAAATGAGAGCTGCTTGCCAGGCACACAGTGCACACTCAGTAATTTCAGTATTTTAAAAAAACCTGACAAATAGTCACTCCTTTCTCTACACCATAAAAGCAATTCTACAGTCCCAGTTCAGCTGTCCATTCCATATCTATTTTTGGATATTTATAACCCTGCAAAATTGTTTTTGAAAGCTTAAGTTAGTCTTCCCAAAACAGAGAATTGACAACCTAGATGTATTTTTCAAGGATAAGAGGCTTTTGAGCATTTTCCAAGCTATCAAAATACAAAAAAAAAAAAAAAAAGTAGGTGCTCATAACTAAAAGACAGCTTAAATTCCAAGCTTTTTATGGATTTACTCTTGAAAACTGTATGTGCTTCTTACATTACTGAAGAGCCCTGGTTCACAGAAAATGCAGCTGGTTCAAAAAAGCCTGGCTATAAGCTGGAGCCCTTTGCTGCCTTCAGAGAAGGGCAGCTTAGCAGGGACACATGTCTGGGGAGCAATTTTTGAAGAAATTTGAAAAGAGATAAAAAAAGATAGCAATTTGCACTTCCTGGGCTGGACGAGTCTGAGTTTTTAGGGTTTTTAAACTGACATGATACAGCTTTGTGTGTGTGTCCACAGCCCTGCCTGAAGCAGAACAGTTTGCCCCAGTTATCAGCACAGCAGGAGCATCAGTCAAGATGAGGTTCTGCTCCACAGGGCACAAACAGCAGGTCCTGGGTGCAAACAGCTGTGGCAATTTAAACAGTGAAGACAGATATAAGATGAGAAGGCAACAGGTGGGAAATGGAGATGACTGTGCCAAAGTTCAGGGCAGGTAAGAGTCAGAAAGAGAAGCCAAGTCTCAATTTCCACCCAGGACCTTCATTCAGTAGCTCATTCTGCTCCATGACTTCCAATGCCCATTCAGGCAATGGCTTTACCAGAACAACTTTGGGTGCCCAAGTGTAAATGCACATTGCTTCAAGAAGACAGAAGAAAATAAAAATAAATTTGCTCTTCAGCCAGGAACCAGTAAAAGCCAAACTCACTGGTGATGCTATTTTAATGCACGCGTCTAAATTACAGGCCAAGTTACAAAGGTGCAGGCTCCAGATGAAGTCCTAGAGCATAAGGACAAGCCTCCTCAAATCCAAATCTTACCAAAAGCTCAGTGGAAATGCTGTATTTTGTCAAATCAGAGTTCTAACACAACATTATTGTGTACAACAAAGGCCTGCAATAGACCTTTAGAAAAGAGTATTAAAAATAAAATAAGAAACTGGATAATCTCTCCCAGGCAATTTTTTCATTTCTGCCTCATGCCTGTTCTGTTTTGCATAGTTTGTGGTTTTAAAAGTTATGCCAATAACAAGATGCATTTATTTTGGCTTTCCAGCACATAATTCTTCATAGCTAATAACAGACATACCGTGGCAACTACTTTAGGCCATTGTGCAGGACAATCAAGCAGCTATGACAGTGCTCAAACACCAAAATCCTGCTCTCCCAGGAGAGATTTAAGAAGCAAGATCTAAACTTAGTAAACAGGTATAAGCCCATATATAAACCACCCATTGTTTTATAGTAAAGAAACCTTACTAGAAACTAAGGGACAGAATTACTTCCGACACATACACTGCTGGTTGTTAATCTCCCATTTCCAGGGAACGAGGTCCAAGCCCAGCCCTGAAGCCTCTGCAGTTGAAATAACAGGAAAATCCAGCTACTTTTACTTCTCAAAAGAAAATTCAGAATCTGTAGCCTCGAGCAGAGCTTTAAGCTCACTGGTGTATTACAATTAACAAGCCTTTCTAGGAAAATACCTTATTATTTCATGAAGTCCAAACATTAATTTACATGCTGAAAAACAAAACTGACCCATTTCCAAGGCATTTTAAACCACACATCGAATGTAAATGCTGTTCACACTGAGCTTTCAGGTACTCCTTGAGCAACAACACTTCCCAAGCATAAATCCTTTAAAACTGTATGACCAAAGCTAAATTTCATAGAATAGTTTGGATGGGAAGGGACCTTTAAAGGTCATCTAGTCCAAGCCTCAGCTTATTTGGGCTTTGCAAGCCAGCTGACAGTACAGATACCACAGGCTAAACCTATTCCTCAAACTACAAAAAGCTGAAAACTTTTTATTTTCAAGACTTCTTGCAAGATTTCCCAGAGCTATGGGCAGGAATCGAATCAAAGTATCTCCTTCTTACCCACATTTATCCCAGACAAAAAAAGTAAAGTTTGGAAGCTGAAGTAGCCTCTGAGGGTGCACATAAAATGAGCACAATATAAAAGCAAGGTGAAACAGCAGAGATCCCTTTCTAGAAGAACCTAAGCAGATACCTACATTGTCAGAAGACTGAAAAGTAATAAGCGAAATTCTTCCTCTATTACTCTTTGAAATAGCCAGAGAATTGGAGGTGAAGGAAGATATTCCTTTTCCTTTCTATTACCTATGTAAGGAAAGAAGAAAGCCTTAGAAACCATGTGGGCTCCAATACAAGTGGGGAAACTAGAGGCCAGTGTAGGGGACTCAGGGAAGGATTGGGGAACAAAAAGCACTCCTTAAAATGCTAAGAAGTTTTTTTTCACACACACACAAATCCCAGCCCCCCTTATTTTCCATCAGTTATGGACTTTCAATTTGGTTATGAGAAATCCTTTCAGTATTTTGTATGCGTTTAATTTGTATGACCACCTCCTTTCTCCTTCTTCTGCCTACAAATGCATGACCTGAGGAGGACAGAATAGAAACAGTTCTGGACAGCTACTGAAGTTACAGAAAATAGACATTTAAAAGAGTATTTGTCAAAGACCCATCTACAGAATTCACCCTTAAAGATATCAGCTACACTGGTAGAAGATGATCCATATCAACAAACAAGTTTTCATGCTACTGAGGGATGGCTCAAAAACATCTTACTCATTTAAGAGGATTATGAGCTCAGAGGATTTCGAGGCATCACTCCCCCAGCCTCTCTTCTCTCATCCTTGCCAAATTCCTGTTAATTATGGAAACCCCAATCTATGAACATGGCACAGTAGCTGAGGAATTCAGTCAATTAATGAGGCTGTAAAGGACAGATGCAATGACTACATCACACCTACCCTATGAAAACAAAACTAGAACTGAGGGGAAATGACATTCAGAGTCAGTCCTTTCAACACATCCCTCTTTTCTAATCAAAAACCCCCTCCCATTGTGACAGACATCACGGGCTACAGGGGCCATGGGAAACATGATGGCATTTGAAAGAAAAGCTTTCCCCTGAATTTATGAAGCTGAATCAAAGTGAAGCATCTCAGTGAAACCACAGGCCCTTGAAACAAGCGTGTTCTTCTCAGTACAAATCAACTACTTCTCATAAGTCAACAAACTTTTTCCCCCGTGTACTCCACTAAGAGCTGAAGGTCTGGGAGCTTTCCTCCCTCCACATTGTTAACATAAAAACAAGAAATGAATTCTTCAGTTTGCATTATTTCTGCAGCAATTCACAGTGTTATTTCTGCAAGGTTATTCACATAATTTACTGTAATCTTTTAATCTAAGAGCTCCCCAAAGCCTTCTAACACACCCAGAACATAAAATCCCTAATCCTGACTCTCCAAGCACAGTTAAGGTGCCTACAAAGACTTTTCCAAGCATGGTAGAAACCAGCACAAGCCTTTCTTGACTCTGTCCATGTTCCTGAGCATATTTCACGCTATGTTTTCACAACTTCCTGAACTGTATCCTTACAAACACACACCCTGCATGTTTGCCTCAGCTCTGCACCAACAATAGACATGGCATCTCTTTTGTAATGGAACACACTAGAAAATCATGATTTTAAATCACTAAGAGAAGCAGATGTTAATTATTTGTTACTGAAAACGTACGTACAAAGTCCAAACTAAAGGTTTCAGCAGTCTTTTAACATTTTGTAGAGTATCAAACCAAAGAAAGGTTTCCAATGAAGGACTATCTCAGTCTGCAGAAGTTTCTCTAGAAGACTTCACCAACTGTTGCAAACTGGACACTTCTTGAGCCACTTTGACCTCCTTCTTCCTCTCTATCCCTCAAAACCATTTTAAGCACTCTTACCCGAATTTCTTACTGCTGTTTGTAAGGGGAACAACATGGATTTTTAAATATGTAGAACTGCACCCAAGAGTAGCTTTGCTGGAAGTATAAATTAAGCTAAATTGGAGGTGCTACATTCTGATTTGTTCCCCTCCATTGGCACCAATTCTCATGGGGCTCAGTGGAGCCAATTCAAAGAGCTGAACTGGCAGAAAATAATAGTGCAGTAATAAAATACAGTTTTCTGCTCCTGCTCATGGAGTACAAGAGGTAGCAATGAAGGCCTGAGGGGATGCCAGGTGTGCCACAGAACAACTCAGGCCAGCTTAAAACATTGTGGGATCATGTGGCTAGACCCTGACCTGTCCATTACCACCACACTGAGCCAAAAAAAAAACAACTTTCCATACAGTGAAATGAGGTAGGTTTGTTAATTCATTCTCAGATGCAAGAACCAAGATTAATGCACCAGCTCCTCAGTTTAGATTCCAAGAAACTGCTCTTGTGTCTTGGCACACCCACACTGATTTCAGTACAGGATGAAGCATTAACTGCACAAAAAGAGCAGGCTGAGAAGAATAGAAAAAAGTCACTTTACTTTCTATTGTGATCTTCAGAACAAGACATATAAAAGTTTTCAAACTGAAGTGTTAAGTCTCAGACTGCTCGTGTCCTCCACAATTAAAAGCCAATAATCTTATTCTTGACAAAAAAACCACCTTTACCAACTTGTGTTGAAATCACAGTATAACTTAGGGACCTCAAGAGATCTCCAGTCCAAAGCACCACTCGAAGTAACTGGATCCAACCCTATCATCTTTCTCTGGGCCTTGCGGAGTTTTGAGTATTTCCGGGGATACAGTGGAGAAAACAACTTTTCCGGGTGCCCATATCCGCGGCTGACCACCCTCAAGGAGAAAACTTTTCCTAACTTTTAAAAATAGTTTTCCTTGCAGCCACCTGTGCCCCCTGCCCTGCACCTCCGAGATGAGCCTGCCTCCGTCTTCCCTCCACCTAACGCTCTGGAAGAGGGGCAGGTAGCACTGTAGAACAGATCCTGATCCCCCCTTGGGCCTTCCGCACGGACACTGAGGAAACCCAGCTCCTCCAGCAAACCGAGGCCTAGGGGAGGGCGCTGCCCGCCGTACCCTGCGACCAGAGGCCTGGCGCTACCCCCGGACACAGGCGGGACACTCCCCCTCCCCCAGGTGACCTTGTCCGGCCGCAGGCCCGGCCCTTCCCTTCCCCTCCCGTGGCGGGCGGAGGCGGCCGGGCCCCGGCGGCGGTGGCGGGGCCTCCCACCCCACCTCAGGCCCTGCAGCCTAGCGCGGAGGGGCGGTCGGGGCGGGGGGAGCAGGCCGCGGCGGAGAGCGGTTGCCAGGCAGCGGGGAGGGCCCCGCGGCCCGGCGCCGGGGGGTGCCGNGGGAAGGGAGCTTAAAGATCATCTAGTTCCACCCCCGGCCATGGCAGGGACACCTCCCACTAGACCAGGTGGCTCAAAGCCCCGTCCAGCCTGGTCTTGAACTTCTCCAGGGATGGAGCATCCACACCCCCCCTGGATCAACCTGTTCCAGTGTCTCACCACCCTCAGAGTGAAGAATTTCCTCCTAATTTCCAATCTAAATCTCCCCTCTTCCGGTTTGAACCCGTTATCCCCCGTCCTATCACTACAAGCTCTTGTAAAAAGTCCCTCCCTTTTCCTATAGAGCTCCTTTAAGTACTGGAAGGACGCTATAAGGTGTCCCCGGAATCTTCTCCAGGATGAACAGCCCCACCTCTCCTAGCCTGCCCAAACAATCCAAAGGGGGTTGCAAATGGGGAGGCTTCACGGCATGCTGTGGTACTGGGGGCATGCAGGTGCCAAAAAATGTCACGTTTTCAGGGAAAGGTATCTTTTAATTGACTAACTGATGTATAAAGCCACACAAGTTAATTGGTTGATCAAACAAAATATATGACCTCTCTTAAATTAAAGGAGGGGAGATTTAGACTAGATATAAGAATTTTTTTCACAATGAGGCTCCAGGTTGCCCAGAGAGGTGGTCAGTGCATCATCCCTGGAAACATTCAAGGTGAGCCTCTGAGCAACCTGATCTAGTTAAAGATGTCCCTGCTCAGTGCAGGGGGAGTTGCACTAGATGACATTTAAAGGTCCTTCCTGACCTCGTTGTTAGTAATTTACTTGAAGCACTGTAGAAAGAGCACAAACACCCCAACCTGACTGTGCCAAGCGAGCACTAAGTGCTGTGAGACACAAGGACGACACTAGGAGTACACAGGTGATGTTCCCAGCAAAAGGGACTCAGCTGTAATGGTCGGGCTGACAAGCAGCAGCAGTCCTCAGCACTCACTGCTTTATTGGGGCTAAATGGTTTGAGATTAAATTATTTTTTAAAATGGAGGAGAACTGACAATTCTTTCTCATTCTTCATGCAGTTTACTTCCTGGCTGATCCTGGAGCAGAAAAGGAGTGTTGTTTGAATAAATGAATCAACACAGTTCTGAAACAGTAATTAGTGTTTTCTTTCCTTCCCTGCAGAGATTCTTAACAGCATTTTCTTTCTGCTAAACTTCAGGGGGCATTTGTTGTGGAAGAGAAAATGGTTAATGAACCACAAGAAAAGCTCAGCTCCTATTTTTTGACAAGGGAGTTTAGGCAAACATTCACAAGAGGAGCACGTGTCAGGGATGATGATTAGAGGAGAGGCATCTCCAGAACAAAGAAGGCATATGTCAGTTCCTGGGACATGAAGGAATGACAGGAAAATGAGGGAAATCTGTGAAATCAGCACCTTTATTAAAAACCATGCAATTCTTGCAGCCACAAGTAGATTGACCTTAAATCAGGGCCACAAGAAGCTGCTGAATTCTACAATGAGGCTTCTCACAAGGGATTTTTAAATGCTTTAGCTTTACAGATGAGCTTCAGACACGGGTCACTTTGTCACCTATGCCATCAGCTGCCTTCAGAAACAACACGTGTGTGTATTTGTGTTTCTCTGAGTGTAGGGGGGGCAGGGGAGGGCCTGTGGGAGGGGGGCAAGGAGAGGCAAACTATTCCTTCAGTGAGAAAATAAACATGCAAAGTCACACTCTGGTTTTATCCTGAATATTTCATTCACTTCATGTCTGTAAAACTGAGGCTGGACCAAGGCTGTAATGAATAAATGAAGCATCCAAATGCTCAGCTTCTTATGAGGAATAGATGATCCCCTGAGGAGGGTTTTATAAGGAACTCGCTCACTACTAAAACATTTATACCTGGATCCATTTCCAAATCAATTTTTCCTTGACTTGAAGATTTCACTAAGACTCTTGTGGGGATTATAGAATTTGAGTTGGATGCTGCTGTATTATCATTCTGTCTACAGGAAGAGTTTGCTCTTAGCAGCTTTTCTACAAAACTGTTTTCAGGAAGGGGAGAGAGAAGCTGATCTAGAAAATAACACACGAAAGAAATGAGTGAGACTGGATAGCAGAAACTCAAAGGGAACAGAAGAACCCCAACTGGTTCTGGGCCTACAAGAAAGCTGGGGAGGGACTTTTTACAAGGGCTTGTAGCGATACGACAAGGAGTAATGGGTTCAAACTGGCGAAGGGGAGATTTAGCTGTAAGGAAGTTCTTCACTCTGAGGATGGTGAGACACTGACACAGGTTGCCCAGTGGGGCTGTGGATGTTCCATCCCTGGAGGTGTTCAAGGCCAGGCTGGATGGGGCTCTGAGCAACCTGGTCTAGTGGGAGGTGTCCTTGCCTGTGGCAGGGGGGTTGGAACTAGATGATCTTTAAAGTCCCTTCCAACCCAAACCATTCTATGATTCTGAGTGATCCATCACCGTGTTTCATAGGTGGCAGTGACAGGCAGGACTATTTCACCTTCAAGGGTCAGAGAAGAGTCCCTGTCCTGAAAACAGGGAGGTCTGGAGCTTGTCACCCCAGCTGAATTACACCGTGGGTTATTCTTTCTCTCCTTTTTATATTGATCTATCAGAAGTCTGTCTGTTAGATATCAAATGCACTTAAAATAAGTCAGGCATGAAGTCAAACTATATGACAAATTATGGACATCTGCAATTTTTTAGTGTTTTTAGTAGGATTGTGTAAGATGAGGGTTTGGGTGGCTGGAGTTTTTTCAAAACTCAGTAGCAGGAACATGCTTTTAGCCATTTGCATTCAAAACCTGAATGCATATGGACTCTTTTCAACCTTAATATTAATGCAAGTCATTATCACCCAAACCATAAAAGTTCCAGGGTTCAGAAACCAGCTGTACAATATATAATTGGCCAAACACACCTGGAATTGAGAAAAAAAAATAAACGTTTTTTCATTTGTTTTAAGGCAGTGGTTTGGTTCCTGTCAGGGAACGCTCTGTCCCACCAGCATTAATTTAGCTGATTTAATCAACTGCCTGGAAAGAAACCATTCAGTCCAGGGAGAAACAATACAGCAATTAGGAACACCCAGGTAGCAAGGACAGGGGCTGCCTTGCAAAGTTCAGGACAGACCCAGTTCTAGCAGGGTAGCCAAAGGATTAAGAAAGATTTGGGGGTTTAGGCTAAGAACAATACTTTGCAACCACTGCAGAAAGCCTGAAGGTCAGCTAGGGGGCGGAGTCTCTCCATAATATATTTTTAAGTAAGCAACTTTATTTTAAGAGCAACACAGATCCTGGAGCTGAATCTTACCAAAATCACACACCCAGGGACAAACTGGTAGAAATATTTTTCTTGCTCTCTTAGTCATAGTTGGGCTTTAATCCCATTTGAAAGCAGATCTTCCTGATACTAGACACAGAATTTTCTGCTGAGTATAACTGCAGAGGACTTCACCTTCTGCTAGTAACGAACCTCAAGGAACATCATGTTAATGTTTACCTGGGAGCTCCAGCCACAGCAGAAGGCAAAAACACACAGTCTACTAACATTTTCCCTCTCAGAGATCTTTAGATGAAAGGGAGACTGACTGCACACACAAAATGCAACTTCTTTTGGTACTTCCTTAAAACTAATGGCAAAACATTTCTCTTTTCTTTTAGCTACTGGCTGGGCAGTTGAGGGACCTGGGTGTGGCGCCTGGCTGGCTACAGCTTCCTCACTGAAATTACTCAATGTCTCCCAGCATTAGTTTTCTCCGTAAAAGAAGTTGTTGCTCTTGCTTTGTTTACTTGGATCATCAGCCAAAAAAAGCACGATGCAAATAAACCACCAACCCCTTAAATATCTGGATTTATGAGCGCTGAAAGCAGCAAAAGCAATTTGGACATTCAGGTTTTTCAGGGTGTTGTGTTTACAGCCCAGAGCCCAGGTTTGTTATTGTACCACAGAATAAAAACTGACTGTTCTTTAGGGACTGGCACTTGGAAACACCAAGATACAGTTGTCACCTGCACTAACCCCCAATGTTTCTCTTTTCCATGAGGCCTTGATGGATACAAGTTCCTGCCAGTCTCAATCTTCATCCACATGAGGAACTCATCCCTTAACTCACAGCATCCTCTTTTCCATATGCACATTTCCATGTATAAATCCATGTACCTCCACTTCTGGGTTTCACACTGACCTTGGTCTTGCTGCAGATAACACAGAAGACATGTTGAACTGCTGCTCAATACCCTTGCTTGTGGACTGGCACCTAGTGCAGCTTGAGCCACCCTGCAGCACCCTGTCCTGCTTCCTACTCCTGCTTTCCTCTCCAGGAAAGCTTGTGTTTCCCTAAGTCCTGTATCCCATTATCCAGTCCTCCACAGAACCTCAGACACCTTAGGGCACTCCACAAGGTACTAGACACCTATATTTAGACACCTAATATGAGTCTTTGCTGTCTGAACAGCTGTCTGAACCTAGTCCATGCAGTCAGCAGAGACAAGAGAGCAGTTCCTGTGCTGTCTGTAGGTGTCTGCTGCAAAGAGAGGGTTGAATCACTCTCTTCGAGCCCTCACAGTGCTGGATGATCACTGGCTGCAACAAGAACCTAGAAACCCATCCACATGGAGGCAGCCCAGAGTGGATCCATCTGCTGGAGGTGTTTTCAAACCTGACTCCCACCAAAAAGTATTTTGAACCCAGTGAGATGTGTTGCTAGATAAGAGAGGCAGGGGCAGGCAGACAAATGCAGTGGTTGGGGAAAGGCTCATTTCCAAGCTGACCCCAAATAGTGGGACCTGCAGACCACACAGAGTGTGGAGCTGAAAGTACAGTCGCTTTTCTTCAATAAACCCTTTAAGACTTTTTTCTACCCCACAGTCATGACAAATGACTTGGAGCCCTGTTCCTGCTTTGGCAGAGAGTGACAGAGTGAAGTGATCACTGGTGGAGTCCTGCTGCCAGCCATGTCACAGGGTGGTTGCTCTTTACATCTGCACAGCCAGAGGTTAAATGCTGTCACCAGTTTCTTAGGGATTGGAGTCTTGCATTTGATGGGCAGCTTCAGTAGATGCTGTTTCCACAGCTGGCCCATCAATAGGTTCATGTCTCTGTTAAATGTTATCAAAAGAGAGCAGTAGAAAGCAGGTTGCCACCTTCTTTGCTCCAGCCCAGTGGTTCCTCCTGCTGTATTTTTCTGTAACATTGATTTGTGTGGGTGCTTGTAGGGCTCCATCAACATCTTGTGACTTCCTGAAAAGGGAGCTTAAAACTAAAATAAGCTTCTTGCACCCCAAGGTCTTCAGCATTCACTACGGCATAACTGCCTGCCCTTCTAAAACCAGACTGGTTTGTGGTTTTCTATACTTTAATTTAGAGGTTGTAAGCAAAAATAGTCCCAGGACCTCAGCCCTGGGAGAGTCACCAGGAGGAGAAGCTGAACCACTGCTCTCCTCTCCTTTGTAAAGAGCACAGAGAAGATCAGAGGTGATTATTCCCTCTGGAGGGATTAGCCACACTTGTACTTTAACCCGTTTTATTTTTTCCCTGTAGTCTGTGACTTTGCAATAACAGAACTATGGCTGAGAGCATCTGCTAAGGAATTAGAATGGGCTTACTGGGACTTCTGGTATAACTCCAGATAGCAGAGGTACAGACTAGTTGAGAGCTTACAGCAGGAAGGGAAAGGCTCCAGTGCCTCACCACCTTCATAGTGAAGAACTTCTTCCTAATTTCTAATGTAAATCTACCCTCTTCCAGATTGAACCCATTACCCCTCATCCTGTCATTACAAGCCCTCATGAAATGTCCCTCCCCAGCTTTCCTGTAGGCCCCCATCAGATACTGGAAGGATGCGATGAGGTCTCCCCAGAGTCTTCTTCAGGCTGAAAAAGCCCAACTCTCTCAGCCTGTCCTCGTAGGGGAGGTGTTCCAGCCCTTGGATCATCTTCATTGCCTTCCCCTGGACCCACTTCACCAGGTCTGTCCCTCTTGTACTGGGGGCTCCAAAGCTGGGTGCAGTACTCCAGGTGTTGGTGGTGTCATCTTGCTTGCTCCTTTTCTGCACAATCCCCATCCTGCTTTCAGCAAACAGATTTTATATTCTGTTCTCTACTTCTGAAACATCATGCAAACTTTCTGGTGTTGCAATTAGCATTGTTCTTTGAATTGTTTTTTCAGTATTGGTAGTGCCAAATGTGAATAAATAAGCACATAAACACTACCCACTTCTTCCCTAAGCCATGCCATGGCTTGGTACTTCTAAAGAGCCTGACATTCCTATGGTGCTTCACAAACAGGGGTCAAACTTCAGCTTGACACCAGTTGAGGTCACAACATCAACATCAGAAGCATTTTAGGGGGAAGTCCCCAAGGTTGGACACTGAACTGGTACCCATGGCCTGCTGGTCCCAGGCTGACCCTTGGATTTCTCCTGGAATGAAGATGCTGCTGAAGATCTGTGGTCATATTCATCTAAATATTTGATTTTCCCCTTTGCTGTGCAATCTGAAGCAAGTCTGGCTCTGTCACGTGT
Source organism: Brachypteracias leptosomus (assembly GCA_013401335.1). NCBI lineage: Eukaryota > Metazoa > Chordata > Aves > Coraciiformes > Brachypteraciidae > Brachypteracias > Brachypteracias leptosomus. The sequence goes on from VYZX01012165.1 coordinate 58,865, forward strand.
CAGGGGCTTATCGGAGCTTGCTCATTTTATTCAGGAAATTTTGCCAGAAGTGCTTCATCAAGTCCAGGTCTCAAAATAAAGCTTGACATTTGATGGGCTTTTGTAGTCGCTCACCGAGCTGTGGCCAGAGCAGCCGTGCACGTCCCGCTGCCTTTCTCCCTCCTGGAGACAGGGCAGCAGAGCACAACCATCTGATTGATTAAAAACACGGGTGTCAGACCTGGGGCTTCCCCATGGTGCTGGGAAATGGTCACATCTTGGGGATCTGCTCTTCCAAATGATCACGTTGCACTGCTGGTCATGTGGAGTGGAGCAGACCTGAAGATGGGAGGGTTTCAGAAAAGGAAAACAGCAGTTTGGGGCAAATTCTGTTCTCAACGACCATGCGTGGGGTTCTCCTGGTGTTGGAGCAGCAGGTCCTACAGAACCTCTGCTATCCAGGCAGAAGAGAGAGCAAAAATGGGATGTAGGTTCCTTGGAATGTGCATGCCAGACAGTCCTCTCCTCATAGCTTGTCCACCTGTCATAAGGAATTGGGTTTGGCTGTTAATTCTGTGCCCTGAAAGAGACTTCCACTGAATAACAATGAATCCTTTTGTGATAAACTCAACTCTCCTTCCCATGAAGGCCATGCTGGGTTTTAAGACTACAGGATTGTAGGATGCAGCTTAGAATGAAATAAGGTGAAGGCTGACACAACCCTGATGTTTAAGGGCCAGAGATGCAGTGGTGGGAATTGGTACCTCAGCAGCCATGAAAAACTTTGATTCCTCTGTCTCTGTCTGACTGGGCATGGAGCAATCTTATATTTTTATCCCTTTCAGGTTTAAGGAAGCCATACTTCTGAAAATCAACATCAGAAAATGAGTGGTAAGGAGAGGGAACAACCTCCCTTTGCACACCCAAAAGCCACACCAAAGAAGAAGGTCTCAACCTAGTTAAATCTAGCACAACCTGTAATAGATCAGGTCTGGTCCTGTGTCCCCAGAGGTCACACGACACGTGGAACAGCTCCTTCACCATGCAAAGCAGCAGGTCCAGCTACTTCCATCTTCTCCTGTATCCCCATTCATTTTCATCCCCCTTCATCTGATATTTCATGGGGAAGTCGCCAGGACAACTACAGGAGGACCACTTGGCTGGGCTGGGTGGTTCTAGAGCAGGGACTGGTGGCTTTTATCAGCCCCAACTGATAAACCTCTCCCTCTAAGCAGTCTCATGGGGATATTCCCTTAGTTTCAATGATGTTCACCTACCTCCCCTGGGGACACATGCATGAAAGCACAAAGCAAAGCTCAGTTGCAACTCTTAATTTAATTCTGAATTATGCTGAAGACTTAATAAATGCTGAGCTGACAAAATAAACCTTTTTACTATTTTTTATTAGATGCCATCAGATCATTTGCAGTAGTTGAACAAGTCACCTGCACAGTCTGGAAATCCCAATATTGGCTATAGCAGCTTCACAAACACATCTGTTGAACTTTTTTTGTATTAAAATTGCTTTTGTTTTCAGGCATTGTGGAATTGATGAAGAGTAGAAGTTCTGTCCAGTGTTTCTCTGGAGGCTTAACCACCCCAGAATAAAATATAAATATAGATTTATCCCATAGCAAGATTTGTCTTTGACCTAAAGAAAAAAGTATTTTGCCCCAGTTGGAGTTTTTTTGTGCTGAAGTCACCTTTGTCCTTGCAAAGATAACTGACGTAAAAAGCACCCAGCTTCTTTATAAAGACTTTTCTTTGAGGTGTTCTCTTTTGCTGGCTCAGCAATGCCTCTGTGTAAAGCTCTGTAGGACCAAGTTAATGTTCTACTGAAATTCTTTGCGTTGGGATTAGTTCTTAAAATTGAATGTCTACAAAATTAGACAAATGCCTAAACTAAATACACAGGAGCTGAGCCTCGTTTCACATACTCGGAGTGAAATTTGGAGCACCAGCAGTGAAGTCATTCAAGTCTCAGCACTTGAGACCTTGTGGTCCCTGTGAGACCCCACTAGCTCTATAGTCTTAAAAGCTCCAGACACATCTTCATCTGTTATATCACACACACACAAAAGCAGCTTTCACTAAATATACCCACTCTTACATTCTTATCGTTGCTTGAAATATTTTTCTGTTCAGCCCTAAAGTTGCCTTGGCGCTGGTGAAAACTCACAGAATTAATGGCGTTCAAATCTCTCTTTTAAAGCAATTTCTTCTATTATATTCTGAGAAACCTTTCAAACTCAGTTGCAGTGGAGAAAAGCAAGAGCTGGCTGACCATCCCTGCCTTTCCATGAGCAGCATAGTCGCCATATGACTAAAATGATGATTTTTTTTTTTTCCTGCAGCCCTGTCGTAGAGGAAAAGTTCAAGGCTTGTCCTTCTGATCATGGAGAGGTCATATATGTATGTATGGTTACAATGTGTTTTCTCAGTCCTGCAATAGACACAAACACCACTAGATGTCACAACTGCCTCACGGTTTGACTTTTCTCTGAACAGCCTTGGCTGCAGAAGAACCTTTGCAGGTTCAGCTGAAGAGCAAAATGCAAGGATCACGCAGCTAATCAAAACCAAGTTTTTGTCCTCAGGAATTGCAAGATGCTTTAGGACAGACCTTTCTTGAGCAAAGAATTTATGCACTTCTGAAATGTTCTGGTTTCAGGCACAAAAATACTCTGCGGCTCGTTCAGTGTGAAAGGAAACTGTGTTGGATGGGGCTTTGAGCAACCTGGTCTGGTGGAAGGTCTCCCTGCCCGTGGCAGGGGGGTTGGAATTAGATGATCTTTAAAATCCCTTCCAACCCAAACCATTCTATGATTCCATGAAGCCTGCAGGAGGTCCCTGACTCATTGAAGCTACAGCTGAAAATCAGGGAGGACAAGAGGTCTGAAGAGGGACACAAAAACTTTGCTGAAGGCAGGAAAGCAAAGTGACCACAAGGATATTATTTTCACCTTTATTCTGATCATTTCAGTGTTGGAAGTAACTCCTCTGTCTGTTCTCTAGAGTTAGCACATGGCATTTGTATTGTGGCTGTGGCTTGCTGGTCCTGGAACTCAACACCCACCTCCTCCTACTGAAATAGTTAAGAAATAGCAATAACATGAACTGAACATAATTAGGTCAAACTTGGGGCATTTCTTGCCAAAGGGAGCTAATTATAGTGCCAAACTGCTGTAGATGTTGGCTGTGTATCTGCCCTATTTTAGCAACTTGTGGCAGAGAGGTAAATGCTTGGGACGTGAAGGAGCCAACACAGTTGCCAGTGTGAAACTCAGGGGGAGAATATTCTTCCTCCCTTCCCACCATAGTCTCATTTCTGTCTCCTCTGGTGTCACCCATAGGAACCTGTTCATCCTCAGGATTTAGCACAAAAGAAAAATGCATCTTTTTTTGGAGGGAGGTTCAAACTAATTATCTCCCACAGGCCTTTAGAGAATTATTCTTCCTCCTCTAAACACTGTAGTCAGTGCACCAGCCTGTGTCATCATTATTCACATGAAAATAATAACGAAGCTGAAGGTAATTAATTCATTTATTCACTCTGTTGTGACCAGTAATTGCTCCTGTGGATTCCTTTTTCACTCCAGTGACAACATTTATTACAAACAAAACCAAACCAAATTCCTGTGAAATTGCTATTAAAGCATTCCCTGAAGGTAAAAGGAAAAAAAAAATAGACTAAAACCAGTAAAAAGTGAAAAGAGAAAAAGAAAGCAAAAGGGATCATCAGAACAAACTGCACTGTACAAAAAGCAGTGGACATGTTTGGTGGGGGTGAATATGTACAAGTATGTGCTGAATATGTACAAAATCATAGAATCACAGAATGGTTTGGGTTGGAAGAGACCTCAAAGCTCATCTAGTTCTAACCCTCCTGCCATGGCAGGGACACCTCCCACTAGACTAGGTTGCTCAAAGCCCCATCCAACCTGGTCTTGAACACCTCAAGCGTTGGGGCATGTACCACCTCCCTGGGCAACCTGTTCCACTGTCTCACCACCCTCACAGAGAAGAACTTCTTCCTAATTTCCAATCTAAATCTCCCCTCTTCTGGTTTGAACCCATTACCTCTCATCTTGTCAGTACAAGCACTTGTAAAAAGTCCCTCCCCATCTTCCTTGTAGGCTCCTTTCAGATACTGCAAGGCCCCAAGAAGGTCTCCTTCTCCAGGCTGAACAACCCCAACTCTGCTATAAGCTTTCCACATTGCTTCTCACACACCATCTATCAGCCCCCAGCCTGGTGTACACACCAGGATGCTCCTTCAGGCTTGACTCATCTTGCTGTTCCTCCTCCTCTTCCAAGGTGTCCTGGTTTTGGTTGGGAAAGAGTTAATTTTTCTTCTTAGTAGCTAGAACAGTGCTGTGTTTTTGATTCAGTATGGGATTTGGTATGAGAAGAATGTTGATCATATACTGATGTTTTTAGTTGTTGCTAAGAAATCAAGGACTTTTCAACTTGCCATGTCTTGCTGGTCTGCAGGCACACAAGAAGCTGGGAGGGAGTGTAGCCAGACCAATGGACCCCAGCTGGCCAGTGGAATATTCCATATCATACAACATCATGCTCAGTATAGATGAGGGATGGCCAGGGTGTTGGCTCTTCTCTCTTCCAGGATTTCAGTTTGGGGATTTTCTCTCCTCCAGACTTGCTAGCCAGGAACTGTCTGGGCATTGGGTGGTGGGTGGTGAGCAGTTGCATCCTGCATCACTCATTTGCATATTCTATTACTACCATTGTCATTACTATTTTTATTTTATTTTTTTTTAATTTCCATTTTTTAAATGTTTTTATCTCAACCCATGAATCTCCTCACCTTTACCCTTCTAATTCTCTCTCCATCCCCTGGGGCAAGGGAAGGTAAGCGAGTGGCTGGGTGGTATTTGGCTGTCAGTTTAAACCACAGAAGGCAAAGATTAAACCAAGGAAAAACCTGGTTTAACTTCATCCCTAAAATGGAGATGAAATGGAAAATCCAGGAGCTTTGTGTCCCAACACTTAAATTCTTCAGCTAAATTCATATCCTGAGTGTCCTTTTCTAAAAGCTGGGTGCATTTAACAGGAAAAAGATTTTGAATCCCACAAAGATAAAAGGCACTTTTCCCTTGAATGAGCTCTGGATCAGCGGGTAACAGAGGAAACCCCCTGGAGGGTCTCCCACCCACAGCTCTCCCACCTCTGTGGGAGACATCCCACCATGGAACATCAGAAGCACACCAGCTCTGAGTGCTTTTCCTGACCAAGGGGCATTTTTTCAGCTCAATGGGGTTTCCACTTGGTTACACCACTTCAGTGGGTCCTGCAGAAGATTATCAGCTGGCTGCTCTACCCCTCCACTGAAACACCCAGGGACATTTACCATCAAACAGAAATATTTGCAATATTGAAAATCCCTGGGATTATTCACAGGGTTAGAATTAGATGAGCCCAAGTCCTGGAGAAAGCTTCAGTAAAACACAGCTCATCATACATCTGCAGGTGACAAAATATGATTTTGATTGGATATACTTGTGCAGTAATAAGAAATCTGTAATTTCTGTGGTGATAACACTCAAAGACATTAGGAAGCTAAGTTTTAAAATGGCCAGTTTCTCAGTTATTTTCATCATCCTTATGACCAAAGAAACAAGGGAAACACTGTATAAAGGAGAGCTAGGGTTGTTGTCTGATCTCAGATAGTCATCATTCTGAAAGTGTAAATGAGTCAAAGATGACAAGTAAATGAAAACATGTGGAAAGGCACATGTAGCCACAGAGGAGACCCTGAATGCATCAGCTGAGTGCAAGAAGGCAAAGCCACCAAGGGTCCTAGCTGCAGGGACCAAGTCATCTGCTCACTGGATATCCATCCAATGCCTTTATCTCCACAAGCCAGAGCAGTGCCCTTAGATTTCCTTTGTCTCTAGTTCCCCATGTCTATCTTCCAGTATCTTAAGGGGGCCTACAAGAAAGCTGGGGAGGGCCTTTTTAGGATGTCGGGGAGTGGTAGGACTTGGGGGAATGGGTCAAAACTAGAGGTGGGTAGATTCAGATCAGACGTTAGGAAGAAGTTCTTGCCCATAAGGGTGATGAGACACTGGAACAGGTTTCCCAGAGAGGTGGTGGAAACCCCATTCCTGGAAATTTTGAAGGCCAGGCTGGATGGGGCTCTGAGTTACCTGATCTAGTGGGAGGTGTCCCTGGCCATGGCAGGGGGTTTGGAACTAGGTGATCTTTAAGGTCCCTTCCAACCCTGACAATTCTATGATTCTGTGATCTCCTGTGCACTTGCCTGTTGCCTTTGAGGTCACCCCAGTGTCCCGTTCTCATGCACACTGGCTCTCTGCCATGCTGGCTTTGCTTCCTCCATGTTGGGGTGGACTGCAGAGGAGGAGGTGGACCACAGGTTAGGAGATGGGTCATGGGTGAGGAGGTGGCCCACAGCTCTCCACTGATGGACTGTAACATGAACCCAGAGTGGCACAAAGGTGTCTGAACTGCCTTACCCATCTCAAAGCCTGGCCAGATGGTTCTCACCTTGTCTATGCTCATGTAATTTGCATGACTTGCCTGTCACAAGATTATTTATTACACCAGTTTTAGTCAAATTCCTCTTCTGCACTTTAAAGCAATGCTTTTTTTTGTCTGTCTGACTTCAGATGCAGACTAAAACCAACAGAGGCCAGTAGGTCTGCTCATGCTTACATGCTTTGCTAAGTGAGCATTTTTGTTTGGCTCAGTGACACTTTCTTTTGAGATAATACCAAATCAAGCCCAATGCCAACTGCCCTTCATGTCCAGAGGGAAAAGAAACTCAGCCCATAATTTACCACAGTTAGGATGAATGGAATGGAATGGAGAAGAGAAGAGAAGAGAAGAGAAGAGAAGAGAAGAGAAGAGAAGAGAAGAGAAGAGAAGAGAAGAGAAGAGAAGAGAACCCCTCCTATCCTCAATATGTATCCCAGCTTCTCCTAAGTCAATCTAGCGATTCCTCAATGAAAACATTCGTAGTCTAGTCATAGCTATAGATACAGCCCATCTCCTGCCCTATGTCAGTCTGGAGAAGCATCATGTGAGACCCAGGGAAGCTTCCTTCCTTCTGCATACTGTCCAAGCTGTGCCACTTGGACCAGCCCATCCTTGGCACATGGTGAGATGGAGCTTTATCAGAGATGCCCCAGGTGACCATCTTCAAGACAGCAAAGCTTCATTGTCTATTTTGCCTCCACTGTGTGGCCTGCCCTCCCTGAGCATTACATATATTTGTCTGGAGAATCCTTGCCCATTTCCAGAAAAATGGGATGGTTTTAAACCATCTGTTTATCAACAGGGGTGACAACTCCTATTGCCAAGTGAAAAATGAGAGCCCTTGTCTCTTTTGTCTTCTTGGAACTGTATCACAAAAAGGCAACCCCGTGGCTGGTCAGGTTTGGTCAGGACCCAGTGATGCTCTTTAGCAACCTGGCTGCTGGCATCTGAGGGCTTTAAATCAGATCTTCACAGGTGGTGAAGGTGATGGTAGGACTGATAGTGGCAAGCACTGGATGCACGGAATGACTGGCTGCCTGGCAAGGAGCCCCGTCCCAGTGCAGCCACGTTTCACCGTCCATCTGATGGGGAGGTGAACAATATAAATTTGAGTGTGTTGCTTTCCATCTTACTCTGCAAAAATTAGCTGTTGTGTTTCTGCCCTGCTCTGGCTGGTTCCCAGAAAGCATCCCCTGCTTCCACTTGGGTTTTGTGGGATCTTTCAGCTCATGAATCTCCATATCCTCCCCCTGAGCACACCTTGCGTCAAGGTTTAGGATCAGTCTGCTGGACCTATGACAGACACTCTCTGCTATCCCCTCTTTGACCTCCAAAAAGGGGAAGAGAAAGGGGATAAGGGAGAGAGACTTCTGGATCACTGTTGGCCCCCCTCCCAAATGCGAGAGAAAGGGAATGAGAGAGGCTTCTGGGTTAGAAAAGAAAATTAAAGCAGCTTTAATGAAGATAATAATAATAAAATGGAATATATACAAATATATACAAAACCAGTATTGAACTCAACCTCCCAATGGCAATTACATCACTGTCACCACTGAGGCTGTGCAGCAGGCACCAGGAAAGTCCCAGACTGGGCTCAGCAGCAGATGGGGACTGGGTTCAGGAGCTGGATTCTGGAACACACAAGTTGAGACCAAAGCCAGAATGGATGGAATCCTCCTCAGATGCCAGCCATTGAAGAAGAGGAAGTCATGGGAAGGGAAAGGAAGGGAAGGGAAGGGAAGGGAAGGGAAGGGAAGGGACCTTCATGATGCCTCATCTTGATACTGAATATGACGTATATGGGATGGAATACCTCGTTGTTCAGTTTATGATCCCCTGTCCTGACTGCTCCACCCTGCAGATGTGACTTTTCACTTTCTGCACCCCCTGATGTGCTACACAAGATTTAGCAGTGACCTTGTTCTGCACACACCAATCCTTGGTAGTAACTCTAAACATCAAGTGTTATCACTGCTAGAAGCAGACACTGTCTGCAAAAATATGCCAGTAACTTCAGAAAGTGCAGTTACTTAGAAGAGACTTGGCTGAAAAGTAAAATCATTGAACAGAATAGGTTTGGTTCTAACACAAACCAGGACATCTTGGCATAGAACAAGCCCAGTAAATGTGTCATGCCAGGAGTTTTCCTACGAATTGCAATAGATTTTTAAAACCACATCTCACTCAAAATTTGAAAACATCTTCCTTCTCCCTCTCTGGATCCATCTGCAGCTAACCCTGATTTCTGGTTCATTAGCTTCACCCATCTCACTGAGGTTGTTCCTGCTTTGCATGGAGGTGAGAAACTGTGTGTCATCACCCTCTGATAATATAGTCTAGGTTGCGCTTTCCTACCGAGTAAGCAACAGCTTGGACTGGCATGAAGTACTCTGTATTTTCTGGAGTAGATCTGAAAAAATATCTCTGCATCCTCCACTGAATATTCTGAATTTGGGAAAAGGTTGTATCCATCCTTTTCGCTTTGACCCATCTCTACTAAAATTGCATTTTCTGCTTGAAATAAAGCAGTACTTTGCTGAAGTGTTATCATGGTTCTCTGATAGTGAGAGACTGGAGGGCAGGAGGGGATGGGGGTTGTTGTCTGGGGTAGGCAGTCCCAGGAGGTGATGGGTCCTGCCTAGAATAGATGGGGTGAATCCCATGTAGCTTTTGAGTGGGAAGTGACGTGAGACAAATCCAATTACTGGTGCAGTAAAACTAGGACTAAGTTGCCCCTGGTCCTTCTATAGCTGTCTGCTTGGTCAAATGGGTGCAGAGATAGATCAATAAATGGATAAATGTATTAGAGCAGACAATGTTTGTCCGTGCTTGGCCAGCCGTCTGGCTAAATAGCAGTATTGATCCTGCCAAGAATGACATCCCTGAAATATCTAACTTACTCCTCAAGCAGTAAATACAGGCCTTCGGGCATGAACTTTCTGCTGAGTAACTGCACAAAGTGGGCTCTTCTCACAGTGGTTGTTTCTTATTTATTTCTCTTAAATTAGTCCACTGAAGACTAGACAGGCACCAGGTTTATTTTCCTTCTCATTTACTCAACATCCAGTTTGGAACTTCAAGTATTATTTAATCCAGAAGTTTTTGAAGTGGTCGTTGACCAAAGCTTATTTGTTCCTTTACAACCAAAATGTTCCCAATCTGGATGATTGAAACAAGCTACCAGAACTCACATTAAGCACTTAGTGACTGTACCACTTCTGTGAAGCAGAATGTGAGAGTTGCATTGAAACATAAAATGCATATATAGGAATGGCATATGATCCCCCACATGAAATGCTGCCTGCCCAGGAGCTTAGAAACGTGTCCATCTGACTTCTAGAAAAGAAACATCATACGCTTCATGTGGATGCTCCATCCCTGGAGGTTTTCAAGGCCAGGTGGGGTGGGGCTCTGAACACCCTGGTCTAGTGGGAGGTGTCCCTGCCATGACAGGGAGGTTGGAATTAGATGATCTTTAAGGTTCCTTCCAACCCAAACCATTCTATGATTCTATATATTTTCTATCTTTTTTACAAGACTCAAAACTAATTTAGTTAAAAAATAGTAAAAGGAAGAAATTTTTCAGACAGGATAAATTTAAAAATACCAAACCTGTGAATAGTGTTTTGACATGATTTTGACTAACATGCGGCAAAACATTGCTGGCACCTTCAGCTGTACAATCCTGTGAGCAGAGATTTTTCTAATGATTCTTCTACAACTGAGAGTGCTCAATCTGCTAGAAGTTCATGCTGACTAGCTTTAAAAGTGAAGGAAAACTCCACAATACTGGGAAGGGACATCCTGTGGCCAGCCCAGATGCTGCTGAGGCAACCATGTCAGCTGGGCAGAGCGTCTGAGGAACTAAAAATGAATCCTCACAGGCACCTGTGGGCATCAGAGGTACCAACACATCAACCCAACCTGTCCCATGTGCTGGTGTCCCTGCGGACAGGGTGAAGAAGCCAGGCTGGGGAGTGTGCAGCTCCCTGCTCTTCTGGGATAACCAGGATGGGGGAGACTGAGGGGTGACTTTATTGATGTTTATAAATACGTTAAGGGAGTGTCAGGCGGATGGAGCCAGGCTCTTCTCAGTGGCAGCCAATGACAGGACAAGGGGCAATGGGTGTAAGCTGGAACATAGGAGGTTCCACATAAATACAAGAAACTTCTTCCCAGTGAGGGGGACAGACACTGGAACAGGCTGCCCAGGGAGGTTGTGGAGTCTCCTTCTCTGGAGACGTTTAAAGCCCACCTGGATGTGTTCCTGTGAAACTTGGTCTAGGTGATCCTGCTCTGGTGGGGGGATTGGACTAGATGATCTTTCAAGGTCCCTTCCAATCCCTGACATTCTGTGATTCTGTGATCTGTGCTGGAAAACATCCAGCACCACCACTCCTCACCCTGTACAACAAACCTATGGATTAAACATAAATTATTTTAATGCTCTTCAGCAAATTTTCCATCCTGGAGGAAAGCAATGCTGTGAGAGGGTGGAGGAGGGAGGAGACCCTTTGTGGGGTCCCTATTCTGTAGATACTAGGGATGCACACAAAGAATGCTGCTGAAGGGCTTCACTGCAGGCAGAGCCTCATGGAGTAGGAATTGCGGCAGTGGCTGTCACAGAGAAACACAATAATAAGCATGATGTAGTTCCTCCAAAACACTCATTTCTATTCAAGTTGAAAAAAAACAATTTTTTTTAATAAAACGTGATCTCTCCAGCCCCACATAAAACTGTCTGATACCCTTCCACTTCTGATATCCAAGAGATATGGCTAAGTAAAGAAGGGATTAATCAGTTTTATAACACAACATTCAAACTGAAATAATTTGTGAAGCATCTTTTGCACTGACTGTACCACTCTGCTTTCCCAGCTACTGCAAATGCCCAAGTGCCAGCTTGAGTTTAGAATACTCCAGTAAAGTAAAACTCAAGTGGGTTGTCTGCAGATACCTGCCAATGTTACTCTTTCCTTGTTAAAAGTATTTCCAAATCAGGTAATAACTACAGAAAATTCTCTATATTCCCTATTACTATCCCCCCATTTGTTTTCCAGTATAACCTTTTTCTTCATTTAAAACCCAGATAGAAAGGTCACTGTTGATGAGATAATAACTCTAAAGGATCTGTAGATGCTGTTCACTTCCTTTAATCCATCCATTGCCCTCTGATAGGAATGGGCTCCATCCCTGGCAGAATGACCTTGTTCCAAACTTAGTCCATGGAGCCGGATCTATCTGTGACATCCAAAGTAACACTGACAAAATCCCAGATCAGGGCAATGATTTTGTTGAAGATCCTGCCCTAGGCTCCCATGATGACTCCCTGCATCCAAAGATACAATTGTAAGCTTGGCTGTGGACAGTCATGCTTGTTTTCCTCCAGCTACTGCAGGTCACCATGTTGAAAGCATGATGGGCTGGGTTACAGAGACCAACCCAAATACAAAACACCTATCCTTGGGGACCTCACGGTTTATGGGGAAGCAGGTGCCCTTTTGACTTCATTACCATGTGTAAAGAAACACTATTAACTAGGAGCTACACAACAAGCCACTGGAGAATCTCACCCCACCAGTTCCCCAGTGGACATTTGTCCAGGTCACTGCAGGAGAGCACAGATGAGAGGTAGTTCAGGGGTGAATCCTTCCAGCCCAGATATCCCTCCCAAACCTTGGTAGATCTATGAGACACATGGACCTCTGTGCAATAATATCTCCTGCCCCACTCCAGTCCTTTGACAAGCTTCCAAAAAGCAGATGAGGGAGCAATAGTGGCCTGGGGCTGCTGGGCAGCATCCTGCCCAGGAGAGTCCAGGGAGGGGGCTTGAGTGATGGCATGCTTGAAAAGGCTGTAGATAGCCAGGGCTAGTCATATCTGCAAATCCACATGAAAAAAGTAGAGCTTCAGCAAAAGCATGCAGTGAACCACAAAACCCTGGCCAGTCAACACATGTTGCTTGAACTCTCAAGTATGGAAGAAATCTCTTCATAAACCACGACCACAGGAGCCTTCAGCACATAGCTGACCTGCAGAGAAACCTGCAAGTAACCTGGCAGAATTCTAAGAAAGTGGTGGCTCTGCAGCCAAATGGCTGTTTCCCAAGATGCTCACATAGTGGATCATGACCACCGTGACCACCTCAGTAGAGAGAAACAATGAGTATCTCCTTGCTCTTCAATTATACAAGATTTTGGTACATTAGTCACGAGCTGTTGGATTCGACTGTTCACTGATCTGATCCAGCCCTCACTAAGCTATATATAAAAGTAAAAAAAAGGATGATAATCTGTCCTTCAAAAAACAACACTCATGTAAGGATTAGAGGAAGGCAAGACTGTCTTGTTTTCAGCAAGGAGTAGAGATAGGAAGCAAAGCCTCACCCTGGACCGTCTACATTTACAGCAGGGTTTTCACTTTAATTGCCAAATACATTACGTTGGGATTAAGCTGCAGAGGTTATTAAATACTGATTACCAGAAGACAGAGCACTGTGACAGGCAAATAACCTCCAAGTTCCTGAAATTAAGGCTCTGAAAAGGTTTTAAGGGAATTAATATTTAATTAATGATTTTGATCTATAAGGCATTCCAGTAATAGCTTCACTGAGAGATTACACAAACTTGTCAAACTTTCCCAAGTAGAAAAGATACTTGAGGCCAGTACTTTTTTTTAATTCATCCTGCACTGGGAGACCACCAGGAGAGAATTCAGAGCTTGGTGAACAATAGAAGGACCATTCCAGTCAGCAGGAGCTTTAGCTTCTGTGATTTTATTTTTCTGCATGATCAAATTTATGCACACAAATTTTTAATAGTACAGCATGAGATCAACTTTGAATTTAGCGTGATTAAAAATATCCCTAATTCAACACCCCAAGTGAATTTGGATATTGAAGCATAGGGATGTTTACAGAGACAAGAAGTTTGGCTTAAAGGTCACTTTTTCTCTTCCACTGAATTTCATCTTTCTGCTGCTGACTTCCAGAAACAACATAAATCAGGAGCAGCATTTAACTTTCCAACATGATTGATGATTTCTGTTACAAAATTTATCTTACACTCCAACATTCTTGTACAAAGTCTTTTTTTTCACTAAAAAAAGGAGTTTATGTAATTTTTTACAGTCAAGCCCAAGTCACTGATCCTTTACTGTTTTGCTCACTACATTTACCTCAACGATTTGACATAATTTTCACAAGGCTTTAAGTGTTACTAAGGAAGTTTGACAGATGTTTTTGTCAGTAGCTGTAAAAATACAGTCAGGAAAGTCCACTGAACTAAAACTAATAAATATCTGGTATCGATTTCCCTATAGAGATAATGCTACAAAAAAACTTCTACAGAAAAATTTTCATTAGGGAATTTTATGGTAATTTATAGTGCCCTTGCAGGAGATAAATCCCATACGAGGTTCAAGATACCTAAATAACAGATCTGTTAAATTGTCTAAGTATATAGAGGCTTTTTAACTCTCCTGATCCTGATGGGTTGTGGAGATACAAGGATGACACAACTCCCATTAAAGCTACTGGAAGGGAAAATGAATAAACTTTAGAAGTTTTAGGTACAAAAAAATGGCAGCTTCTATGTCTTTAAGTTCATCTTCGAGCTGACACTCAGTACCTTTTTTGCTGATGTACTGAGTAAAATAAAACTGCAAAGAAGTTTTGGAGGATTCACAAGGCTTGATAAATTTGAATAATCATATTGAAAATGAGGAGTTCTTTCCTTTTCCTCTTTCTTCCCTGGTGCAGCTGGACCAAACCCAACATCACTACACAAATTTTGGTTAATGTACCTGGTTACAAAATGAATCTGGCTTTATGCTTAAAAGATATTAATACTCGTTAGAGCTTACTAATATTCATTACAGTTAATTTTTGTCATTAGTTATAATATGGTTATTTTCTCCTTATCACTTTGGCTATAATCACTTGGTTTAACACACAGGGCACTCACCTGATTAATTATTTTTACCTCTTTTTATGTCACATTTCTCAGAACAATAATTATGTCAGATCATAAATCCCATCCTACAGTGACAATAATAAAAACCTGACAGTAATACTTGCTTAATAATGTGGAACAAGGTAATTTAGTTTTAACTAAACACTTAATTTCTTTCTACTTAGTTTAATTAATTCAGCCTAATTATTTAACCTATTAACCAGAGGTTAATTAAATTGACACTGAAGCGCTCTCTTACTATATTTATATTGCTTATTTTTTTTTGGAATGGGACTCATGTTTCATTACCTCTCTTGCTCGTTAATTTTAGTGCTGCTGTTGCTCTTTCTTGAAACGTTTGTTTTCTCCAGGGCCAAGTTAATCCATAATTCAGTGCTAATGGTAAATCACTTGTGCATTACCCACCGTGCGTGGTCCAGAAGGTGATGCAGGGTTTGTGTGCAGGGGCTGGATTGTATCCATCGGGTAACAGGACCTGCTGCAGGAACACACCCTAAAATAGGCACAACCATCCTGCCTTGGACTTTAAAAGGACACCTCCTTCCACCTGCTTTTTTTCCTAATGCCATCTTCTAAAAATATGTCCCTGCTCTTCTTCCCGAGCTGCAAGGGAGCAGGGTGGGATAGAGGTCACAGCCTCATTTCTAAAGGCTTCTTAAGACTTGAAATAGTCCAAAGCAAATGCCACAGTGCAAACCAGCCAAGGTGTTAACATAAAAATCAGCAAAGTCAAGCCCAAGAGCTACTGGGAGCAGCCCATTGGTGTGGCCACAGCTGAACTGCCCCTACCCAGGGAAGTCATGGGTACCTGCAGTGCCTGCCCTTATCTGAAGATCTACCATGGCATGCTCACCATCTCTCAAAAACCATATATAATGATAATGCTGATAGTCTAGAAAAAACAATGATCAGGGACTAGAAACACCTCTGCTGCCCATACACTCAATTCTCATCAAAAATGCTCATGTCTAGACAGGTAAGCATCAGTGTGAACAACTGTGTTCGTGACAGAGAAGAGCCATGGCACAGCAAGGCCACCCTAGGACAGAATGGACTCCCTGCATCACATCGAAATGTGCCCCACGAGTGCTGGCAGGTGAAGATGTGGATGGTCATGACAGGTCAGGGAGCCTGGCAGCCTCTGAGGGAAAGGACCAGACCATTCTTAAGAGCCCTTTAATGCAAAAATCTATCTATTGACTCTGCAAATCAGAGCTAGAGGAGTTTGCACAAAGCCTCCAGAACTGGTTCAGACACCAAATTTTCTCCAGCACTTCAGGGATTTTAATTCCATCCAGATGTTTTAATTCCATCTCTATAGTACAGGGAAGTCTGTACCCACAACCCACAGCCCAAGACCCACTCAAAGTCCCATCCCTGCAGGGGCATCTGTTGCAAAAGCACCCACCAGTGCTCCCTGCATCCTAAGCACCCAGAGAACCTCAAAAGTCAGACCTGCCACCTCCAGGCTTAGCTTTAACAAGCTAAGCACAAAGCTGAATGAGGTCACATCTGGTCCAGGGCCAGAAAGTAATGGTGCGGTAATGGTTTTATTGGCTTTTTGAGAAGGAGCTGTTTGATTTCACAGAGAGAGAGGAGAGTCAACAGCAACATTCGCTCCCGCTAATCTCATTTCCAGGAGCATGCTGAGTGAGAAGGCACTTGGGCACAAAGCTCTGCTCCATTGCTCTCTGTTTATCTAGGATTACATTAGGGGCCCAAGACGCATCTGAAAACAGCCCATGGCAAGAACTAGGGCTTTGCAAACTTCTACAGCATCAGGTTTATAGGAAGAGATATTCCAGTGTCTCCAGCAAGTTGTTGGCTGGATAGCAGCCAGTTTGCTCAGTGCTTCAGAATTAACAGAATAGATGTGCAGGAAGGGGAAGATTTAAAGACATAAAATTAGCTCATTTTTGTTAAAAAAAGGAGCTGTATTTAGATGCACACGTTTTACACATGCAAATTTAAGACATGCAAATTTAAGACATGCAAATTGAAGACAGTCTGGGGATAAGCCTGCAGCTAACAAGTGCTGATCAGATAATCTGGTTAATTTAAAATAATGTTTTAACTTTAAGCTTAATGTTTTCACCTTAATCTTAATGTTTTAACCTTTAACCTTAACTTTTTTACCTTAAGCAAAAAGAAATCAAATGCAGAAGGGTGAATCTGGCCTGGGTGAAGGGTCCTTGTAAGGGGGAAACCACAGAAGTTAGTCTGATGATGATCTGCCCCATTGTCCACAAAATAGTTACTTTAAGAACCAAGTTACCACCAAATCTAGTATAACAGCTCTTTATTTCAGTGTCTACAACACAAAGAGAGGGCTTGCATTTTGACATGAGAACCGTGCAAAGCACCTATACACCGAGAACAAGATATTGAACAAGTGTCTCTCTCCTGCTATACGTGGAAAACTTAGGCAGGAAGACTCCACTTTCCTGTGCGTTCTGCTGTGTCCTTCCACAAATCAACCAGCTGCGAGGGGTGATAACCTTCATTCCAAACCAAGAAATTTGCCACTGAACAGTATTCCAATGCTGTCCTAAGCTGCTCAAATATGCTTCTGTAAACTTCATCAAGGACCCAGTTCTGCTCTTGGTTGACAAGAACAAAGTCCCAAACATCTCCAGCTACAGAAACAGACTTTAATCAGAGGTACTGGATTAATGGAGAGCAGAATTTGGCTCAAAGGATGAACGTCTCCTCCATACAGAGGCCCAGAAAAGGCCCTTAGTAATGTCTCACAATGGGATGTAGAGACCACCATAGGCTCAGAGAATTGTCATGTGCACAGAGGACAACTAGACATCCCGAACTATTAAAAAACAGTGGTATAGAAAAATAAAAGGCATAAAATACCGAACCAAAAAGGTTCCAAATAAGGCATCAGCAGGTCCCGACTGGATGCGCTCCCGTTCCGTGCATCACCCTCCCAGCCAGCGTGGTTAGGAATGATGCATTGGGATTGTATTTCTGACCTCAATCCTTAAGCTCCATGAGCAACCAGAAGGGTTCAAGTTCTGTTCGAAAATAGGGAAAAAAAAACCAACAACCCCGAAACACAAAACAAGGAGTCTTCTTTTTGGTAAGTATTTCTTAGAAAACAAAATAAAAACGTTAAAGCAATTTGTTTAAATGATTCTTTTAAAAAAAGACAACATTCCTGTAAAGTAAAAATATATATATATAGAAATAGAATATAATTTTGTTTGTTTTTACAAAAAGACATTCAGCATCACGTCAGCGGATTCTGATCAACCTCCCCTCTGTCTGCTGCGACAACCGCTGCTCGTTAAGGCAAAACGTCAGGTTGGCACCATTACAACAGCTGAGTCAAACTGGCCGAAGGTGAAGCAGAGCAGGCAGCTCCAAAGCTGCCCTCAGCGAGGCTGCTTCTCCCTCACGCTGACCGAGCCGTCCTCCATGCCGAAGTACACCACCTCTGCCATGTCAATGAAGAGCCCCGTCTCCACCACACCTGGGGAACAAGAGTTCATGTGCTGGTTAATGCCAGAGACACCCCACCACTTGGATCCTCTGCTCTGGCTATAGGGTTTGGTCATTAAGAGGCACCAACGCCTCTACCAGAGGTTTGGAGAGAGGTGTCCATCATGGGTGATGTGAAGTGCTGGGGCCTGAGTTGGAGTTGACCTGTGGATAAGTCACAACCCAGCAGAATGTTTTGTTTCCCCCACTGGCTTCAGGTTCCAGAGGTAGAACCTGGCCCACCTGTGTCTCTGCCCTGACCCAGGTGGTCATGGTTGGTGTGGTGAGTGAGGCCAGGACTATATCAACCAGGAGCTGATCAGCTGGAGGAGCTTCCTGTTGGGTGTGGCTTCTGTTGGGGCTGGTTGCATCTTGCTCTTGGTGGTGTCCTTCCATGTGAAGGGCTGCTGAGGGACTCACCTCTGTCTGTTGTGTCCAGCAGACAATGCTGCCACTCCAGTGGGCAGTGGAGGAGCTGGACCCACAGGAACATGTGGCAGGATTGTTTGAAAGAAGACTTTTGAGGGGATGTTGCTGAGTTCAGTGGTGGGCTGTGTGATCAGGGACTGATGGCAGCATAAAATAATGGTGGCTGAACCAGCACAACAGTGATGTTTCATCAGCTGCAGAGGGAGCCTCAAGAAATCTTCTCCATGTGGCCACCCCAAAAGGAAGCTCTCTGTAGTGTAATAAACAACTCCCAAAGCTCCTGTGACATTCACACCACTCCAGCCACCACCGTTACACCAAAACAATCATGAGTGTGGTATTTTCAGCCATCTGATGAACCACAGGAGCAAGAGAAAGCTACCCACAACCACAGGCTTACTCACTTTGCCTTTACAGACAGCTAAAAAAAAAAAACCTGTCCTGTTAGAGAACACTTGTTCAAATGTTAAGACATGGCAGATCTGATGCTGCCTCTGCAATTTGTGGCCTGTTTGCAAATGTACTTTTGGTTGCATTTAATTATGGGGTGCTCCTAACTTCACAGTGATCACTGATCCGCAGCCAGAGGCCAGGAAGGTGGGAAGAAATGGAGGAAAAGGTCTACCACAAGTGCAAGGTGGCCAGAGCCCTGCAAACATCACTGTATTTAGGCGTTAACAGTTTTGCTTATCCACTTCTGGGTAGAGAAGATGCTCTTCTGCCCTTAGCAGTTCTATTTCTGAGCAGTAAATGGTGCTGAGACCATCTCCATACAGTGGAATAGGTGCCATCATCTACAATTCACCTCTCAACCAAAAGAGATGGAAAGAATTCCTTCCTGTTTTATTTGTGGACAGCATAACCAGCCACTGTTTCTCTCTTGCATAGAAATAGCTCTAATGATACAGACATGTTTGCACACCCATGGGTGGCAACCATAGGATGCAAAGCACTGTACCAGGGACAGCCCAGACCAGCTGTGGTCACCAGTTCATCTATATAGGCCACTGGTTCATTTAAGTCTGCTTCTGCCAAAGGTCTGAACCTGCCAGCTACTGCTGGCTGCGAGTAAGTGCCAGATAATTATTTAGATTACAAAGACACCAGGACAAGCCAAGGCAGAAGTAGCATCCCAGCAATTTGCTCCTAGAGCAGGAAAAAAATAAAATGGGTGTATTTTCAGTAAATCAGCCTCACAAGCAGCACTGAGGGAAGAAAACCAACAAACAGAAGCAACTAGAAGTTACTGGTAACTCTTCACCCAGCTACACCCATGGCCTCTGCCTGCTCTTGTGTTTTAATTGAGGTGACAGGACAAAATGTTGCTGCTTTGTGGGGACGTTGGGGTTTGTGCAACAGGATCCTGACCTGTTCCTGCACGCTCTGACAACGCATGAACAGTCAGTGAAGGCAGTTGTGTAATGGACTTCAGGGGTGGGCAGGTATCTGGGATAAACTCAGAGATAAAAGATACAACAATGTGTATTCAAAAGCTGACCAGATTCAAGAGCAGACTTTGCCAAGATAACCAGAAAAATACCCAGATGTGGCTGAGCTGGTCTATCTGCTGCTTCTCTGAAGTCTGGAGGGTGCTACTGGGCACACCTGGATTGTCCAGAAGCAGCTCAGGTCTGGGCAGCAGGAAGGAGAAATCCTTCCCATCGTTTAGAATTCCTTCTCTCAAGCAGAAATGAATGTAGGGACCCAGAGGAGGGTAGCAAACACCCCCCCCCCCCCCGTATTTCCTCCTGTCCATGGAAGAGCTCCCATGGTCACGGTTATCTAGCTCAGACCAAGCCCCAGCCAGCTTTTTTTTTAAATCACAGAGATTACCTGGTATCATTTTTATAGCAGTGTTCACTTCACTCCATTCATGAACCTTGTCAAACTTCCAGTCCAGGATGAAGTTCCCATTGTCTGTCACCACAGGGCCCTGGGAAGCAAACCCATTTGTCACCACCATGAGCTCCTTGTCTACAAGTCTAGCCAGGGAGTGTCACAGTCCTCACCAGGACCAGCCATCCCCGCTGCAATGGTTTACAGAGTCATCACTCAAGTGAATCAGGGCACTCCACAATAAGCCTGTAAGTAAAACCATCACCCAAGGCAACTGCTTGTTCCTTGTTCTCCTGCGTATAGATGATCATGCAGAAGCTGGAAACAACGATGCAATTTCATCACTGCAACAGGGGATCCTTTTCACAAGAGTAAAGCCAGATTAATGTCTAATAAAGGCTACTACAGGCAATTGAAGCCAAAGTAATCCCCCTTTGCCCCAGTGATGAGTGTGCTGCTGGATGCCATGGGGAGGTCTTGGAGAACCGTGGGACTTCAGTGTCCCAGATGTGTCCAGCACTCTCTCAAGACCAACAGAAGGAGCAACTGGGTCCTTTCAGCAGAGCAGAGACAGCTGGGGCTGAGGACAAGGCATTTCAGCAGCACTGAGCAGGGTGTGCAACCACACATGCCAGGAGGGATCAGCATCCTCCAAGAACACAGTTCATGCTGGAGCAGCACTGATGTGCTGGTCTCAAGTTCACAGAGAACTGGTTTGCTCTTCTCAGGCACCCAAATGCAGTCCCTAGAGCCTCCTGAGATTAGACTCATTAAAAACAAGTATTCAGGATCAGGCTTTACCTCCAGCCCTCAGAGCAGACCACTCTCCTTTCCCAGTGCATGCAACATGAGCTGGTGAAGTCCCACTGCCCAAGTAAGGGTGGGACAGAGGCATCAGAAACAAAGGAGCTTCAGGTTTAATTTAGTCTGGCTCCATGTGGTACAGAGGAACCTGAGATGGAGTGTGAGCTACCCCTACAACCTGAGACCCTCAAGGAAGGATCTCCAGCCCTCGAGCCCCGCAACATCCCCACAGAGCAGTAGGTCAGACCCAGGCTGGCAACTCCTCCTCTCCCTGCTCAGGGATATTGCTTTAGGAGACATAAACCAGAGAGGCTTTCAATGAGCAGCCTGAACACCTAAACACATTAAGCAAAGTATAATTAGGAGGAATTATACAAGATGCCACTCACGGCAGTGAAAGCTCAGATTTAATGAAAGGCCAGACCTCTGGTCCTCCATTTGCTCCTGAGGTGGCTCCTCTGGGATGTGGGACACGTACCGCTTTGCTAACAGCCATCCGCAGCTCCACTGAACCTCCAAAGTTCTTGGTCAGGGCTCTGGTGACAGGGACGTAAGCCATGGGGATGACTTCGATAGGGATTCCCTTCTTCCACTGCTCCCCAAGACTCTGAGATTTTTTCCTGAGGACACAGTTTGAGGTGGGATCAGTGTCAGACATTACACTGCTAACCCCATCCACATTATCACACTACCTCTTGCAGACCCCTCAGGCACAAGGCTCTGGAGGACACAGCGATCAGTTCACCTGTTCACATGTGTTGGAGGAAGCAGTTTAATGCATGATGCTCTATTCACTCATAAACTCTGTTTTGACATGTTTTGGACAAGCAGGACATGAGTTGTTTTTTCTACAGCCCCGCAGCTGCATGTACAGAAAGGGAAATTTATTCTGACAATCACTGGGCTCAAAGAGCAGAGCAGCCACTTCCTCACAAGCTCTGCTGACTCCTAAGCAGGCCTGCTGAGTTGAAAATGAAGAAAAAAACCTAAATTGAATTGCTGAAGCACTAGGAGTCAGGCTCATTTCCACCGATTCCTGCTCCCCTGACCCACTGAAAGGGCAATAATGGCATGAGAGGACCATCTGAATCCTCCCATGGGACAGAGAGGTAGAATGAATAGCAGTATCTTCACCTGTAATCAGCAATAACGATGAAGCACTTTGCATATCCTGCAACTATCTTCTCCTGTGTCAAGCAGCCACTGCATGGAGACAAAAATAAACAAAATCAGAAAACATCAGACTGCTCCTCAATGTGCCTGATGGCTCCTCCACCATGTTCTTGCTGGGTTTGGTGCTGCTGTTGCCCCATATCAGGGCTCCTTCCCCTACCCCATCACTTTATCCCCCTTGTCCCTTGCACACACTCTTGGTCAGGAGCCATCTCCCACTGCAAGTGCATGCACAGGATCCCCTCAGCCTCTCCAGCCCATCCCAGAGACATCCACAGCCAGAAAAGGATGCTCAGAGGCCACCCGCCACCAGCACCGTACACAGAGGGATGGACAGCAAGGCTCACCCGCCACCTTTGATAAGGTTGAGGTCAGAGTCCACTTCATCTGCTCCATCAATGGCAACATCAAGCTGTGGGAAGAGGAGAAACTTGGTGTGGAAACTTTTCCCATGCAGCATCCAGGCACTGCTCCCAGCGCAGCTCGGGAGGGTGTCAGATCCCAAGCAGCAGCCAGAAATGTTATCAGAGCTAGGACCACCTTGCTGCCAGCCTGAGCAAAGATGAGCATTCGGTCATCTACTCATTGATACCAGCCCCAACTAAACCACAGGCATGCAAGAAAAAAGACAAAACCAACTGCTGGCCTGCAAGGAACATCATTTTGGTCTCTAGTGTTGTTAGCTAAGGGATGGGGGCTCCTGGGGGGGAAAAATCTCAGTCACAACACTTCAGCAATGCCATATCCCCATCTTGGGACAGCAACCGTCAGCCTGGAAGAGATGCCAAACACCTGGAGGAAACAGCTCAGCAGCTTATTTGCCATCTAAAGGGACAAGCACTAAGACCACAGCTTGGGGAAAAAAACAAAGCAAGTTCTCATTCATGTTCTGCTGCATGGCTGCCTGAATTCTCATCCTCAGGGGAGGACAAAGGAGCCAGTTGCTTTATGAAGGACCAGGTCAAAGGAAGGTCAGGTGAGGTCTCACCTCTGCAGTCCTACTTACCTCTGGATGTCGGTCCAAGTCACTTAGTGTTAAGCCATTCTGCAGGATCAGCTGACGGGCCTGTGCACCAAGAACACACAAACACCATTCACTGGTGGCAGGAAAGGAAAAGGGACTCATCGTGTCACTCCCTCGGCTGTGGTGAGGATGGAATCTCCCTGGGAGAGCTCCACTGCTCCACCCTGAGCTGGTGGAGACTGCAGGAGCCACAGAAACACACGGCAGGGAGAGAATGATGTCTCCGGACCAGATTGTTTTCATTCAAAGAAAACCCTGCTGATGATTTAAACTAAAATGCTCAGATAGTGTAATAGGATTCCTGGGTTCAAGTCTCTCTGTACTACCTATCAGGAGGCCCCATCAGCTTGGTGGGAGTCACTTGTGTCTAAGCACTAGAGCAGATGGAGGATTTTTGATCCTGTGTTGTTTCAGCTTGGACATCGTTCTCCCTCACACTTATCCAGCCCTTCTGATTTCCTTCAGCAAGAAAATGAAGTATTTACACCGCAGCAATGCAGGACTAACAGTGAAAGTATTTTTCATATTGGAAAGAAACAAAAAAAGGGCAAAAAAGAAAAGCAGAACTCGTGGAAAAAATGTGGGAAGCCTCCTGAAACAGCTGTTTGGTGGCTCCCATCTACTTTTACTGAAGTGGCCGTGGATTTCCCTCTAGTGGCAACACAACACAGAGCACCCAGAGCTACCCTCGGCTTGGTCCATCAGTTTAAACAGGAATTCAAGCTTACGGAACGTTGAATTGGTTGAATTTTCTATGTTCCAAATCATCACCTGGGTGATACTCTCTTGTTGCATGGACAATGTTCAAGTCTGAACTTCCTACCATGCTGTAGCTAGACCAAGAAACCCCCAGGTGATAGCTTGGATCAACTGATTCCCCTGAATTTTACCCACTCACACTAACAAAGTGCATCAAGTCGCATGTCCTGGCATTCCAGAAATGTTAAGAGCTAGCAAGTGATACTCCTGGCAATGAGATCTGCTTTGAATCATTTAAGGTAGTGCTTCATGGCATGCAGTTTTAACACCCATGGGCTGTGAGCTCTTCATCTGTGCACTAGGATTGCCCTAAAGGCGGACAAAATAAAAAGAATAAAAATCAGTGGGTTTACACAGTGTCTATGTAAAGAGGTTTCAGGGATCTGAGAATCAAAAGCATTGAAAACTGCTGTGCTGCACATGCAAGCCAGACCCTCAACAGGCTTGGAGTCAGCAGTGTGGAGATGAGGTGGTTCCCTCAGGCTCCCTGCTTGCAAGGCAATGGGAGCAGAGCAGCAGGAATCAAAAGCAGAGCTCCCACCACTGGGAACTGCACAGCACTCGCCAAGAATGGTCTTGTTCTGTGCTCTGGGTGAAAAGAAGAAACAACACAAAGCCAAGGGACAGATACTTACCCTGGCTCTGGCTTTACTGGTGGTGAAGGAATAACCCAACCTGACAACAGGGGAGGGAGGAGAATAAAGGCCCACTGAAGCCAATTCTTCCTTGCCAGTGACCTCAGGCAGCCATTTACACCTGGACATAGTGAGAGTAAGATGCTGTTCTGCTGATCTGGGAATGCTTCACTTGGAACTGGTTGAGGTCTAAGAGACTGCAGAAGATATGAGGCAGCCCATGTCTGAGGGGTTTGGGCTCCTGTAAGTGTATGATCAATCTCTTTCCTTTAACAGCAACTTCTTGTTTTGCTGGTAAGAAACTCTGGAGTGTCACTACTCCAACATTTCAAGGCAGGACAGGCTCCAGCCCACGTTCACTACAAGAACTTTATCAGTATTTTCTGTAAGACCTCATGACTGAACTTAGCACTTTTCCTAGGCTCAAATGGGACACGGCATCTCAGGATGGGATCATTTTAGACAGATCAAAGGCACATTCTCACCAGTCTATATATGCAACAGAAATACCACTACAGCTTAAAAAAGACAATTAAAAAAACCCTTAGTTTTTGGTTTTTGCCCTTTGCAGCAGTTTGTATTACACCCCAGCTGATCCCTGGTTGTTTGCAACAGCTGGGAAAAGAGAGAGTCCCATTGCCCCACACTCACACTTGAAGAGCATCTGCAAAGTAAGAGGACATTAAGTTTTCATAAAATTTTACGGTAATTGAGGTTGGTCTTTATCCAACCTCCAAGTTAAAGCAGGGTCAGCTACCAGGCTGCTCAGGGCTTTACCCACTCAGGTCTTGAAAACCTCTGCAGAGCCTGCCTCACTGCTGGATTGCCCCCACAGTGAAACAGTTGTGACGAAAGTACAATCCCAAGGTCCACACCAGGACTGTGAGAAGTACACATGGCCAATTCCTAGACCAGGGCACTGCCACCCAGCCTCAAAAACCCCATGGGTGGTCCCCATCATGTCACCTCTCCCTGCCTGAAGGGGACAAAGTGATAGCAGTTCCCACCTCAGGGAATAGAGGCAGAGAGTTCAAAGCCAGTTGCCTGAAGACACCGAAACAGCTCAGAAGCTTCCCCAGCAGCTCTGCATTCCACCAAGCAACCCTGTTCTCCCCGCCCTGCAAACCTCCCAACAGCTAGCTTGGTATGAACCAATCCCTGCAAAAGCTGCACAGCAAAGGAAAGATTAAGCTGAATTTCTTACAGAAGCCAGTTGATGCATTTCAAGTTTCTCCAGAGCTTGCTATTATGGCTTGCAGTGTGATTTTTACAGCTTTCAGAGCTTGATACAGAATCAAAGGAGATTAAGTGTCTCCGATGAGTTTTGCATTGTGAGTCTGGTTAGCACTAAACACCATTTTTCCTTTTTAAGTGGGATCCAGAGCTTGCCATGCATCAACGCCAACATACCCAGCGTTCCTGCACTGGTTTAAAACATGCCTTTGAGCACTACAGCATCCCTGCAGCCCAGGTCAGGGTAACACAGCACCATCACCACCAGCTTCACGAGGTCCATCTGCAGGCTGCATCACGACTGCTTTCACCAGTGCTCCCAGTTAACTCGCACCGCAGTGAGCCAGTCCGGAGAGCAGCGTGGGTGCCCCCCACAGCCAAAGGGACCATCCCTGCATGAGCATTTGGACGAGCAGAAAGCAAAGGAGGAAAACACTTACCTGAAAAGACGTAGGGATGCAGACAATCGACAGGTCCTCCTGTTTGACCCGCTCGGCTGCAGGGGAAAGAAAGCAGAAGCCTTGGTTTGTTTGTTGCAGAAGGGAAAATACCCACCACCTTTCACTTTAAGAAATCTCAGTTCAAGCAGCCCCTCTGAATCACTCCAATTACTTGCTTGGCTTGCAAATAACTCAGTCACACTCGAAACGCAAACAGGTGCCACCCTGCACAGGCTGAGGCTCAGTTCCTACAGCCAGAGATGTTTAAACACCCACCCTGGCTCAGCCCAAGACACCACGAGCCATTAACCTTCGTGTCTCCAGCAGCCGAGGAGCCTCGTCAGCAAATCATCACCTGGGAAATCCACCCCCAGTCTCCTCTCTCACTCCATTAGACAGGTTTTGCTGTTCTCCATGTAAACACAAAGCTTCAGCAGTTGCCTGAAAGGTTTTCTGGCTTGTTGCCTTGGGGACATCACATCCATTTATTATAGAACATTTAAATATATGGCAGGGAAAGGACTAATAAAATACAGTATTCCATTAAATGGAAGGAAGTATTTCCTCCCCCAGGTTAACCTCAAATGACTAAAATCTATTACTGAGGTATCATTATGGACTAAATGTTATTTTAGCAATTACAATACTTTGGCATAAGGCAACAGCCCGAGAGTCAGAAACAGCTCTCACAGCAGAGCAAGCACATGGGCTACAAGCTTCAAGGCAACGCTGCTGCTGGAAACACTGAAGATGCAATACATACATGAGGCTGTTCCTACAACCCACATCCCAGCACTAACACATCCCAGGGATCTGCTGGAGAGAGTCCAGTGGAGGCTACAACGATGACCGAGGGACTGGAATGCCTCTCTGACTAGGAAAGGCTGAGAGCCCTGGGGCTGTTTAGCCTGGAGGAGAGAAGACTGAGGGGGGATCTTATCAATAGCTGAAGGGCAGGTGTCAAGAGGATGGGGTCAGTCTCTTTTCAGTGGTGGACAGTGATAGGATCAGGGGCACAAACTGGAACACAGGAAGTTCCACCTAAACATAAGGAAAAACTTCTTCAGTCTTGAGGGTGACGGAGCCCTGGAACAGACTGCCCAGAGAGGTTGTGGAGTCTCCTTCTCTGGAGACTTTCAAAACCTGCCTGGATGCATTCCTGTGCAACCTGCTCTGGGTGACCCTGATTTAAGCAGGCAGGTTGGACTGGATGATCTCCAGAGGTCCCTTCCAACTCCCACCATTCTGCTATTCAGTAGACATGAAAAGTCAGATCTGCCCTAGGGCTGAGAGTGCCCTGAAGGAATCTTTAAACCTCTGCACCCTCTGTAATGAGGTGTGAGGATAATTACCCTCACATTCACTTCGTAAAAATGCATTTGCCTCACTTGAGTGTTTTGCTGAAATTTTCTGAATCACATCCTGAGCAAACCTGCACCCGGGGCAAGCAGCTAAACCTAGCTGTAGGGTATAAAAAAATCACATCCCTCATTTTCATTACACCTCAGCAGGACCCTCAGTGTGATTAACGTGGATGTGAGCAAGTAACACCAGCCGCATACAAATAAATGGGTTAAGGGAAGCAGAGCAGCTGCATGGCCCAAAGCCACAAAGCAAGTCAGGACTTGGCAAAGCCGGAACAAAATAGAGGGATTTAGCTCCAGTTTGTGGCGGGTGCCAGTAAAATGCTTTGCCTGGTTGTATGGAGAGAACAGGTGGCAAATCATAACCTCCTCAGGACTCTCTATGCAATAAATTTGGAGGCCAAGACCCAGTTTTAACCTTCAGCTTCACAGAGGACACAGCAGTTGGTGAACAGACCCAACGCATCAGCTCTAAGGCAGCAACCAGCTTGTTTCTCAAGTAGTTGGGGCAGCTGGACAAAGGGACTTTCTGTGGTGGGAGGGACACGACAGGGAGCATCCTACCTAATCGATGCACCGCGTGGACAATCGTGGAACCGCTTCCGATCCCAAGAACTTGATTGTTCTGCAAATCAAGGAGAGACAGAGGAGAGCTGTTACTGGGGCTCTGCTTTTCCGTCTGCTTCTCCCAGTAGACTCGACATTATAAACACATGCAAGAGGAACCTTGCCCAGAGATGCACGCTCTTAGCACGTCTTAGCACGCTGCAGGCAAGGAAGGGAACACGCCGTGCCAGCAATGGCACGACCACTGTCTGCAGCTACGAGATTTTAAGTAACTCTCCCTCTCCTTAATGGGCATGTACTAAATACCACCATGCTCTGACTCACAGGGTGCTCAACGCACTCACTGTTGGTTGCTGGCACTCCATCCATCCACTCTCTCCTGCTGGAAAGCTGGGAGCTCCAGACAATACCACAAAGGAAGAAGCTGAAACAACCTCAAGATAACATCTCCCAAGGAAGCCACACAATAAAAGCAGGGGTTTGCTGCCAACGGTACTGTTAGCAAACACTACAGATGCACCAGCTGCCAAAGCAAAGAGCACAGCAGCCATTCCTGGAGGAGAATAAAAACCACCTTCCAAAACCGAGTACACCACTGCCTGCAGGAGAGTCCAGCACCACGCTGGAAAGATGGATGAGCATGGCAGTGGACGCTGAAGAGGACCACATTTTAACCACAGCACAGCCCTGGCCTTGCTCTGCTTATGGTCTGGTTTAAGAAGGATCACTAGAGTCTCATCCAGCACACAGACACGCTTCTAAAACGTGCTGGAGGCTGAGGGTGGATAGGGGCAACTGTGTTACCTACACAACAGGATGCTCTGTAATGTAAATCTGTTTATTACCAGCTCAATCTCCCACTTAGAGAGCTACCTGCAGCCTCAGCACACTTCCAGTTTTCAATGCACTTCCTCTGTTTTGGATGAGATCCAAAGCTTCAATTGACTCAAGGAGGCCAAACATCACTACAGAGATTTCAGATGACTTCAAGCCTGCCAGAGATGTTGTGCATTATCTCTTGGACATTAGACAGGTCTGGGGCTCTTTCTCCATGTGCAGAAAACCGAGAGTTCAGCAGCTGTGGAAAAAGCCACACCTGCAGCATTTCAACCAGCTACAAATCCTACTGGCACACCAGCTTGCCTGGCAACGTGGAGCTCGGGTCAGGTCACATTCCTCACGGGGTAATGATTTCCCTGGGTTCTGCAGGTTAAAAGCTTAAAAACCCCAAAGTTCTCCAAAACCCAGCACACAACCAGAGCCTTGGCTTATATGCCAGCCCTCACTAATGACCGTGACTCTGCAAAAGATGGGGAAAGCAAGAGACACCAGCTGCACGCCTGTGATGTTGCCAGCAGAAACCCAATAGCTCCAGAGGTTTCTCAGCTTCACCCGCCTGGCAGCCAGAGCCAAGCGCAGGCAGCCAAGGACGGGGCAAGCGAAGCTGTGCGGAGGCTGCAGGACATGGGCAGTACCGGTGCTCCCATCAGACTTGGTTCAGCCTGGGAAGAGGCAGTTTCTTCTCTTTCCCCTCATTCTAGAGGGTGGGACAGCTTCTTGACAGCCAGATGCCCTAAAGGGATGGGGAAAGCCTCAGCATCAGCCACTCCACTGGAATGAAGTGGCAAGAGCTCACAAGTTCATTGCTGGTGATAAACTTGAAGGCACTTATCAGTGAAGAACCCTCCCTTAGGTGATGGCAAGACTGTGGGGTAAATGGGTTTTCCAGAAAAACAGTTAAAGCCAGGCTCAATTGGTGCTGTGAGAACTCCTGCCCTATCCACAGCTCCCACCTCTCCCTCCTCAGCTCCAAGCCCAGACAGACTGGGGGCAAAACCAGCCAGAAAGCAGCCACTTTTAAAAACAGGAGCAGGGCAAACATTGATGAGCTAAGCACGTGGTCAGTGTACAAGGGACAGGTCCAGCTCACAACACTGGGGATCAGCACCCCGTGCAAAAATATATGACATTTCAGGTTGTTTAATAAAACCCCAGCAAATAAAACCAAAGCACTGAGCCACAGCACAGCAGAGGACCCACACATGGACTCCATGAGCAGAGCTGGCAGCAACCAGAGCATTGTCCCTGCTAACCCAGGGGCCAAGGGTTGGAGATGCCAACAAGTCAACACATGTTGAGTGACTGTCACCAGCACCACCCAGGCTGGCTGGTCCAACTTAAGTTTCCAAGAGGAGGATTTATGTGGGCAAAAGGCAAGAGAGAAATAGAGTTCAAAGCCAAAAGTTTCTTCTTATTAAGCTTCAGTCCTCTGGGACAGCAGGACCTACAGGTCTTGTTTGAAATTCTTACATTTCCAATAGAGACACTAAGAGGGCCAGCCTTCAGAGGTGTTGTATAAATGCAAAGCCAGCTCTCCCCAAGCAGCTTACAGCTCTAAAGCCCCAAGCCCTGTGCCAGCCCCGCTCCTCCAAGCCACCACAGCAGCACAGCCCACACCTTCTGAGGCTGGTCAGCTTGATGTCCCTTCCAGTACTGGGGAAATCTGCCCTTACAGCTGCCTGGGGATGAGTGCTCTGGTTCACACTTATCAACCTAGCTTTAATTATAAAAAAGGAAAGAGAATAAAGTTCTCCTTTCCTAATCCCCCCACCCACCCCCAGGTTTGCTGTCTGCTGCAGGCAGCACGGGGAGCTGCTGTGCTGGCACAGATAGGGATGGGTGTGAGGGAGGATGCCAAGTGAGGAGTCTGATCTAACACCAGTACCAAGCCCCCAGTGCCACGGATTTGCAGCACAGTTAGGCAGGAGAGATTTGTCCAGCATAACCAAAACCTGAAGTGAGTGGTGTCTCCTACATGTCCCTGCCCTGCAAAGAAGGCAGTCTGCAGCTTTGCTTGTGGAGGTAACGTTGCTCCCTCCATTAACAAGCAATAGGACTAACCACCAAGCACAAAACACTCGTTGGAAACAGCAGCTGCACCCTGACAGGGCAAACTGAAGAGGAAACAGGTTTTCTCTGAGAACTGAGGCCATCTAACTCCTTAGTGGTGACTCTGACCTGCTTCTTCACCACTGCTTCAAGCCAACTTGCTCAGCAAGCATCGCAGTATTACCCCAGACACTGCATATTTGACTTAATCAGCCTCGCTATCCAGGCACTGAACTTTAATCAGCTGGGACACAGCCAGAAACATTATCCTAAGCTTGCTTGACCATAAAACAGCACAAAGGCCAACTATTGTACTAGGAAAAGTCCAAAATTGAGTCATGTTTTACCCCAAATCAAAGGTGCACCCAGCTCCTGATAACCGACAGCAGCAGTCGTGCCTCGGCTCCACACCTTGCGATATGAGTCCTTCCTCCTGCAACCCCCAATATGCAACTTTGGGGCTCAGTCTGGGTAAGAAAAAGGGGTTTTATGCAACTGCTGGTTCACCCCCCAGGCTGCTTTTGAACACATTGGTCGGGCTGGGGATAGTTCTCAGATAACATGTGGCTGTGCTCTCTGCAGGCAGGTACAGACTGCTCAGAGCAAGGAGAGGCTGCACAACAAGTGAAACATTTATGGGACATTGGGGAAGCCATCAGCAACTGAACCTCAAGATGTCAACCCAGCAGAGACAGATCAGGAAGAAACAGAATCTTTTTCCCCCCTGACTGCTAACGTCTACCTCCTTAGCAGCGACTCCACACCCATTTCATCACTGCTGTTGCAAAAGGGCTTGCAGAGCAAACATTGCGATAACCACTGGGTGACTTTAACCGTTGATCTTCCAGGCGTTCACCATCAGGCTGTGCCAAATCTCAAGCAGCTCCAGTCCATCCTATCTGACCTTCAGGGGGTTGATTACAGCAGAGCACAGGACACGACCCCTGGTTAGGGGCTGTTGCTCCTTGTGTGGGTGCTCAGAAATAAGGTGCAGAGGCAGAGCAGCCCCAACTTAGAGAAAGGAGAAGGACATGGTGTTAGCCCAAACTCCCACCGCAGCTCAGCTCACAGGAGTGTGCACGGTGAAAGTTTGGAGGTGCAAGGTGTTACCCCAAACTTGGGATGCACTGTGCCGAGCTAGGGAGGCATGCATGGGACAAGCGTTGAGACAGGAAAGGAAAAAACGAGTTTATCCTTTCTCTCCAGGCTGAAAGAGAGCAGTGCAAATCAAAGGAAGCTCAGCAGGGCTTGTCCGTGCACCCCAGCATCCCTCCTGGCACCCCGGGACTATCCATGCTCCAGGTGTCCGTGCACTCCACAACCCGTCCATGCACCCTGGGGCTGCTCCGTGCACCGGAGGGGTCCATACACTCCTCCACTGGGAGGGTCCATACACCCCACAGACACTCCATGCACTGGTGAGCCCCTGCACCCCAGAGCCTGTACCTGCACCCCAGGACCACTCTGTGTACTGGGGGACCCGTGCACCCCAGAGCCTGTCCATGCATTGAGAAGCTCCCTGCACCCCATGGTCACTACGTGCATTGGGGTTCCCTGCACCCCTGAGCCGCTCCATGCACACTGGGGTCCATCCATCCACCCACTCAGAGACTCCGTGCACCCCATGGTCGCACTGCTTATTGGGGGGTCCCTGTACCACAAAGCCCATCCCTGCACTTTGAACCACATCGCTCACCCTGGAGTCCGTCCATGCACCCCGAAGCCACTCTGTGCATGGAGGGTCCCTGCTCCGTGCAACAGGAGGGTCCATACAACCTGAAACCCGTCCGTGCACTAGGACGCTCTGTACAACCCCGGCCACTCTGTGCATTGGGGAGATCCCTGAATCCCGGACCTTGTCCCTGCACTCCATGGCCACTCCGTATACTTGGGGACCTGTGCACCCCGTGGCCACTCCATACATTGCAGGGTCCCCGCACCCCAGAGCTGCTCTGCACACCCCGGGGTCCGTCCATGCACTGAGAAGCTCCATGCACTGGAGGGGATCCATGTACCCCAGAGCCGTTCCATTCATTGGGGGGTCCCTGCACCCCAGAGCTGCTTCACGCACCCCGGAGTCCATCCGTGCACTGAGAAGCTCCGTGCACTGGAGGGGATCCATGTACCCCAGAGCCGTTCCATTCATTGGGGGGTCCCTGCACCCCAAAGCCACTCCGTGCATTGAGGGAGGTCCCTGCACCCCAGAGACGCTCCATGCATTGAAGGGACCCCACACCCCAGAGCTGCTCCACGCACCCCGGAGTCCGTCCGTGCACCAGGAAGCTCCGTGCACTCCGTGCATCGGAGGATCCCTGCACCCCAAAGCTGCTTCAGACATCCCGGGGTCCGTCTGTGCACAGGGAGGCTCTGTGCATTGGGGGGGATCCCTGCACCCCAAACTCGCCCCATGCATTGAAGGGGCCCTGCACTCCAGAGCTGCTCCACGCACACTGGGGTCAGTTCGTGCACTGGAGGGGATCCATGCACCCCAAACCCGCATTGGGGGTCCCTGCATCCCAAAGTTGCTCCAAGCACTGAAGGGACGTCGCACCCCAGAGCTGCTCCACGCACCCCGGAGTCCGTCCGTGCACTGAGAGGCTCCGTGCACTGGGGGGGATCCCTGCACCCCAGAGCTGCTCTGTACTTTGGGGGGGTCCCTGCACCCCAGAGCTGCTCCGCGCACCCCAGGGTCCGTGCGTGCACAGGGAGGCTCCGAGCACTCCGTGCACTGCGGGGGGTCCCCGCACCCCGTGGCCGCTCCGTGCTCTGGGCTCTCCCCGCCCCCGTAGACGCTCCGCGCACCTTGGGGTCCGGCTCCCCTCCGTGCCGCGAAGCGGGGCTGGGCTCCGGCCGCCTCACCTGGACGTGCTTGTCCACGGCCGCGCAGGCTGCCAGCCTCTTGGCCTCCTCAGCCATCGTGCCGCCGAGCCGCCCGCGGGCCAAGCCCCGTCTCCGCGCCGCCGGCCCCGCTCGGAGCCTCCCCGGCGGCCGGGCAGCCAGGGCAGAGCTGCGGAGCGGGCCGAGCCGGCCGGGGAGCCGCATGCCGCCGCGGCCCGCCCCCGGGGGGCTCTCCCTCACGGGCTGGAGGCCTGGGCCGAGCCGGCTCCCTTCCTCCTCCTCCTCCTCCTCCTCCACCTTCTCCGGGAGGCTGGGACTTGTAGTGCTGCGAGCCGCGAACTACAGCTCCCACAATGCACGGCCGCGATCGGGGTGTCCGCTCCGCCCCACGCCTCCACACCGCCCGCATCCCCCAAGAGACTGGTTTTATCGATGTATATCCATGTACAAATAGCGATACATGGGGGCTTGCCGGGGATGGAGAAGTTGAGGCTTCCCCGCAAAGTGCGGGAATGGGAAACGTTCCACCTGGAAGTGATGAAGGAAGAGAGAGGGCACGGGGGGAGCCCCTGGCACGGTGCTGGGTGATAGGATGAGCTCAGGGGGTTACCTGAACACTGCCTGGGCTTCCAGAGGTGTTAAGGAAGAGCCATTCTTGGACTGGAGAAAGTCCAAGTGGTGGCCTGGACAACCTGTCCTACTAGGACAGGCTGCGAGAGTTGGGGTTGTTCAGCCTGGAGAAGAAAAGGTTCTGGGAAGACCTCATTGGGACCTTCCAGTATTTGCATGGGGCCCACAAGAAAGATGGAGAAGGACTTTTTACAAGGCTTGTAGTGATAGGATGAGGGGTAATGGCTTTAAACAGGAAGAG
This sequence comes from Brachypteracias leptosomus, assembly GCA_013401335.1. Taxonomy (NCBI): domain Eukaryota; kingdom Metazoa; phylum Chordata; class Aves; order Coraciiformes; family Brachypteraciidae; genus Brachypteracias; species Brachypteracias leptosomus. The sequence goes on from VYZX01012165.1 coordinate 93,690, forward strand.
GGTAGATTTAGATGAGAACTTAAGAAGTTCTTCACTATGACACTGGAACAGGTTGCCCAGGGAGATTGTAGATGCCCCAACCCTGGATGTGTTCAAGACCAGGTTGGACAGGGCTTTGAGCAACTCGGTCTAGTGGGAGATGTCCTTGCCCATGGCAGGGCTTTGGAACTAGAAGATCTTTAAGGTCCCTTCCAACCCAAACCTTTCAATGATTCTATGATTTTTACTCAAACTTTGTAGCACAATCTTGCTCAAAAGTTTTTCTATATGGTGGGAACTGGCGAGCCAGGGCCTGCCCTGGTTGGGAGCAATGCTGTGTTGCAGCAGTCACAACTAGGAGCATAGACTCATAGAACAGCTCAAGTTGGAAGGGACTTTGAAAGATCATCTGGTCCAGCCTTCCATGGGCAAGGGAGCCTAGATGAGATTACCCTGACCAATTGCATCTTGAAAGCCTCCATGGATGTGACAGAAGATGCCCTCAGACCATGCTGTTATCAGCCAGCACTCGTTGGTCCTTATCCCACCCTGCATGAGGGTGCAGATAAAACCCGATGGAGGTTTTCCAGCCTGGAGCATCAGAGCCCTTCTTTTGTTTCCATATTTTTTTCCCCTTTATCTTGGGTTGGCATCTGCTGAAACCGTTTCTGAAAAATATTAGAGGCAGACCAACCTTCCAGTACCTCTGCACCAGCACTGGGAGCCACATTAAGACCATGCACAGGCATCTCAGTGGCTCTCCAGGCTGCAGTCCCACCAAGACAGATGAGAATTGCAGGTATTCACCCCTTAACTACTCACTCCAAGGTCAGACCACGACACGTGGAGAATAATCTTTTATTATTATTATTTGCACAACAGAAAAGCTGCTGTTGGTTGGCTTTTTTTTTTTTAAATTCTGTGCATGACTGACTTGTTTTGTTGCCAACCTGTGTGATTCTGTTGTGATTTTTAAGGGCTGGAAACATTTCCTTTTGTTTGCCCTGGGTCGGCACACCAGTCTTTGAACAATGGGGCGGTATTTCAACAAAGACTCTGTTATCACGAGCCAGGTGGGGAGGTCTCACCTTTCTGCACAGAGCAGGTGACTTGCTGGTGAGGGCAGCACGTGATTGCTCTACAGTTGTTTGGGCTTTTCTGCGAGCTGACAACGATCTTTCCTGCAAGTTACACATTTTGAAGTGTAAATATGTACATCTAGTGGGATATATATTTTGGAAAGAATCAGATCAAAGCGCTGTGTTCTTCCATGATGCATTAATGGTAAAGGAGCAGCTGACTGGGTTTGGGGTCATTCAACTCAGTATTGTAAATGTTTGACTGCTGCCTGAAATGAAAAACAGTCGTGGGGTTGTTACACTGATTCTGGAAGCCTGTCCTTACATGTGGGCGTCTCTCAGATCCCACCAGAGGGGAGAGTGTTAGCCAAGGAGTGAAGTATGGGGTGATAAACCTGTTTGTATCCTCACAGTGATGGCTGATGGCTTTGGCTTGAAGCACACCCCACAATGCGTCTACCTGGAGAAACACAAGCATAGTCATAGAATGGTTTGGGTTGGAAGGGACTTTAAAGATCATCTAGTTCCAACTGCCCCCTTGCCATGAGCAGGGGAACTTCCCACTAGACCAGGCTGCTCAAAGCCCCATCCAACCTGGTCTTGAACACATCTAGTGTTGGGGCATCCACAGCTTCCCTGGGCAACCTGTTCCAGTGTCTCACCATCCTCATAGTGAAGAATTCTTCTTAAGTTCTAATCTAAATCTACCCTCTTTCAGTTTAAAGCCATTACTCCTCATCCTATCACTACAAGTCCTCATAAAAAGTCCCTCTCTGGCTTTCTTGGTGGCCTCTGTCAGATATTAAAAGGCCACAATGAGGTCTTCCCAGAACCTTCTCTTCTCCAGGCTGAACAACCCTAACTCTCTCAGCCTGTCCTCATAGGAGAGGTGTTCCACACTTTTTCCAGTTATGATGGGGCTTTCTGTTAGCAATTTATCTGAACCTGCCAGTGAGTTACAGTTTCAGTGAATGGAGGAAAATCTCTCCTTTGTGGTGTGCTGAGCCTCACCTATGAACAAAAAGGCGGCCTTGTACATCTTAGAAATTATTTTCTTTACATTTCTGCAACAACCAGCCCTGTTCACAAACAGCTCAAAGTCCTTTAGTACAAGCCTGAGTTTGTCCCATGTCAAAGCCGCTCCAGGAGCCAGCTCCAATCCTCTCTGCTTCAGGACAGAGGGAGGTGTTTGAACCTGCTTTGTTTGATCAGATATTTTGCTTGTCAAACAGGGTGGTAACTGGGAGGTGTTAATCCTACCAAAATCCACACTGATGAACCGGGTGGTGGGGCCATCAGGCTGGTGAGGGTGGCTGCAGGGTTCTGGGTGCCAAATTCTGTCTCCGAGGCTGAAATTACACGTTAGGAAATTACATGGTAGCTGAGAGAACAGCTTGCTGCTCTCAAAAAGGAACGATCCTGCTCTTTCCTCCCTTCACCCACCACCCACTCTCAACCTGGGTGCACAGTTGATGCTGACCCTTGCCACACAGACAAAAAGAGCATTTTCTTCTTGCCAGCTGAGTGAGGTTGAACTGGCTCAGCCAAAATTCACATGTAACATCTCTCTGAAATGGAGTTTTGTAACTGGCTTAAGCTGCTCTTGGAGCTTTCCCACCGTACAATCCATCACTTGCCACGTTTTCCTGCTACTTCCATGTATTGGCAGAGAACTGTTTTTTTCCTGAAAGGTAAAGCAACCAACAAAATCAAGGTCAGTTTTCCTTGACCTTTCCTGAGGAAGGCAGCAGGATCAGTCAGTTGGGAAGGCTGTAGGACCATCTCCTGTGGCAGACTAAACCCAGCTTAAACCCTTTGCAAAAGCTCACGCTAACCTGAGTGAAATCCTAGTGAGGGCACAGCTGCCACTGGTGCCAGATGTGTTCAGCCAATTAACCCTCTGTCTCTCATTTGATAAGGCATGAAACAGTTAAAAAACAAGATCTATGTAGGTAAAACTTCACCAACATGCTGGAGGAACGAAGTGGAAGACTAAGCATTTCTAACTCAGCTTTCCAGGTAAACTCTTTCTGGTTGGCAGTGGCTCTCCAAGCCTACCATGCCCCAGCAATCACATTCTTGTTACCTAGATTTTATCCTGCAAACTCCAGTTCAGTGACAAGTCTTATGAGGAGTGGCTGAGGGGAGTGGGGCTGTTTAGTCTGAAGAAAAGGAGGCTGAGGAGAGACACTTATTGCTCTCTACAATGACTTTAAAGGAGGCTGTAGAGAGGGGGGTGCTGGTCTCTTCTCCCAAGTAACAAGCGATAGCCCAAGAGGAAACAGCCTCAAGTTGCACTAGGGGAGGTTTAGGTTGGACATTAGGAAAAATTTTTTCACTGAAAGGGTTGTCAGGCACTGGACCAGGCTGCCCAGGGCAGTGGTTGAATCACCATCCCTGGACATCTTTAAAAGCTGTGTAGATGTGGTGCTGAGGGACATGGCTTAGCAGTCAACTTGTTAGAGTGGGGTTATGGTTAGACTGGATGATCTTAAAGTTCTTTTCCAACCTAAATGATTCTATGACATTTCTGCTGAATAACATCTGTTTCACTACTTGTCTCTGGTTTGATCTGTTAGAGGAAGAATCAGTTGGGTTTGTTCTGCTTGTGAAAAGACCTCAGCGGGGGGTGCTGGTGTGATGATTACACCAACTTTTCGATGGTCTGAATTCTCCTGGGGAAAAAGGGCAGTCTAGAAATGATCATTTTGCAGGGGACTACGAACGGCCCTTGATACAGGGCAGCCACGAGGTGGCATGATGGGCTTTGGCTGCGCTGAGAGTAAGTTATTCAAAAAGAGCAGACAGATCTTTGATGGAGTTATGTAAAACACCATTCCTGTTAACATCCATCCATCCATCCATCCTGCAAGAACAGGCTCTGATTTCCACAGAAATGGTTGGTCAGATTGAAAGTTATTGTCATATGATTGAAATAGATCTCTTATGTCAGTCAAGCAAAACAGAATGGAGAATGTGAGTCATGCTTTGCAAAAAAGCAGGAAGTTTGGTTTTGTTGGCACCGATTTTCAATACAGAGAGAAAATTATACGGCTGTATTGAAGTGCTTGTCTTGGGGATTTGTGAATAACATTGCCCATGCCTTAGAGAAACGTTTCCAAAACAGCAAAGTAACAGCTTTTAGATTGTGATTGTTATTCCTGGTGCCTCAGTGGTAAGGAATCTAGGAGGAGTCCAGAAGAAAATGTGTACTTTTGTGAAAACTGTTAGAGCCCCCCTAAAATAAAAGGCTGTGACTGGAAGGCTGCTGATCTGGACTGAGGGCTGGGAGGAAATAGAAGAAAATTAGGTAATATTCAGGGGTGTGACAGGGACACTTGCACAAAGCTGTTATTGTTTTGCCTTAAGCATAATAAACCTTCATGAACCAGTGCAAAGGTAGAAAGAGCAAGTTTACTTGTGAAGTATTCTGATATTCTGAAACCTGCTGGAGTCAGTGGTTGCTGCCTACCCATCTCAAAGCCCCTTCGATAACAGGACAGGAGATATGTTACTGTGAAAAGCAGGGCACAGAACTAGTTTTTCAGCACAGTCTATAAGGAGCTTAAAATTTAAATATAGTAGATTTACCCTTCAACATGACTGTTCAAAATATCACTATGCAAGAAAGATTAGTTTAAATGGGAGCGGGTGCAGGGGGGGCTGGTGAGAGGAACAGGGAGTAGAGAGCCAAAAGTATAAGGCAAGAATAAAAGCCTTTGGCTTGGTTTGCCTCACAAAACAGAAGGAATTTGATTACTCTTTATAAACATATGAACAAGTAGACACTTGAGAGAGAGAAGTTATCTAAATAAGGAAAATATTAGCACAAGACCATATGGGTACAAGGATAAAATGTCATTTAAGTTAATAAAAACAACATGAGCTGCTTGGCACGTGGCACAAGGTAAACTCTTCTGGACTTTGTGATAAAGATGTAAGTAAAAAAAACCAACCCAAAACCTCTAGATGGCAATTCAGTAGTTTTCTGGGGAGCAGTGTTCATGACCTTGCATGTATCTGGTGCTTAAAAAGAGCTGTATTTCCAATTCATCAGAAAAAAAAGAGTGCAAGCAGGAAGTAGAATTTAGCTGCAAGTCTAGAAATGACAATTACAAGCTCTTTATAAAGAGTTCGTGGAGCATCAAAGAGCCACAATTTCAATATCAGGAGAGAAAAATACACTGATGATTCCTGTTTTATTCGTGGACTGGAGAGAGTGATTAAAAATAAAAAATAAATAGCCGAAATGGGGAAAGCAGGAAATAAAAAAGTGTTGGTGTAAATGAGACATTATGAGAAGCAGAGCAGTTATTGGAAATGAAGTTCATTGAAGGAAATCCATAGCTGGCAAGGCTAAATCCCAGAAAATGCCAGTTATGGTAGAGGCCCATTACTAGATGGACATGATTGCAATCTCAATAATGATGCAGAAGTGTTCATTGAACATTTATGATCTATGTTTGCAAAGAAGCAGGAAGCTCTTGCGTGGATTACTGAACAGTGATGTGATAAATTTCAGTTCATTAGAATAGTCATAGAACAGTCATTGAATAGTTTGGGTTGGAAGTGCCCTCAAAGATCATCTAGTTCCAACCACCCTGCCATGGGCAGGGACACCTCCCACTAGACCAACAATCAGAAGGCTGGAACATCTCTCCTTTAAAAACAGGCTGAGAGTGTTGGGGTTGTCCAGCCTGGAGAAGAGAAGGCTCCGAGGAGACCTCATTGTGGCCTTCCAGTATCTGAAGGGGGCCTACAGGAGAACTAGGGAGGGAGTTTTTATGAAGACTTGTAGTGATAGGATGAGGGGTAATGGCTTTAAACTGGAAGGGAAGATTTAGATTGGAAATTAGAAGGAAATTCTTCACTATGAGGGTGGTGAGACACTGGCACAGGTTGCCCAGGGGGTTGTGGATGCTCCATCCCTGGAGGAGTTCAAGGCCAGGTTGGACGGGGCCTTGAGCAAATGTAGGTGTAAGAACAGTTCCTGGGTAAATAGCAAATAAAGTTGGTATGTGACTCAGATTAAAGAATTAGCAATGCCAGTCAGAGGTCTAATAGAAATCTCATTTCATGCTTCAAGAAGATAACAACTTAATTTCCTCTGGAAGGTGCAATAAACTTTTTAAAGGATTTTTACTTAAAACTACACAATATTGTAATTAAAAAAAACAGGGTAATAAAACATCAGTTAAGAATATATTGATCACTGGCCACAGAGATTATTTTTTTATAGAACTGCTTATAAATCATTACTGGGGTCCCTCCAGGATCATGTGTGCTATACTGCACATGTACATAATCAATATTTTCATTAGTCATTTGGAAGTAAATACAAAATCACTCCTAATACAATTTGCAGATGACATCTGCTTCAGCAGGGTGGCACAACCAGGATGACAAAGGGCTGTTGTTGAAAACATGGTAAACTGGGGCTTGATAAAGGGATTGCCTCATAAGACAGTCAAAGGGGAAGTCACCATCCCTGGAAGTGTTCAAAAAAAGTGTAGATGTGGCACTTTAGGACATAGAATCATAGAACTGTCAGGGTTGAAAGGGACCTTAAAGATCATCTAGTTCCAACCCCCCTTCCATGGGCAGGGACACCTCCCACTAGATCAGGTTACTCAGAGCACCATCCAGCCTGGCCTNAAAGTCATGTATCCCAGGTATGCACACGTACACAGAGGAGGAGAAGCCTCATGCTCAGCTCTCCAGTGACCTCCAGTCAGCCTTTGCCCAATGCAAATGGAAGGCACACCCATGGGTATGCTAGAGCCTTTTCCATCCCTGCATACAGCTGAACACAGCACCCAGATCTCCATTTCTGAAATGCAATGCTGAAAAAAATGGAAAAGGGGAGGGACAGAAGCTGCAGTTTAAGAGCTGGAGGACATGCCACAATTAAAGAGTTTGTAGCTAATTTGGTTTGTTACAAAGAAGATAAAGGTGTGGCTTGACAAACTATATACCTGCTTCTGTGGGGACGAATACGGACACAGACTCATGGTAGCAGCACAAATCATGGCATAGAATCATAGAATGGTTTGGGTTGGAAGGGACCTTTAAAGGTCATCTAGTTCATCCCCCCCTCACTGAGCAGGGACATCTTCAGCTAGATCAGGTTGCTCAGAGCCCCATCCAGCCTGACCTGGAATGTTGCCACCTGTCTGGGCAACCTATGCCAGTGTTTCACCACCCTAAGAAATGTCTTCCTTCTCTCTAGTCTAAATCTCCCCTCTTTCAGTTTAAAATCATCACCCCTTTTCCTGTGGCAACAGGCCCTGTTAAAAAGATTGTTTCTTTCATTTTTATAGGCCCCCTTTAAGTGCTGAAAGGTCACAATAAGATCTCCTTGGAGTCTTCTCCAGGCATGATCCACTGCAGGCCATAGCCATGCAGTTGGTGTGGACAACAGCCAGCCTCGGTGGTGGGAACTGAAGGAGCAGCCCCTCCTGCTCCCAAGGGCAAAAGGAGATAATGATAATTGCTGGTGTGTGTGTGTGTTAATAGAAGCATAGAATGGTTTGGGTGGGAAGGAACCTTAAAGGTCATTTAGTTCCAACCTCCCTGCCATGGCAGGGACACCTCCCACTAGAGGAGGTTGCTCCAAGCCCCATCCAACCTGGCCTTGAACATTTCCAGGGAGGGGACACTGCCCCTGAGGTGTTACCTGCTTGATAAAGGAAATCAAAATCTGTGAATACATAGAGGAAATGAATTCAATGAACTACAGGTGGCTTCTGAAGCTGCTGTGATGCTTGCCCAACATGCTGGACCAGCTGTTCTTGGGCCTACTGGTCACCAGGTTGTGTCTCCTAAGTATCTACCAGCCAAGCTCCTCTGCTGGAGCCAGGCCAGTGGGGGCTGCCCTTAACTGGGCAACGAGCTCCTGAGGGGAGCGGCCGATCCCGCCATGCCCATTCCTGAAGGAGAGGAGGCCCTCGACTGGGGAAGGTGGATGTAAACCACGGACGTCGGCCAGGGAAATGACCGCGGTGGGCACCTTGGTGTGTGGGTACATGTGCCCTGTGCCAGCCCTCGCCTTGCCAGCCCGCCCGCTCCCTCAGACCACCCGGGGGGCTCGGCAGACTCCGAGGCCGGGCAGCTCCCGTCGTTCCCGCCGGACGAACCCACTCGCCATTGGAAGGAGCCTTCCCTCGCCGTGGCCGTGGTCCCGGCCCTCCCCAGCCCCGCAGCTGGGTGGTGCGCGCCGCTGGCCCCGCCCTGCCGGCCCCAGGAACAGCCACGTCTCCAACCCGCCGGAAGGCCGGGCAACAGGGGGCGGGGCCGCTCTGCCCNCGCTTTCGGCTTGGGGGCGGCCGCTGCTCCGGCCGCTTTGCCGGCCGGTTCCGCTGACGTGACGGTGGAGGATGATGAGGCCGGCGTGGCCCCCGCGGCGCCCGGAGAGCAGGAGGCTGAGGAGAGCGGAGAGGCCCGGACCGGCGGCAGGGGGGTGGGGGGGGGTGTCGGTGCCCGGGCGTGCTGAGGAGGGGTCGGTTATTCGCCTGGGGTTCAGTTCCTGCGGCTGCTGAGGGGGGGTTCGGCCGTCAGAGGAGGGGGGAAGTGCGTGGAGATGCTGGGGAGGGGGTACCGCCCGGTTTGGGGGTGTTTGGCAGGGGCCGGTACCCGGGGCGGAGGTCAGGGCCTCAGGAGAGCAGGGGCTGAGGCCAGAGTCGGTGTCTGAGGTGTTGGGAGGGGGGCTTGTGTCCAGGCTGGGGACCAGCAGCTGAGGGTGCTAGAAAAGCGGGAAGGACCTGCACGGTCCTCGGGGTCCGGTGTGGGGAAGGGGCCGTGCGGGATTGGGCTTGGAGAGGAGGGCATTTGATGGTGTCAGAAGGGCTGGAGTGGGAACAGCGGAGCAGAAAGGCCGGAGATTTGGGCTGGGGGTTGTTGTTAGAGGGAGCGGTGGCTTGGGACGGAGGAGTGTGGGGTTGAACTGTGGGGACACGCAGGGAAGTGNGGGGGGGGCGCGCCGCTGCCCCCGCCCTGCCGGCCCCAGGAACAGCCACGTCTCCAACCCGCCGGAAGGCCGGGCAACAGGGGGCGGGGCCGCTCTGCCCGGCTCTCCAGTCAGCAGCACGTGTGGCGCTTCGGCTCCGCCAATCCCAGAGCAGACCGGTGAATCATGCGCTTGCGATTGGCCGACGCAGCGGTGGAGGGCGGGGAGAGAACGGCGTGACTCCCATTGGCCCGGAGGCACTGTTGACAAACACCGCTCCTTCCCGCCCCTCCCCGCCAATCACGGGGGAGCGGCGAGCGGAGTGGCGTGGCGTCGGGCCAATCAGCTCGCTCTCCGCCGCGGAGGGGCGGGAGGCGGTGCCAGGGGCGGTTGCGCGCCGAGTGCCGGTACGTGGCGGGAGGGCGGGC
>VYZX01012165.1:113081-199087 GCA_013401335.1 Brachypteracias leptosomus
GTTCTGGGTGAAGGCATTAAATCCCAACTTTCCTAAAAGGGAGCCTGCTTTTAATGAAGACACTTTGATTTATTCTTTAAGATTTACTTTTGTAATGAATACATTGTCTGCACTTAGACAGAAGAGAATACTTTTGGAAGAATCAGCCTGTTAAAGTGATGATGCTTAATCATAGTGAAAATAGATAACTGTCTGTCAAGCAGTGGAAATGGTTCATAGCACATCATTATGAGACTGTTGTCACTTGCTAACGAGGGTGACAGGTCCTCTTACCTGCATGGCTTTATACTAAATTACTTAATGGGCTTCTGTCGCTTTCTTTATGAGGATCTATTACATGAGAGAAATGGAAGTGTGAACTTGCCTGCATATTAAAAAGGCTGGCCAGTAGTGGTTAGGCAGACTGATAGTGCAGGGAGAGGCTGGGGAAGGAATGGAGATGAAAAAAATCCTGCAATGGGTGGGTAAATGGTAGAGGTACTCCTATGAAAAAGCTGGTAGTTGATGTGTGATGAGAAAGGGGAAAATAAGTGGCATGCTTGCTGGTGATGATGTGAGAGTAACGGCTTGAAAATACATCCACAGCTGTGATGTGATTTTTCTTTGTGCTGTCAGACACTGTGGGGAGTTCAGCTGGATGGGGCAGCTCCAGTCAAGGTGGTTTCAGTGCTCTGGGCAGAGGCTACACTGGGATGTGCTCAATACAAGTAACCACATTGGCTCCTGATTTGGCTGTTAGAGACTAATCCCTGAGTAAGCATCTTAGTTCCGTATTTGAGAGATTGGGGATCAGGGGACAAAACGAGTTTCAGTCCACAAGGCTGACATTTATAGCAGTCACAGTAAACATAGCACTATATCCTGGAAAAATGAAATAATTGGGTTATGTCATGTCAAAAAATCTGTCAGCATCCTTATCCCTCTAAAGGCTCTCAGTATCTTTGAATTGCATTGGATATATATTAAATTTGTGCCTTATTTTATTGTGATAGCCACATAAAATAAACTTTACAACAAACTTAAGACATCTGTGTTGTCTTTTTTCAGACATAAAAGCAGCATGTTTTTGTGGAGTAGCCCGGCATTATATTTTTTCTTCCAGAGAAATGTGGAGATGTAAAGAAGTTTTATGCTGAAGTCAGTTGAAAACTAATTGCATTGTAGGCACAGTGAACCCATAGATATCTTTAGCAGATTGTTCCTTTTCTGCCCTTTGGAGAGGACAGACTGATGTTTAGAGCAGTGAGCTGGGGAAGGACTTTGAAATCTTCAAAGCTCTGCTAGTGGCAGGATTTAATGTACAATATGCTTGTATCTTTTTATTATTTTTTTTTCCCCTTTACCAGCATCATAAACACTTTTGAATTTTCAGTGCTTTGATTCCCCAGAAGAAATCCTAAGTTCTGCTGTGAAGTGTCTGGGCACCTGGGAGTCACTTTAAGGTGCTGACTACCTGCACATTGGGTAAGGCAAGCTCTGTACCCAGTCATGCCAGAGAAGATGTAAAAGCTGTCCTGGGCTGCTTTGGGAACATGGGAAGAAATTCAGCAACTCTCATCCTTGGGCCTCTTACACTTTGGTGCAGAAGAAATTGCAAAACCCACACTGAAGAGGATCAGGGCAAGACAAGAGGTCAGAACACTCTCTGAGGAGCTTGAATTGTGATTTCTGACTTCTTTTATGTGTCCTCCCAGAGGTTAGGGGAGGGTAAATAATTTAACCATCTCTTTGAAATAGAAATCTTGTGACATCAGTTTTAAGAATGTCACACCCACCACTCAGGGCACCCCTGCAGCAGTGTTTTATTAGCCTGAATAAAAATGAGGTTTTTGTTTGGTCCATGGCTTTCTACTTCTGTTGTTTTTCAGTTAAGTCACTGCCTGTAAATACCATCCAATGAAAAGCTGAGATATGTTTGTTTTGAGCTTGGGTGGGGAATGCTTAACACTGTCAGTCAGATTTGTCTGAGTATTTTCATTTAAAAGGTTATTACAGCAGCTGTTGAAAACAGTGATGAATATTATGAATTTCTATTAAACCTGTATCAGTCTGGCTCTGCCAACAGTCACTGTGCAAAACAAAAAGGAGATTCATTTAAAACTACACCAGCATCCTGAGAAAATGGCTTTCTCTCCAAATTCTGCTTAAAAATGAATGGCTTTGTCTAGCTGATTGGCATTAATGTTAACTTTTAATGTATTTGTGCATCTTAAAACATCTGGCAAGGGACACATCAACAGACATGATCTTTCCTGTTCAGCACTTTGTGCACCATACATACAGGCTGCAGGAGCAAATGGTCAGGCTTCCACATACAGCCAGTAACAAGTTGGTTCTCTTAAGCCTTTGAGTGTGGGCAACACTTTCTGAAGCAAAGTTTTAGAAAGTAAAGAATAAAATCTTAAAAGTTTCTATTAACATTGTAAAGTTACTTTCCAGCTGTGGTATTTTGTGACCATGTGGAAAGCCCCAGATTGCCATGTATCAATGGACTTGTTATTGAGGTGACTGATCTGGGGAAAATCTATTTCCTTGCAGGGAGGGTGGTACAATTTTAGTTGTCTGGAAGAATATTCTAGTAGAGTTCCTCATGTCCTGAAGCTGATCATTATTTTTGTGTACTGCTGAGACGGATGTGGGGCCATCAGATGCTTTGATGCTGGAGGTATCTTTCCTGTAGAGGAATTACCTAGTTCTTCATTGCACAGGCTTTCTACAATAGAAATGGAATTAAACTGTACTAAATGAAATACAAGATGTGTGGATTGATAACAAATTTGTTGAAGGCTGGAGATGACCAGTTTAAAACTGAGAATACCATGTACTAAGAGATCCTGTGACAGGTTATCAGCTGCTATCTTGATTCCTCTGCAGGAGAAGGAAATATGATCCTGTGCTGCCTGCGGGTAGAGAGAGAAAGAGATATTAGTGTCTTAAATGGTCCTGGAAAAGCTCATAATGAATAAGAAGTGAGTGTCCAGAATTGTACTTCAAAGGAAGATAAATTCTAATTGCAATTGAGACAGGGGAGGCTTGTTAGGGCCATCAAGGGGAGTGGAGCCTGTGTTTTGCAAGAACAGAATAGATGTGACTGCTTTTTAACTACATGGATATATTATGATTCCAGATGGCACAAGTGATTCTCATTTCTGTTGCTGGAAACATGCACGGTGTGTGCAGGGCCACAGGGATATGACAGGCTTGGGAAACTTGCTGGAGGGGTCTGTGGATTTCTGAGTGCAGAACTTGGCTGCTTTCTTGGTGAAATGAAAAAGAAAGTTTATGATTCTCCTGAAAACAAACTTCTAATGGTGTTTAGTGGATGAGAAGTCATTGGCAGAAGACTGATTGTTTTAAAATATTTGGATAGCTAGAAGTTGTGCTTTTCTAGGAAATGTACCCAAACTTCTAACGTGGAGTGGTAAAGCTGTGGCAGAGGGGAATTGCAGACGGATTCCTGAGCTGAGTTAGTGGTTAGTATGATGCAGCATCGTGGTTTTTGTCAGAGAAACAAGCAAGGCTCTTGCTCAGACAAGCGGGCTTATGTATTAATCGAAACTGCACATCTTCAAAGACAGTCCTCTTAGTTCGGTGTCTTGTTCAATTAAAAAAAACAAAAGACTTCCTCTAACTGCAGCCTGGTGGCTTTCTTGCTGACGCTTGATGTAGTTAGCACTGATAAAGTGCTGACGTGTGTCCTTTCACTTGTACCGGGAGGATGTTTGAGGGGATGACAACTTCTCTTCTAAGACAAGTGGGAAGCTACAGAACGAGATCCTCTGGCTTCTCTGATATCCAAGCTCTCGACCCCAATCCTCACAAGTGATGCTCTGCCTTGAACAAAGCCAGGGAAGTTTCTCGGAGTCACTCAGGGCTAATGTTTATCACCAGCTTTTTCATCCATCATGCTCAGATGGGGCCAAAACACATTGCTGCACATCTTGAAAGGTCATTTACCATCAGCTTGCTGTCTCCAGGCTGGCTCTGTTGTTTAGTTATCTTTATAGTAGCTTGTAATTTAATTACTTATGGTACATCGCATGTTTTGTATTGGCTGTTACACAGTTCTAGTGTTCACAGGATCATTAGGATCAACCCTAATAAAGCTGAGACAAATAAGTGTTTCAGCACAGGGAATGGATAACTTAGATATTTGGAGCTCAGCTGTCCAAAACACAATGAAGTTATTTATTCTGCTTTAAAGCCTTTTTGAACTTTCAGCCTGTATCTTTAACTGTAGAAGAAAGAGCCTGTTTCAAGCACTAAGCATTTTAGACAGTTTATCAAATCATTCCTCTAGCAGCACAGCCACTGACATCTCATTTCCGAATGTCTTGTGGACTTTGTCCTCCATACGCAGGTAACTGTTAATCTTTGTCAGAGTCACTGCATGTTTCATGCACTCTACTTTCTTTGCATCCCTAAAAAAGGAGACTCTACATTTGCCGTGTTGTGTTCTCGTCCTGTATTGTTCTCTCTTTTCCCATTGAAGTTACTCTGTGATTCAAGTTTTCAAGACGCATGGGCTCCCTTATCTAAACATCACCCTGTCCAGGCAGGACCAGGGGAAGAAATACACAGGGTCCACCAGAAATCACATTAAATTCTGGAGCCCTGAAGTGGCTTCTGCTATTGCTCATTCTACCCATCTCTGAAGAGACACGTTTTGCTTGGCTCCAAGGAGTTGCTGTAGGAGCCCAGGTAGCCTGCAAGAGAGGTTGCAGGCAGGGGTTGGAGGTGGTGGTAGGGTTAAAACATAGTCTTAAAACATCCCAATACTGGAACAGTACCAATTTTGACATGGTGGCTAATAAGCTTCTCTATAGGGCTTGTTTCTGTAGAAGCGAGGTTTGAGGTAATTTTCGTCATCTTCACCCTTATGTGCTATTAGTTATAAGGAGCTCAGTGATGGGCTCAGTACCAGCAGCTCCTGTTTGTCTCAGAAGGAACTGCTCTTAAGTACCAGAAGACTGTTACAGTCTTTTCTTGTTAGGAAAACTTGCCATGTTAGAGGGGGATGGAATAATGTCAAAATAGTCTTTCTTAAAGCTCTGTGTGTGGTTTTTTTATTATTATTAAGAAGAACAGTTTTTAAAAGTCTGTTGCCATGGCAGCAGAGCAGGCTGGCATCTCTGTAGTCAAAACCCCAAGTCTTATTTGACTATGATTAAAGTAACGGTGGTATTTTAGTTTCCTAGTCTTCAGAAGAAGGGTCTGTTTAATTGCACAGCAGACAGTGTTTGGGACCTGATCTCTTTTGAAGCTGGGAGTGGTTCCATCGTTTCCTGCATGGCTAGTCAAGGGAGGGCAGAGGACAGAGTAGGTCTAATTCTTTTAATGGCAAATTGAAGCCGAACAGGGTACTGTGCCCCTGATCCTGGAAAGGAGAGGATCACTCTCAAGCTACTGGGCTGCTGTCATCTGTTCTTTTTTTTACACTGTTTGTATAGAAGCTTTCTCAGGATCCTGGTAGCTTAAACCTGATAAGATTTTAAGATCTGAAGTGCAATATCACTGCAGAGATATCAACTATAATTATTTGAGTTGTTGGAAGGACAGGAGGTTGCAGGTGGTTCTTTGAGGAGGGAGAAAAAAGTTTTCAGATAAGTTCTCTAGTACTCATCCAGTCACAGGATGACAGCATCACTTCATGTGCTCATACACAAAATACAGGGCCAGGAAAGTTATGTTTATGACTTAACCCAGTTTTCCCTAACCAATGAAAAGTAAAATGGAAAGTACCAGCTTGTGGAGTATGGGGGGTGGTGGAAGGAGAAGAAAAGCCATAATAGAAAATTATGTCATAAGAATCTTAATGTGCGCAGGAGCAGGGGACCAGGTTCGGTCACTTGACCCATCTTGTGAAGTGTTACTGGGTGAGCTGTGCAGCCTGATGGTAAAAATCATCCTGAGGCTTGAGAAGCATCTACAGTCACTGTTGCTGTGCAGAGCTTGTGTGCCCTTCCCCTGTGTCACACCTCACCTGAGATGAAACCTATTTCCACAGCTTCTCTGATGTGCTGTTCTGGCACAGGCTGGCTCTTAGCTCTTCAGGGGAGGAAGGTCACATAATCCTGCCTCCATAAACTGCTCCATGAAATACTGATTCATCAGATGTCCAAGTGCAGCCTTTCTCATGGTCCTGGGGTTGAAGGCAGTCTGGGCATGTATGCTAGTTGACAGAAACTGCTCTGCTCTGCTGAGACCTGACCTGCAGTGCTATGTCCAGCTCTGGAGTCCTCAGCACAAGAAAGATGTGAATCTATTGGAGCGGGTCCAGAGGAGGAACACAAAAATGATCAGAGGGCTGGAGCACCTCTGCTGTGAGGACAGGCTAAGAGAGTTTGGGTTATTCAGCCTGAAGAAGAGAAGGCTCTAGGGAGACCTTATTGAGGCCTTCCAGTACTTAAAGGGGGCCTATGGGAAAGATGGGGACAGACTTTTTAGCAGGGCCTGTTGCAACAGGACAAGGTGTGATGGTTTTAAACTGAAAGAGGGCAGTTTTAGACTAGAGAGAAGGAAGAGATTTTTGATGCTGAGAGTGGTGAGACACTGTCACAGGGTGCCCAGAGAGGTGGTTGATGCCCCATTCCTGGAAACATTCCAGGTCAGGTTGGACGGGGCCCTGAGCAACCTGCTCTAGTTGAAGATGTCCCTGCTCAGTGCAGGGAAGGTGAACTAGATGACTTTTAAAGATCCCTTATTTATTCTGTGATTCTATGAAACCAGAAGTAGTGAGGAACAGGTAAGCACTTTGTAAACATGTGTACTGCTGAGATCAGGAGTTCACAAGAAGGGAAAGTTTTTCTAGACACAACAACCACCTGTCTGGTGGTATTTCCTGTTTCAGCTTCCTCATTGCCCTTGAACACATCTCAGAAGGTTATTTTACTGATGTAAATCATGGGCTCCCCTTTGCAGTCAATTTTCTTTTTCCGTGGCTGGTTAAACAGCACTGTATGCTCTGAAGAATACTTCACTCTTGCCAGTGCTTGAGGCAGTGGAATAGCTTAACTCAACAGTCTTTGTTTTTCAAAAGATGGTACTAGTGCCTGGGTCTTTGTTCTCTTCTGAAGGAAGCGGTGATGTTGTGGACCTTGCAGAAAGCTTGAAGAAAAAATCTTCTTAGACTCTAGTTGGCCTCTTCATCCCAGTGTACTGCTGTTTGATGAGGGCTTGCCTGTTAGTAATAGTGTGCTGTCACCCTTGTAGTACTTCAGGATTTCTGCAGGGAAGGGAAAACAGATGAATCAGCATCTTGAAATCCAAGCTGAAGAGGCGAAATAACCTTTTACATTGGAAAGAAGTCATCAACCAGTGCAGATATCTCCCTGCGTGTGGATCAGAAGAGGGTAAATGATAAATCGGTTCCAGATCAACCTAAACTGGGGACATCTCAAGACCTTGCCCTCCCTGTGTGTGACGTGTATATATATATATATATATATATGTAAATCTCAGTGAAAAATTTGTAAACATTTATGATAGGGATGCCTGTATTATTGTATGCCTCTGCATTTTAAAAAAAATAAATATGGAACATATAATGATTGCTTTCTCTCCCAGATATGTTCGTGCAGACTCTTGTCTGCGCAAGAGTGAAGCTGCCCTGTATGGCTTGTAATGTGTTGCCTAGATGAATTTTAAAGGGCATTAAAAGAGTTCTCACTGAGAAGTAGCTTTCTTAAGAGCATGCCTGATGCTGGCTTTGATCCTGTTTGTTACGATGATCCTATTGTAGAGATAATCATAGAGGAGCCAAATTGGTACCCTTTGAGATCATACAGGTTAGTCTTAGTTAATTAGTGACTGGAGTGAAGCTCACACAGTTTATCATGAGGGTAAGATTTGAAAACTATGCGGTGAAGTGTTAGAAAAACATCAAGACATAATACTTCCTATCCTAAGGAGATTTTACCTGTGCTTTGTTATTTCCTTGGAGTTCTTGGAAAGTCCAGCCCATCTGAAACTGAGAATATTGAGTGTTTTGGCACCAGGCTTGTCTCAGATGTACCTGCACATGAGCAGGCTTGATTTGTGCTTTGTATGATAAAGAGAGCTGGGCATGGGAAATGAATGTCACGCTTGCTGTTAAACAGCTCACGGAATCTTTAGTACTTCAGCTTGTTTTGATCTCTGTTTACACAATTTTCTTTTTCCCTCTTGTTTTTGTTTTCTTTTCCTTTTCTCCACTGCAATAAATCAACAGCTTCCTTCCCACACCGATCAACCTGCGGCGGAACCTCACGTGCGGTGCCCTCCTTTCCAGTAAAGAGTCTAGACAGCAAATTCCCTGGTAGCTTATGCCATTTCAGATCGTTATGCCTTTTTGCTTTTTTGTGCAGGCTTTTTAGCAACAGCATTACCTCACCCGTCGGCCTGGAGATTGAGCAGCCAGCGCCGCTGATAGGGCTGCGGCACCCTGCGCCGAGCCAATGGAGAACTTCAGCTGCAAACTCTTAATGAGCAAAAGAGCAGCGGCTCATTTAGGGCTTGAGAGTTAATGTGGGTTTGTGTTGGCTTTTTTTTTTTTGTTAAGTGTTACTTCTGAAAGACAAGCCACTTAACAATTATGTGCCATATTGCTGACCAGTGAAGCTGAACAAATAGCTATTTACATTGACAGATCAGAGGAATGTGTAAGTGCATCGCGGTAACCTACATTTTCTGTGCCAAGAGATTTGCAGCTGACTGCCTGGGTGACTCACTCCTTGGATTAGGAGATGAGGTAATGCTTTTGAGATACAGGGTGATGTCATTCCTTTACCTGAGCTGCATGCCGATGCTAGTTGCTAGTACTTTCAAGGAAAGTCCCTTTGCTGCTTCTGATGTACTAGAGAATGAGCTGCATAACTCAGGCAGGAGCTGTTATTATTAATGTCCCTCTAAAGCCTCTGGCTAAACTGCTTTTTAAGAAGATGTCAGCACAAGTGGCCACAGATGCCTTTTGTTATGTATCTGTGGGCACCTGCAAGTCTGTGCATTTGTGTGCCTGCCTCATTCTCCAGATAAAACTATTTCAGAAAAAGAACTTTGTGGTAATCGGGTGCAGTCCCTTGTCAGCACCATGTCGTGTAATCCCATTTATAGTTCGATTCATCTTAAAAGAAGGTGATTTTTTTTTTTTTTTTCCCCTCTGTCCTGTTTCTGTTGTGAAATACCAGGGGTTTGATGGTTAGTAACTCAGGTTCCTAGCTTGCACTCACCTAGGGTCAGCTTAACCCCACCTGCTCCCCATCCTGCCCTCCAGTGCAGCAGCTCTCTCTGCTGCCTGTGCTCCCTTCCCTGATGTGTTCACTGGCAGCAGTTGTGTCTTTTCTCAGCCTTTCTTTCCCAATGTCACACAGAACGTGCTGCTCTCATAGGCACCCTCAAGGTTGGGAGCACGGGCAGGTGGTCAGCAGAGCTGACTGACACGGGCTTGTCTGTCCTCGGCACCTTATGGGGACCAAGGTTAGAACAGATGAGCAGGCAAGTGCCCCACTGTTGGGGAATTTTTGAAGGCATACAAGCCATGACCTGATTTGACCTATATCTTAGGAGTGTACAAATGTGTGTTGCTGGTCTGTTTAGCCTGGAGAAGAGAGGGGATCTTATCGATGTTGATAAGTATCTTAAGAGTGGGTGTCAAGAGGATGGGGCCAGACTCTTTTCAGTGGTGCCCAGTGACAGGACAAGGGGCAACAGACACAAACTAGAACACAGGAAGTTCCATCTGAACACAAGGAAAAACTACTTTCCTGTGAGGGTGCTGGAGCTTGGAACAGGCTGCCCTGAGAGGTTGTGGAGTCTCCTTCTCTGGAGACTTTCAAAACCCACCTGGACATGATCCTGTGCAACCTGCTCTGGGTGACCTTGCTTTAGCAGGGGGATTGGACTAGGTGATGTCCAGAGGTCCCACCCAACCCCTACCATTCTGTGAGTGAGTTGGGAATTGGGGTGTGTGGTTCCCAGAAATGTTCATTTTGCATGTTGTTTACTAGTACAAAGTTTCCTTCTCAAGCCCTGGAAGCAAGAGCTTCAGCATAAGAGAAGGTCTGAAGGTGACATGTGTCACACTGTCCCAGAGCTTGCAGAGTTACTCACGGAGACTCTCCTTGCTCAGCAGCAATTCCTGGGCAGTTTGCACCACTGCCTCCTCTCTTCACAAACTGGTGGGATGGTCCACAGCCCTTGAAGCACACCATGTTACAAAGCCATTATAGTTGTGGCTTCCAGCAAGCGTACCTGAAAGTCTGAACTTGCAAGTGGCTGTCTGGTTGCCACTTGCACACATCTAGTTTGACCATGCTCTATGAATTTAGCTGACTGGTGGCCAGTAGATCTTCAGGATCCAACTTGAAGCCAGTTGGTGGCTGGGTTTGCTGGGCTTGGGCTCTGCAAGCTGCAGCAGTGGTACAGGAGCTGATTTGGCTTTTGTATATTTGGAAAGAATCTTTGCTGTTTATTCATACTTATATGTGGAATATCACCTCCTTGCTGGAGGTGAGTGTGGGCCTCCAAACTACTTGAAGGTATCTGGACCGTATGCAGGAAGAAATCACAGAATTGCACAGAATTGTCTAGATTGGAAAAGACCTTTGAGGTCATTGAGCCCAATCTCCTTCTCTGGAGACGTTTAAAGCCCGCCTGGACGTGTTCCTGTGCAACTTGGTTTAGGTGATCCTGCTCCAGCGGGGGGATTGGACTAGATGATCTTTCAAGGTCCCTTCCAATCCCTAACGTTCCATGATTCCGTGATTAACCTAACACAGAAAAGTCCTCAACTAAACCATATCCCTAAGCTCTTCATCTACAAGACTTCTAAATACCTCCAGGGATGGGGACTCCACCACTGCCCTGGGCAGCCTGTTCCAATGCCTGATAATTCTTTCAGTAAAGAAACTTTCTAATATCCAATCTAGACTTCCCTTGGCAAAACTTGTGTCTGTTCCTTCTTGTTCTATCACTTGCTATTTGGTTGAACAGACCAATCCCCACCTCTCTACAACCTCCTTTTAGGTAGTTGTAGAGAGCAAGATGTCCCCTCAGGCTCCTTTTCTCCAGGCTAAACAACCCTAGGTCCCTGA
Source organism: Brachypteracias leptosomus (assembly GCA_013401335.1). Classification (NCBI taxonomy): domain Eukaryota; kingdom Metazoa; phylum Chordata; class Aves; order Coraciiformes; family Brachypteraciidae; genus Brachypteracias; species Brachypteracias leptosomus. Next base: position 124,151 of record VYZX01012165.1, read on the forward strand.
GCTGCTCCTCACAAGAGGGTCTCTAGACCCTTCACCAGCTTCATTGCCCATCTTTGGACATGCTCTAGTGTCTCAATGTCCTTGGAAGAAGAAACCTTACAGAGGATTTATTAATTCAAAGGAGCAGCTGCACAGGCTGAAATCTGTCCTCAAAGTTGTTATACATTTCTGAAAGAATATATTATGAAAATATTTTGTGTTGACTGTTTGAACAAGATACTCCAGCGTGGTTGGAGCTGCAACTTTGGCACTGGCATCTTTTGTTTTTAAAAAGGTCTTCTCCAAAATCTGCATGTTTTTGTTTCTCAGGATCACAAGGCTGCTCTTGAATAGGAAAGTTTATGTAAACCTTATTTGTTTGCTTTATTTTTCCACTGATCAGGTGATTTCTACAGATGACCCCTCCCTGCACAAATGTTTGCATTTTTATTGGATTATTTCTGTCAGCCCTGTGTATGTGTTTTTCCTCCCCCATGGTAGGCCATAATGAAATATTTGTTGTGCATCACAGATCTCATGCATTGTCTCTTCCAGGATGTTTGGCCTTTTTTGCCATGAGGTAAATACTGGGGAGGGAAAGGACATACCTTGATTTGCTTTGTAAAGAATTTCGGAGCTACTCTCAGGGGTTTATTTTTATTATCTCTTCAATTACACATTGTGCTCCTGAGAGGAGTTTTTGTTGTAGTTGTCAGTCATCGTGAGGCTTTTCAAAGCCAGAAAGCATCCGTGTTGGATCCTTTAGGGATCTTAAAGAGAGTCTCCAGCATTGTTGGGTAGCTCCCCTGAATCTTCTCTTTGAGTGAGGTGTGTCAAACAGTGTAGGAAGAGGCGTTAGTCATGATGTGCATTTCCAAGATCTGTCTTCCCTGCCCTGTTTAGGTGAATCCTAACTTTGCTTAATGCTGTTTGCTCGTCTGTGACCCACTTAGAGGAATAAAAAGTCTCATGTTAGAGAGAGTTTTGATCATGCAGAAGATGTGGTTTCAGGTCCTGACAGTGGTTCCAGAAATAATAACCAGAAACCTTCTGGGTCTTTTGTATGGCTTCATAATACACATCTGTGCCTTGGTGTCTGAGCAGGAATATTTTGTTTGAAGTGACTCATAGACGTGTACCAGAAGTAGTCTTTGTATCCTAATGTGTAAAGTATCTGAATTTAATAGAATTATGTTGTAGGATACTGCCCAAATGGACAGAGGTTCTGAAAAAACCATTAAAATCTTCCATGTTAATCCATATCCTCAAAAGCTAAGCTCATGTGGATTAGTTTCTTGCTGCTCTTGGTGGGTGCAGCCACTGTGGCTCCACAGTATTAGTTATGGTCTATCAGACTGATAATGAGTTTCTTAATAAGTCCCTTAGTACTCATTGACAATGACTCATACTTCCGAACGAGGATCTCCTTGAAAATCTCTGTGTAATGGATGAAGCGCCGGATCCTGGTGGAGATTTTCTTTTCTTTTTTTTTTTTGACTTGTTGTGTGTTTAAAAAAAAGCCAGGCAAGTTTTAAAGGAGCAGCATATTTAAGAAATTCTGGGGAGGGGGAGTTAGATTGAACTGTCTGGAAAGGCAGAGGTGAAATGTGAGCTCTCATCTCAGTAATTGCTCTCTCTGCTTTTTTTTTCTGGAGTAGTCATCAGTTGTAGCAGAGTTCACATACAGCTTCAGCTTTTCTTTTAAAACCAAATTCACTCTTCTGATCTAGAGAGAATGGCTGATTCCATGTTTAGCAGTAAACTAATGCTGCAAAAAGAAACAACCCTGAGGTAGAACTTAACCTGAAGCAGAACTTTACTTACACTGTCTTGAAACCATCACAAATAATCTGTAAAACTTGCACTTTAAGCAGCAACTGTGTCTTCAAGAGTGCTTCTGCAGCTTACATGAATACTAATCTATCGACTGATCGAGCTTTAAAATGTTCTGCTTAAAGGAGAAGTGTCACACACTGAACTGTTTTTTAACTAAGAATAGTGAAAACCAGATTTGTTTTGAATGCCTGAAAGTTTCCTGTCTTCAGCATCACTTTGAAAAATAAGAGACTGGGTTATGAAACCATAAAACAGGGCACTGGAATAGAATGTACTGTACTTATGCAGCGTTTCTGTTTCCATTTGGGATCTGTGTGGTTTGATAAAATTGTGGTTAAATGGCAGCTAACCTTCAAATCAATTTTTTTAGGTATTTGGAAATAAGATGATAATCCCTTCCTTGGATGGGGACCTTTTCCAGTGGGATCGGGACCGGGAGAGCATGGAGGCAGTTCCTTTCACAGTTGAATCTCTTCTCGAATCGTCCTACAAATTTGGCGAGGACGTTGTCTTAGTTGGGGGAAAGTCTTTGACAACCTATGGGCTGAGCTCATACTCAGGGAAGGTGAGAGCCTGAAAAGTTGCCTTGTGTGTGTGTGTTTCGAGCACTGTCTTGGACACAGGTTGCTCTTGAGATTTAAACTGCTGTACAGCTCAAATATGCAACTGCACAGCACCAAAGAGCAGAATCTGAGCTTCTTGGGGGGCACATGCAGCAGACAGCAAAAGTTGAAGACTTGTAGTTGTTTTCAGAGAGTTTACTGTTAGGAAAAGTTCTCCTTACATTTAAAAGTTATGTGCAAAAATTGCTATCTGACAAGTTCAGAAGGTATTTTTCTTCTGAAATCCACTGGTTAAAAGTTGTATATTTAAAAAAAAAAAGAAAAAAAGGCTAGAAAAAGCATTTTTTAATTAATTGCATTGTTCAGAGTCCTAGAATTGATATCCCTCTCCCTCTCCTTAATGTCATTAAAATCCTTGTGTAATGAAGAATGGACATTTGCTAAATCAGATATTAGAATAGATATTGCTAAATCAGAAATGCTGCTGCATTTCAGAACAAGCTAAACAGCATAGATTGAGTTTAAAAATTTTAAACTTCTAGTGTTTGTTTTCCACAAAATCAGGGGTTTTTTTACCATTTTGACCATACATTATAATGTAAAACACTTCTGTGGCATGGTGTAGCTTGAGCACTAGGAGCATAGACCCAAAACCAGAGTTCATGAAATCATTTTGATCTCCTCATTGATAGCAAAGGACACCGTGCACCCACAGACTGCTCCTCCCCCAGCGTTCAGGAAGTGGAAATTTTGGTTTCTGCTTTGATTCCTGGCTTATGCTCATGGTAGCAAAAGTGCCTCATACAGAAATAGTGCCTGATGCTTCCTCATGAGGAGTTTGGGCAGTCTGTTGTCTGTGGCAGTATGATGTCCATTCAGCCTTCCTGAAAGTGTGTTCAACTCCCTTTCTGTAATACAAAATCCAAATTTGTAATCCCATGTAATCCAAATTCTGTTTGAGACTGGGGCTGTTGCAAAGTCCGTATGACTGTGAGAGTTAAGAAGGGTCTTTTTTTCCCCTTTAATAGCTGACGAGGCAAAGGAGGGAGGCTCTGTGCTATTTTATATAAATCAATAGCACTTCATTTGAAGCTGATAGAGTTATACTGAGACAAATATGAGACGAAAGCAGAGTTATTTTGTGGGTCTTGTAGGAATGTTCTTTTGATGTCCATAGAAACAGTGTGGGGGGAAAAAAAGAGCTAAGATTTCTTTCTGTTAGAAGTAGAAATATATGCAAAATATGATCCAAAAGTAGTCAAAATAGCCCAAACTGTAAACTTAATAGAATCTTCTGAAAATTCTAGTTCTGAGAAACCCTTATCTCTTAAGCCAGGCTTTTCAACATTCCTCAAGTTGAGCATCTAAAATCATGAAGCTCCAAATTGCCTGCAAGCCAAAAATATGTTGTAAGGATTGTTAGCTTTGAATATAGCTGTTGATTATGTTTGCTTATCTTGAAGTTCTTCAGAACTTCACAGCATATACGAGTTTCTGGCCTTGTCCCCTAGGTGAAGTACATCTGCTCAGCTATGGGCTGTCGCCGGTGGGATGATGATGAAACTGAGCAGGAGGAGACCCTCCTGTTGCATCGAACCCAGAAGACGGTCCGTGCGGTTGGACCGCGCAGCGGCAACGAAAAGTAAGTGTAAGAGTTCACAGAATCATAGAATGGTTTGGGTTGGAAGGGACCCTCAAAGGTCGTCTAGTCCAAACTCCCTAAAACGAGCAGGGACGTCTCTAGCTAGGTCAGGTTGCTAAGAGCCCCATCAAGCCTATTCTTCAATGTCTCCAGGGATGGGGCCTCCACCACCTCTCTGGGCAACGTGTTCCAGTGATCTATCACTCTCATATTAAAGACCTTTTCTCTAATATCCAGCCTAAATCTACCCTTTCCTAGCTTAAAATCATTATCCCTCATCCTGTCGCTACAAACCCTCATGAATAGTTCTTTCCCTGCCTTCCTATAGGCCCCTGTCAGGTACTGGAAGGTTGCAGTAAGGACCCCCCAGAGTCTTCTCTTCTGCAGGCTGAACAGGCCCAGCTCTCTCCGCCTGTCTTCATAGGAGTCCAATAGAGATAAATTCTTAATATGTAGTGGTTTAAGGGTTTGATCTTCTTTTTACTCTCATGAGACTAGGAATTGCACAAGGGAATATAGACTTAACCAAAGGAAAGCACCAAACTGTTGGTGAGGATCTAACCCCTTTGCTCTTTAGAGCTTTTTTGAACTTCAGATTTATAGATGATTAGAACAAAGAGATACATGCACATATTTATTCCCTCTAAACCAACTGAAAATTACTTTCCTTGGCATACCTCAAAAGAGTTTGTCACTGCTCTGCTGCACAAGGCAAATGTCCCTAACATTTATTCTAACTGTTGATTTTTGTACGAAAGCAGACAGTTTAAAAGTCGTCTTATGACCTACTGATGCACTTTGAAGCTCTTTATCTACTCATGGTAACTGTCACTGGTTTTTTGTGTACTTTATATTTTTAACTTTAATTTTAACTTGATATTTTAAAATATCTTCAGTCTTATTTTTTAAAAGTCCTATTCTTAAGTCTACATTGTTCATTTCATAACGTAGCTGGTCTGTTCTTTACAAGCTGCAGAACTGGTTTAGTTTGATGACTTTCCTCATGCTGTCACGTTGAAGTTTTAATACGTCATGATATCTACAAAAATACAAGACACATATTCTACTAAAAAATCCCCAAATCCACTTCGTAAAATACAGGTTTAAAAGGCTGGTAGCTATACATAGATACAATAACTGCCCAACAATTTAGTGGAGAACTGGTTCCCTGTTCCCCTGCTCCCTCTTCTGTTTGCAGCAGGGTTTGACAGGTTGTGCATCTCTGGCATATCAGAGATAACCTAATGAGAAATCCAACAGATTAGCAGATCAGACATCTGAGAAGAGAAATCTTGGGTTCCATGAGTGTGAACCTTGGAGACTGATGCTGGCAGGGAGAGGTATGTTATAAAAATGTGCTTTATTCCCTCATGCATCTCTTTCAAAAACATAGTTTGACATCTTGTGCACCAGAATCCTCCTGTCTTTGTAGTCAGAAGCAGAAGTGCTTTCCTGTTGACACAGAATAGCTACGACAGAGTTTACAGGATAGATCTGGGGTTTTAATCTAGAGAAGGAAAAACTTTTAATAAATCAACTAAATATATAAAATATGCCAGACTTTTACCATAAGGGTGTAAATTCTTTAAGGAGACAGTTTGGGCTCCTTGTGGTTGCCAGACTGATCATAAGAAACTTTGGGTAGCCAAACAGACTGTTCAAGAAATATTTTCCCCCTTCTTGCTGTTCAAGACACAGACTTGCCATCCTTTCCCATCTGTACCTTCTCTACAGCATTGGACTGTATCATGAAAAAAGAAAATAAATACTCTTTCTCTTTCTGAAAATAATTTTCAGTTTTTGCCCTCATTTGTTGTTTTGCAATCAACTTACAAGAGCTTTTGGCCATACAAATCAACTCAGGTGTTCCTCACACCATTGTTTTTTCTCGGTGTGAACCTCCAGGATGTGAGCAGTCCTGGCTTCATGAAGTAGTTGTCAAAGAGATCCTGTTTAGGTTGTGTGGGGATTAAAAGAAAAAAACCCACTGCCTCTCCTCCAGCTTGAAAAACCTTGTGTTTCAAATTAAATCCACTTTATTAACAAAGAGAAATAGGTCTTATGTAGAATGCTGCTTCCTAAATGCTTTATACTTGTTGCTTTCATCACCTACATAGTTTTCCTACTAAACAGACCCTGTTGTACTACTTGATGATTTTAAGTGCCTCTCCTTTAATGCCATGCTACTTCACCAGCTGTTTTCTCAACTCACCCCTCATGTTGGACAAGGTTTCTCAGCTTGTTTGGTTTGTATCCTGGATTAGTGCTCCCCCTCCTGGTACAGTTTTGTTCATGTGACAGTCTGAGAGTTCACCATGAAAATATAGGCCAAATACAGGTAATTCAGGACTTGATGATCCTAGAGGTCTTTTCCAACCTAAATGATTCTATGATTCTAAGAATCTTCTGGATGGAGGATTTGGGACTTGGAATATATCAGTTGTTTCTACAAAGTTTGTCTCTTTTTCTTTAAGGTGGAATTTCAGTGTTGGTCACTTTGAGCTGCGCTACGTCCCAGATATTGGAACTAGAGCAGGATATATTGAGAGCAATTTTAAATCAAGTATGAACAAAGAAGAAACAAAAATCATTTCAGATGTGGATGAGCAAGAAGCTATGATGAAAGATACAGTGATAAAGGTCTCAGTAGCTGACTGGAAGGTGATGGCTTTTAATAAACGAGGAGGACATCTGGAATGGGAATACCAGGTAGGGGAAAAGACGATATTAAATATTACAAAAGCAGAAGTTTTTCAGCATCATAGATTATGTCTTTTATCTTGGGTCTCAGGTGCTGTCTTTGTAAAGAAGCACACATCTGCCTGTTATTTTTTTAACTGAAGTTCTGCCATTTGAGCTGCTACAGCTGTTACAAAAACTAAACCAAGGAATTTAAGCACATTGTTCAGAGTTACTCTAATACAATATCTAGTTAATACAACATTAATCTTCCAATTACCTCTCTCTTGTTCAGTTTTGCACTCCAATTGCTTCTGCATGGCTGGTTAAGGATGGGAAGGTAATCCCAATCAGTTTGTTTGATGACACAAGTTACGCTGCGAACAATGAAGTACTGGAAGATGAAGAAGATCTTGTGGAAGCTGCCAGAGGGGCCACAGAATCCAGTGTTTACTTGGGTGAGAAACCAACTGCAGCATTTTCTGTAGTAAACATTATTCTTTCCTCTGTTGAGGTTGTAGTATAAAAAATCTCTCTGATAGATTACAGTTAAGAGGAGCTGTAACATGTCCAGTCTGATACTCTGTGTAATGAAGGCTACTGAATTTAACCCACATTGCTTTATAAAGCCCCAAAATTGCGGCTTCACTGATGTATATATCCCCAAAAGGCACCTTGACTTGAATTAAAGACGTTTAATTGAGAATCTTTTCCATTTTGATTCTGAAACGTTCCCTGCTTTGTGGTTTCAGTACATTGGAGATGGTTGAAAGTCCTGAAACTTTTAAAGACAGATTTATAGCTAACAAGGCAGATTTATTGCTAAGCAATAAACAGGATCTCCCTCCAGCCTGCTAGTTTGTCACATTCATGTTTTTCCTCTACACTGATTACAGTAACTTACCATGGAGAAATTTCAGTTAAGATTTTGTGACTAGATTTTTATCCAGCTGTCAGAATTCATTTGATGTGGTTTTTGACAATTTGAAAGAGAGTGGCCCCAGGTCCTTCTTCCTCTCAGCTGTTGGTCTGTCTGTGGGAGGTCAGCATGCCTTTTTTTTTTTCTAAGATTTTGTGTGCCTTAGCCTTCTTCTGTCAGTCTTTACACCTTCCAGATTTCCTGTTAGTGCTTGCACAGATAAAGAACACTGGGAAGAAGCCAGATTATTCCAGCCAGCCTGGTAGTGGCTGTTGAGGAGTAATCTGTACCAGCAACAAGGGTAGGAAGTTTGAAAGAAGTCCAACCTATGCAAAGCCCAAGCTACTTTATAGCAGCTAAAAATTGCTGACATTTTTATGTAGCACCAGCTCTCCAGCAGTGAAAATGAGATTTCCTGAGCTCTTGTTTTTCTAAAAGAGACGAGACATATTGCTTGAAATCATCCAGCCTAGCAGTCAGTCAGTATCACAGATTCTCAGAATATAAAGAAATATTTTCAGAAATGTTTTAAACCATGTATTTTAACTGGGCAATTTTATTCTGGGGATGAAGAGAACTAAATCTTAAGACTAATACGCTTTCTGGTTTATTACCTAGGTATGTACAGGGGACAATTGTACCTTCAGTCATCAGTCAGAATTTCTGAGAAATTCCCAACCAACCCAAAGGCTCTGGAATCCAGGAACGATAATGCAATTATTCCTCTTCCCAAAATCAAATGGAAACCTTTAATCCGTAAGTAACAATTCAGAATTTCATTTACTATCTTAGCTCTGAAAAGACAAGCCATCTTTCTGCTTTCAAATATGTTTCAAACTAGTCTAATGTTCCCAGCTGCAAGTCAGTTCAAGAACTATCTCTGTGCTTTAGTAATTGTTGTTTTTTCTAATTTAATGTTGCATGTCTACTTTGTTTTACTATGACAGGTTCTTTTTTAGTAATGAGATGTTGGGTCTTCTAAATCCTTTTTGTTGAAAAAATTGAAGTTTTTTCAAGTGATGTGAATATGAGTGAATTGACTTGTCCAAAAGTAGTATTTTGGCAACGGGTAGTGATATAAATTAACTGTTACCTTAAAATACCCTCTTATTGTTTCCTTGCTTAATTCTGGTTCTCATAGTTTGGCCCAAGAGATGTGTTCTAATATTATGTAATTTGAGTTCCCAATAAATTAATACAAGACTAGTAGAACTTTTATACCAGTTCAGCTCAGAAAATGATGTCTTTTCTATGCTCTAGATTCTCCCTCCAGGACCCCAGTGTTGGTGGGGTCTGATGAGTTCGATAAGTGTCTCAGCAATGACAAGTATTCTCATGAAGAGTACAGTAATGGAGCACTTTCAGTTCTGCAGTATCCATATGGTAGGTAGAAATTCCAAATTTTCTTGTTTCAGATAGCCAGGTTTACCATTTATTATCTATGAAATTCAATAAATGGCTATTTTTTCAGTCTTAAATATCTGTATTGCTTTAACATTTTGTGAACTAGGAAATTATTGCCCAAACTCGGGTTTCCAAATTGTGATGTTTGTACAATTAGTGCCACACAGAGCACTTCAGAGTGCCAGAAACTTTCCTGCAGAGGTACTGTGTGTTCTGCCATTTCCACGGGTAGTTGATCCAAGTAGAAAAAGCCACTAAATTAATTTTTTCAGAATTTGCTAACAGTGCTAGAGACTCAGCCTGGTGGTATAAAGTTTTCCGTATGGAAGATACTCTGGTTTGAAGCTGTCAGGCCTTCTGAAGGGGTAAAATTTGATGTGAGACCTGGTTGCCGTGGAGTCCACAGCCTTGATTAACTGCATTTGCTAATGTGCTATTTAAAATCACAGGGCACATGAGCCAAAATACCCTGTGGCTGTTGAGGAAACCTAGTAATGAGAAAACAAAATTGTTTTATAGTTACCTACAAGTAAATATTTGCCCTCTTTATGTGTTTTACACACAGATAATGGTTATTACTTACCCTACTACAAGAGAGAGAGAAATAAGCGTAGCACCCAGATCACTGTTAGATTCTTTGATGATACCAATTACAAGAACATTCGCAAAAAAGATCCTGTTCTTCTGCTTCACTGGTGGAAGGAAATTGTTGGCACCATTTTATTTTGCATTGTGACCACAACCTTTATTGTACGCAAACTTTTCCATCCCCATCCTTACAGCAGAGTAAGTATTTTTTTCTGAATCCTAAATACAGAAGGTATTATTCAAGCCTTTTCTTCCAGTTTTGAGTCTGCAGTGAGTAGTATTAATCAGTTAATAACTAATGAGATAACAAAATCAAAAGCCTAAATTTGTGGTTTAATGTGTCTGTGAAGGCTGTCAGCTGCCATGTACAATTTGCTTAACTGCTTCAGCAAGCAGATTAGACTCTTTCAAGCACATCTGATGTCTTTGGAGATGTTTACACTGAAATTTATTTAATGTCATATCTAGGAATACAAACTTGTATCAACTACTTAAGGAGTTGCATTTTTTGTTTTTGTTCTTGTTTTGGTAAACCTTGTTAGCTGCGGAAGGAATCTGAGACACAGTGTCAGACTGACAGTAAATATGAGCCTGCTTGTGGAGATGTTAAAGACAGCAGCTGGAGTGATGTCAAGAACTCTGGATACGTGTCAAGGTGAGCTCAGTTCAACAAAGCATGTACAGGGTTTGGTCTATGTTTAGTTTCGTGTATTGAGGTGCTGGAGTAGGTCCACAGAAGGGCAGCGAATCCAGTGAGGGATCTACAGAACAAGAGGAGGGACTGAGGGACCTGGGGCTGTTTAATCTGAAGAAAAGGAGACTGAGGGGAGACCTTATCACTCTCTACAACTGCCTGAAAGGAGTTTGTAGAGAGGTGGATGCTGATCTCTTCTCCCAGGTAACAAGTGGTAGGACAAGAGAAAATGGCCTCAAGTTGCACCAGGGGAGGTTTAAGTTGGACATTAGGAAAATTTTTTTCACTGAAAGGGTTGTCAAACCCTGGAACAGGCTGCCCAGGAAATTGGTTGAATCACCATCCTTGGACGTCTTTAAAAGCTGTGTAGATGCGGTGCTGTGGGACATGGCTTAGCAGTGAACTTGGTAGAGTAGAGTTATGTTGAACTGGATGATTTTAAGGTTTCTTTCCAATCTAAATGATTCTATGACAGCTAATGCTGTCTGGAGGAAAGAGTGGGTGTTCACTTGTTCTTATCTACCCCAGTTGGAGCCCTCTGACTTGTCAGGGTAATCAACAACTGACACAAAGAACCCTGTGACCCCACCACTGGTGGGAGATTGCAGTTCTGAGTAGTCTGAGCAATCCTGGAGAGTCTGCAGGATACCTGTGACCAGGAATGTTGCTCTCATATTTCCTGCTGGTGCAGGAAATGGAAGATTGATTCTTGAAGATCTTAATTAGTCTTTACTCCCTCTCTTTCTGTGTTGATGGATTAAAGCAGTGAAAGGCAATTGCAGATGGAAACAGATAATGTTTTATATACTCTGCAGAACAAGCAGAGACTATATCTGTAAAAAATGTTTGTTGCTGTTACGAAAGCATTGGTTAAGACAGAAAGGGTGTATAGGGGCATGATATTCCAGAGAAAATGTGGCAGTTTCCTCTACACTTGTAACTCACTGAAAGTAAGAACTGGAGTACTTAAAATGAGGAAGAATAAGAAAGGTAGTGAGATTTAAGAGCAGTGATGTTTTGAAATGGACGCTTAGAAGGACTAGTTGCAGAAATAGTTATTTGGGGTGGGAATAAAGGCAAGTTGAGGTGGGGAGATGCTGGCACAGGTTGCCCAGAGAGGTGGTGGAAGCCCCATCCCTGGAAATTTTGAAGGCCAGGCTGATGGGGCTCTGAGTAACCTGATCTAGTGGGAGGCGTCCCTGCACATGGCAGGGGGGTTGGAACTAGATAATCCTTGAGGTCCCTTCCAACCCTGACAATTCTATGATTCTGTGATTTAGAAAATACTTAACTGTCACCACTGAGTTTAGGTATAGAAATACAGAAACTTAAGCTGTGTACTGGTGGTCCATGATCCAGTAACCATGCAACTTGATGCTCTGAAAAACTTCTGTTTGTCATGTGCATGCATAATGGATCTGGGTTGTGATAGACACTGAATAAATACATAATCAGCAACTGTCCGTTTTATAAATAAGTAACCGTAAGTGGTTAATAAGTGATTGCCTCAGTTGGTGAGCAGGGAAAAAAGGTAAGAAATGGTTCATTTGGCATGTTTTGCCTGTATGGAAATATTTCACTCTTAGTCATAAATAACTTTATTTTTCTATCTCTATTAATGCATTTTTCTCCTCTACCGTCCTTCCATTCTTCCACCCCATCCTCACACCCTCCTTCTCCCAGATATCTGACAGATTTTGAACCAATTCAGTGTCTGGGTCGTGGAGGTTTTGGAGTAGTTTTTGAAGCTAGAAATAAAGTGGACGACTGCAACTATGCCATCAAAAGGATCCGTTTGCCTAACAGGTAATGAATCAGTTTGTTGAGATACAGAAGAAGTAATGAATGAATGATGGGATCTCATCCTACACCAAACCATCTGTTCCTGAACTGATTTCCCAGATACTACATTAGGATGAATGACATACTTTTTAAGGGGGGGGCTGACTTAGTTTTGGCATTGAGAATTTGGCATATGTAATCCCAGCAGAAGGGTGACCTGCTTGGCTAAAGCACTTGCATAGCAGGACCCTTGTGAGGATGCTGCAGCTACAGGGGAACTCCTTTGGTTTCCTTGCTGAATAGAGTCTCTGATGACAGGACACATTATTGTAGCACTGTTAATTTGCTTCTCTCCTTCCTCTCCTTACCTTTCCTACTCCACCTTCTCTTTCTTTTCTCTCTCCCTCACCAGCTTTTCTGACTCCATTTGTCCATTTGTTTCGTTTCTCTGACCCCACAACCCCTACCTTTTCTTTCAGTCATAGGTGGTCAAGCCATGCTGCTGAATTTCCCTACACAGAGCTTGCAGCAGTTCCTTTTAGTGGGAGATGGGAGACACTGCTTCTGGAAATCTCAAGTTAGAACAGCAACAGGCAGGCCAGTAGAGGGAGGGGGTAAAGCTATGAAATCTAGAATTACTTTTTTTTTTTTTTTNTTTTTTTTTTTTTTTTTAATGTGTTAAATAAGCGTGACTATTTAAGATTAAAGATTTTGTTCCGAAATTTAAGGTAGCCTAAATGCTTTTCCAAGCATATTTAAATCCATTAAATAAACCCATTTGACTTCATTTGATCCAGTTATGGTATTATGAGGAGAGATTATTTACTTCAATAAGATAGCAGTCTACCTGCTTTCCTGTCCACAGAACGGAGATAGTCCTTATGCAGTCTCCTTATGTTGTGCTAATTTAAAAAGAAATGCCAAGGTATTACTGTCTGTCTTCTCTTGTGCCAGTGTCTTCTACATCCCTGTAGAATATTGCTGTTGAGTGGTCATTTTTCTGTCCTTGTAAACAGTTGAGAGCAAGATGAGCCTTTTCTTCTCAGTTCTGCTGCCTGTAATTAGTTGAAAAGGGATGACTGAATACTTAGCCATTATGGGCACATGCTGCTCCTCTACACTTCTAACTGAAGGAGTTACTCTGGGGAATTTTAGATATATCTGTCTTTTGGTGTGAAGGGCAATACTACTGACCTTGTTTAGCTTTGATTAAATTCCTTTGCAGGAATTTCTGTACTGTGCTGTTGATTTATGTGGCCGTGTCTCTGTTCTCACCCCAAACTGTAGGGAGCTGGCTCGTGAAAAGGTGATGCGGGAGGTGAAGGCGTTGGCTAAACTGGAGCATCAGGGTATTGTTCGGTATTTCAACGCATGGCTGGAAGCTCCACCTGAGAGGTGGCAGGAAAAGATGGATGAACAGTGGTTAAAAGATGAAAGGTAAGGCATGGAGTTTTTTAACAGTTGAATTTGTACATCAACAGCACTGGGGAACTGGTAGATGATCCAAAAAGACAGAGAGGCGATGTAGGAAAGAGATGGTTATTGGCTTAACCTGTCAACTTTTCAGTTGAACAAGGTACAAATATATCACACTTGTGCATAATGTCTCTTGATTTTTGTGTCCTTTTAAGGTCATTCTTTCAGCTTAGGAAACATCTTGTAGTTCTTAATTTAACTTCTGTCATTGTGGTTGAAGGTTGGAGCATTGCTACTGTGACTCAGTTTTAAACTTTGGCATCTCTCTTCTCTTTGTTCCTTTCCACTGCTTTCCTCCTCTTTGTCCTGGCTTAGATGGATCTGATTCAGTAACCCAGTGCTTCAGTGAATTTATTTCAGCAGAAATATGTGAGGGATAATCAGAGTGACGATCTATAAAGCTTGGTAGAAGTAGGTTAAAAATGGAAAATCAGATAAAGGAGTTAGAGGATGTTAAGAGAAAGGAAGAATTGAGGGTATATTAGCATTTAAAGAACGAGGCCTAATACAAGACTATTCAGTGGTCTCATAATAACGTCTTAACATGCCTAACCTTTTATAGAATATAGCGACCTTTATATTTCAGGCATCAAATGAACATTTCACAGCTGTAATTCTTCCAAGGCAGTTTAAGCAGTCATTACAATGCATGTTCTAAAGGACTGAATTTTTTTCAAGCTAAAGATGAGCCTGATTGCGCATTGGGAATCCAGGCAGTAGAGCTTGCTACATTTTCCTCTATCAACACTCTTGTCTCAGTGAGAAAACATTGTCCCTGCTAAGACAAATAGATGCTAAATCCTGGTTATTAGTGATTCCCACACTTGGATGGTCATTTACCATTATGATATGACCCAGACCTTGGTGGAAGCAGTAGTTAAAACCTGGGCTTCTGAAAATGCATTTCTAGTGGAGTGAAGTTAGTAGTATTGATCTCTCAACTTTGTCCCTCTAGCACTGATTGGCCGCTCAGTTCTCCTAGCCCGATGGACGTCCCATCATTTAAGATCAGAACAGAGCCATTTTCTGCAGAGGAGCACATTGAAGTTATTGCCGCTTCATCGGAGAGGGTAACGTCTGTGGGAATACCCTGTGGTCAGTCTGATTCATCTGGAAGCCAGTTTTCTCCTCTGGAATTTTCTGCCACGGACAACAGGGACTTACACCAGTCAGAAGATCCACTATTGAACCTTCAGGACAGTGTCCTTGCAAGCTGTGATGTAGAGGACAGTACTATCAACAGTAACGAGCTGGGTCACTCCTTGGAAATTTGTTCTTCAGCTGTTCCTGGTGTACACCTGAGGGAAGGGACCTCCTCTTCTATTGTCTTTGAGGATTCTGGTTGTGGAAATGCTTCTAGTAAGGAAGAAAAAGTTGATGTTTCACACGATGAGAGTCTTTCTGAGGATAAAGCAAAAAGTACAAAGGAATCTGATAACAAGAAGTCTGCTTCAGGAAGTCCCCTCTCTGTTTCTCCACCAAGGCCAACAAGTTTAAGCCTGGACCTTTCTAAAAATAATACTGCAGAAAAAGTCAAGCCCACCTCACCAAAGGTGTATCTTTACATCCAGATGCAGCTCTGCCGGAAAGAGAACCTTAAAGACTGGATGAGTAGAAGATGCACGATAGAGGAGAGGGAAAGGACAGAGTGTCTGCAGATATTTCTGCAGATAGCTGAAGCAGTTGACTTTCTGCATAGCAAAGGATTAATGCACAGGGATCTCAAGGTTTGTATCCATAGCTGACTGTAGGAAGTGTGTTGGTTTATTTATTTATTTATTTATTGGCATGGTCACCACTGAATGCCTGAACTTTCCAAATTCTGGGTTGTAACTGGTTATCCTTAGATGTAAGGAAGAAGTTCTTCACTATGAGGGTGGTGAGTCACTGGAACAGGTTACCCAGGGAAGTCGTGGATGTTCTATCCCTGGGGGTGTTCAAGGCCAGGTTGGATGAGGCCTTGAGCAACCTGGTCTAGTGAGAGGTGTCCCTGCCATGGCAAGGGTGTTGGAGCTAGATGATCTTTGAGGTCCCTTCCAACTCAGACCATTCTATGATTCTATGGTCTCACAGGCTATGTCCTATAGGCAAACGTCTTCTGGTTTAGCACTGTGATGCTATCTTTGGAGCTATCAATAACTTGAATTACCTGTCCCCAGAGTATCATACGAAAGCCTCTGGTGCTGTAAAATTCCTGAAACACAGGGACTGACTCAAATGCCATTGCAGGGAAGCTGTTCCTCCACTGCTTTATGAACTTGAGCACCAGAAATTCCAAATTTGACTGCTCCTAATACAGCAGTGCCAGGCTGTTGAGCTAAGTGTCAACTTCTGCTTTAAACTGGCAGATCATGAGTGTGTGGATACAGGTAACATCTTTTGTGTGTGGGAGTAATATGGCACTGGAGACAAATCCTGCTAAAATAATTGACTCTTATCAGTGACCTCAGCATGGGTGTTACAAGAGCTGAGTTAATGTCTGTACAATAATCTGGAGGTGCAGTGCTCCAGGAAATAAACATTAATCATTCGTTATTGCAATTAAAATCTTTATTACAGCAAGACTTCTTGTACCTGGCACAGATCAGTTGCATTTGGTTTATGGCACTTTTTAATTCAGGTTCTTTATGCAGAGTTGCTCCTTGCTGAGCTGTGTGGCAAAGAAAGCTATTTTGGATCCTATTCTGCCATTTCAAATGAAGCAGATAATTGGCAGTGTTAAGTTTTATGGTTGGACTCAATCTTAAAGGTCTTTTCCAACCTAAACGATTCTATGATTCTAATTCTGATATTTTCCTTCTTCATAGATCAATGCTGCCTAAGAGCAACAGTGTTACTCCTGGTTATAGAAAGTAAAAAATAATGTATTACTGCTCTAGGATTGAAATGTAAACTGTCCTGGAATTGGGTTCTGAGTCAGTGCCATCTACCAAGGTCAGGCTTGATGGGACTCTGAGCAGCCTGACCTAGGTAGAGATATCCGTACTTGTGTAGGGAGGTTGGACCAGATGACCTCTAGAGGTCCCCTCCAGCCTGAAACATTCTATAATTCTATGATCACAATACAGCTTTCTGAAGGATTCATCGGATTTTTAACATTTGATAACATCCAGGCAGTTAAGACTGGGAAAGGTGGATTTTACCTCTGGCATAACTGAAGTCAGGAGTAACTTTTTGTACCTTTTATTTCATTTTGCTTCTGATCCTGTGTTAGTGCCTAATCTTGCTGGGTCTGTTAGCACTGGAAGTGCCACTGTGTGTTACCAAATTTAATTAAATAGCCCTCTGAGAAGCTCTGAGAAATGAATTGCTTTTACCAAACGGTGGAGAGGCAGTTCTTGTTTGTCTTTGATCAAAGAGGCATCACTGCCTACCTCAATGGAGTAAGTACTGACATGATTATAACCATTGCTGCAGCTTCTCAGAAGGTAATCATTTCATATCAGTAGATACGAAAGATAAAAATGTCATCTCAGATGTGGCAACAAAAGGGAATTCAAATTCAATAATGCTGAAAGGATATGTCTAAGCTAGAAAAACTCTGGAACCCATCCCAAGTATTTTCTTTCACCATCAGCATTAAGCAATTGCCTTGAACCCAGTTATCTGAAAAATCTTTAGTGCTTGAGAACCTGACCAGAAAAGTAATTAAATCCCTTTATTAATATGTTGCTAGACATGTTAATTAATAACCTTTCTTAACAATACTGCCAGTTGTAACTCTCAACTGTCTTTACTGAGATCACTGTTCAGCAAAGCTTATGTTGATCTTCATATAAAGCTGTATTTGTCTTAATCAGCAGCTATGTAGAGTTTTGTTGGGATGTCGTAAAAGGTCGATATTGGCAGCAATTTGAACAAGAGATTTTATTTTTGAACAAGAGATTTTATTACTTGGTACAAACAACTCTCCCTGAACGAACAACTTTGTGCTGCAGAAAACTTCCCACCTGTGTATAGATGTTCCTCTTGGATCCTGGAAGTTTATTTGACTGTTAAGTGTTAATTTGGTCAAAACAACAGCCAGTCTATTTTTTTCTGTAGTTTTCAGAAGCTCCAAGGAGCATATCTCCCCTAATTTTGTAATTTGTCCAAGAGATTGGTCATGCAACTCTAAATTCGTGCCAGCACTACTAATAAGCAAATAACCTGCAAAGCTGTTTTGGTTTTGCTAGAGGCAGAGCTCGCTGGTAGCAGAGATCAGTTCTTACTCCCACTGGCAGCAAAAACTCACTGACCTATGTGAAAAGAAATTTGTATGTATGCACATTAAAAGATTCAAGAAGATCTTTTAAATATTTAAATGAATAGTGCACATTGAGATGCATTAATTAGACTCTTACTCATCCGAGCTACCATAATGACACAATGGCAGGAATTTAGGTAGGCAAGTGAACAGGTCACAGTTCAAATGGTTGTGAAGGAAACGAAGCACAGAAGCAGAGTCTGACTGTCAAGTGGATTTACTGTTATTCCCAGGATAAGCCATTGGCCATGCTTGACAGCTCAAAAGAAATTACAAGTTTCTTAGAACTGCAAGAACAATCTCAGATTTTCTTTGCGGCGTTAATTGAATTAAACAGTAGCCTTCCAGATGGGAGTAGCTTATATCTGTAAAAAAAAAACAAAGATAGTTCTTATTCTGATTGAAGGATCTAGAGAGAAATCTCGTAGTGCAAGTGGCAAGATAACTAAACTAGAGGTTGGTTGTATTCTTTTGATTTAAATCAAAATTGTGCTCATCTGCCTTAGACTTCTCTTTCCAAATGTGGTCTTGATGGCTTCCTTTTGCTAACAATTTGCAACAGCAGAGCATCCATTCTCCTTAATTTATAGAATCTATACACCAGCCCGTACAGAGACAATCTGTTTTCAACCAGAGAAGTATAAGAAATAAAATTTTTCGTTAAGCAGAGTTTTGCTCCAGGAAGCAAGATGGGTCTTGTTGACTTATGTGTTTGTTGGAGAAGGAGGAGAAAGGAGATCAAGGCAATGGGAAACAAATCCCTAATGGAGATATCTGTGCCTTGAACATTCAAATTCTGATGCAAAAATGTTTGACAACGTGTGTGTGCAGTCAGAGGGTCGATGCTTCATTCATAAATGCTTCAGAGAGAACCTGGAGACGCTGTGGATTTACAGGGTCATAGCTTTTGTGCACTGAATGTACTCTGACTCCAAAGGGCATGACATTCATGACAGGAAAATACAGCAGGAGATAAGACCTGGCTCAGAAGGCAGTTTCAGAGGCAGGATGTGGGCACTGTGGAACTAACGAGTTCTATCTATTTCTGGAGTGCTTATCTCTGCTATCCCTTGCTAAAAAAACCCCCAACCAACCAAGAAGCCTTTTTTCTGTCTTGTTTCTTTCTTGCACAGACTGTTTTTAACAGAGGAAGTCGGATGGACTTTGAAATAGGTCAGCTTCATAGTCCTTTAATCTTGTGGAAAAATATTGCCCTCTATCTGTCTGCCTCTTCTTGTTCCAGGGTTTATGTCAACAGAGCTTGGACCATGTTCTCCCAGCCCTGAAGGTCCAGGAGCTCTGAGAGAAGCTTGCCCAGCATCACCTGCCTCTTTACCACACCTCACCCTGTGCATAATCCTGCTGCTTCTCCCCCCTTGCAGGATCAGTCTGTTCTTCCCCAAAACTCTGTGTCTGTCTTTATTTGTAACTGAGGCAGAGCCATCACGTTTCAAAGAAATAATCACTCGTTTGGTGTGTTCTCTTCTATCAGCCAGAACACAACTCTTGTGAAAAAACATCTGAGATATGTCCCATTAGCAAAGGGGGCATCTCACTTCAGTCTCTTATCAGTTGGTTGAGCCAAGGATGGGGTGGTACCTGGCAAAGAAGCTAAAGGAGCCTTAAGCCAGATCATCACTGTTGCTGCTCTTGTGAATTGCAAAGTTCTTAAGCTTCTATCAAAAATAAACTTTTAATTCTGTTATGCCAGCAGTTAAACTGCACAGCACCAGCTGAGAAGCAGACCTTGTTCCCAGATTTCCAATATACCTATGATTTAACATTTAGATGACATGTTACATGCTGGTTAATATGGTGAGCAAGTTTTGCTCTCAGAGATGGGAGTAAGACAGACTAGGGGTCGGAACTCCAGCACCTGGTGTGAATTTGCCATGTGGTGGAGAGTTGGAAAACTTACCTGTGCTATTCCCAGGAGCTGTTGGCACGTGTGTGTGTGTTACTCAGCAGCCCTGTGTAGTGCTGGTAAATCTCTACTGGGTGACAAGAAATGAGCAGTCAGAGTTTCAGGAAGGGAAACTATTTCATGCAAGAATAATTCCCTTTTCCTGAATAGCTAGGATTCCTAGCTGGTTCTGTTGTTTAATGAGCACTTCTGGCCTTAACAGCATGGCTTATCTGAGTTAGGACAAAATGTTGTACCTACTGAAACACGGAGACTTGTTTAATACTTACATTTTACTTTTTTTCTTCTCGCCTGTTTGTTTTCTTAGCCTTCCAATATATTTTTCACAATGGATGACATAGTCAAGGTCGGGGATTTTGGACTGGTAACTGCTATGGACCAAGATGAGGAGGAGGAATCGGTACTCACCCCGATGCCAGCTTACGCCAGGCACACAGGACAAGTAGGGACCAAACTCTACATGAGCCCGGAACAGGTTTGTGCTCCCTGCTCTAAAGCTGCATCTGGCAGTGCCTGGAAGGCACCAGAATTCCCAAGATCACTTTTTCTAGTAAACTGTTGCAATCAAGTTACTGAAATTCTTTCTCATCAAAGTACAGTTTTGCACTAAATTGAAATCCAAAAGTAATAATATATCTATTTATCATAGCAAAAAAGGTGGTTGATGATTCATACTTAGATGCATTCGTTCATCTTGCTTTTAAATATAATAAACTGTATAATAATTTTAATAGACTTGTATAATATTCAAGCTAATTGAGCCAGGACATGCTGTTGTGCATGAGCTGTGAGTTGACCTTTGTTGGGTCTGCAAAGAGGAGCCGATGATCAGATCCTTGCTCACCTCAGCTCATTTGAAGAACTTTGCCAAAGTGTCTGTCCTGTTGTTTCCAGCTCTGCACAGGGCTGATCTCTTCCATGCACTGACTTGAGAGGATGTTTACCTTGTACATAATTCCCTACAGTGAGTACCTGGATTGACCTCATGCTGATTTTGACTTTTCAGATCTGTGGGAACACCTATTCGCACAAAGTCGATATCTTCTCTTTGGGACTGATTCTCTTTGAGCTGCTCTACCCCTTCAGCACACAGATGGAGAGGGTCAGGGTATGTATGCTATTGGATTGTCCTCAGCGTGATCATTTCTTTAAAATAGCTGTTCTCTTGGTGAAACGCTTGCAAGAGGTTCTTCTCAGCTTTGAAAAAGCCTTGCAATTAGGAGCACAAATTCTTTATCAGCCTTTTGCAGACCTCCTGAATCACTGAAAATAAATTACAGTCTTCCTAATGTGTGCAGTTGAATTGAGGCCTTAATTTCTTTACAAAGCTCCTCTGTTGTCAAGCCAAGTAAGAGAAACTATTGAACTAGGATATCCAAGAACTCAAGCAACAAATATAGCTTGTGACTTTAAGCCTACCAGCTTGGTTTCCATTCAAGAATTGGAGCCATGCTGTGCATTTTTATTATTTCTTCCTTCGTTTGCATCTGCAATGCTTTTTCTCTCAAAGCACTTAGTGAAAAATTGGTGTTCCTTTTCCTATAATAAGTCTTAGCTGTGAGTCTCACTCAGCTTCTAGCACAATATTCTGAGTAATTGATGACCTTCATTGCACCAACTGTGACTTTGGGAGGTTTACTGGTACATTACAACTGTAATGTAATTTTACTGTGTATTATAACTCTTCAATGCTGTTAAAATTCATGTGAGCTCCATCTTGCTTAGGAACAAGTTCATAGAGAACAGGGGCTACACCCAGGAAGGTCTTTCTCTTGTATATGGTGACCAGTGACCTGTGCAGGAAAGAAAGAACCATTATAACTTGCATTTGTCGTTTATATGTGCTTAAGGGGCTTAAATTCTCACATGAAGATGGATTGGTTTTTGCAAAGATTTAAGCAGCAGCTTGAATGATAACCATGAATGCAGCCTGACCAACTGCTTCACCTATGCTGGTGTTGCATTCTTTTGCTTAAAATACTCTGACTTTCTATGGTACAAGAGAGCAAAGTCTAGAGGAGGAATGATAGTCCTTAATTTGAACCTCTTGCACTGAAACCAAATTCAGTTTCCCTAAATAAAATCAGTTTTACTGAGACACGTACCCAATAAAGAGCTATCCTGCATTCTCAGGTTCTCCTGCAGCAGTGACTACCAGCTTTGTCCTTCCAGTTTCTGTCCTGAGTATAGAAGGAAAGCCTCTAATCAGGGTGAATCCTAAATTTCATCTAACTCCAATGTTTTACTTCATAAGAGGGTAAAAAGAGTGCCATAACTTCCCGTGGTTTTCACTGTCACTCCACTCTTGATAAAATCAAAAAGATTGCCCACTCCTTTCTTGTCCAGTTCTGGAGTTTAGCTGCTTCAGTGGTTGTTTCCCAGTTGTTAGGCTGAAGTGTTCATTGGCAGCAGCCAAGCATTAGCACTATTTGCTGGAGCAGAACATGCTCTGCCTGACCAGGCAGCCCAGCAAATTCTGGGAATCTGTGACAAAGAGCTGGAAAACTCCCCAGAGGAGGAGCGTGAGACCTGCCTGTCTCAAGCTGTTAGCAGTTCATCTGCTGCACTGCAATTTAATTCCAAATTAGATGTTTGAAAAGAGATCAGTAAATGCAAACTGAATTGGTAGAGAAGGAGAACAAATTATTTTACATGCATTTTATTGTCATAAAACTCGATTCTTTTGAACAGGAGTTTCACCCATCCCTATTAACTGGTCAGTTTATACTTTCTGTGGAGTAATAGTGAATTGAATTTTGGTTTAATTTTAGAATTATTATATTTTGTGCTCAAACTTTAAAAGGATATCTGTCCAAAAAGGAATTGAGTGCTAAATGTTGCCCTTCTGTACTAAAAACACTGAAGTGTGTCATGGATTGTTGGCAATTGCAGAACTTAAGGCAGCCTGAGGAATTGTGTGGCTGGACATGGGAAAATTACTGTCAATAGATGGAGCTCATGTGCTGGTTATGGATGAAGCACTGAAGGAAACCAGCTGCCTTGTGAGGACACGGATTTGCACCACGAACTGCTTTCAAAACTGCTGAGAAATCTACTTGTTAGTCCAGAAACGTTAAATTAAAACTAGTGCTTATATGGTTAAGACAGAGCCAGTCATTTTATGTGTCTTAATACTGGTGTGGATGATCTTGGGATTCTCTGGTGCACGGTTTTGTTGACCCAAAGATGAGAAAGTTACACGTTTGTGTATTATTGTGGCCTAGCACTATCTGAAGGGGTCCTAGAAGAAAGCTGGGAAGGGACTTTTCACAAAGGCCTGTAGTGATAGAACAAGGGGTAATGGGTTCAAACTGGAAGAGGGGAGATTTAGGTTGGAAATTAGGAGAAAATTATTCACTATGAGGGTGGTGAGACACTGGAACAGGTTGCACAGAGAAGTTGTGGGTGCTTCATCCCCTGGAAGTGTTCAAGGCCAGTTTGGATGAGGCTCGGAGCAACCTGCTCTAGTGGGAGGTGTCCCTGCCCATGGCAGGGGGGTTGGAACTAAATGATCTTTAAGGTCCCTTCCAACCCAAACCATTCTGTGATTTAAAACCGCAGAGATCAGAATTCTTGTAAAAATGATTCCAACTGCAGGCTGTACCCCTAGGGAAGCAGCAACTTGCCCATCTAAGTATGTTGTGATTTTTATTTTAACCACTAAAGCAAGACTTTAAAACAACTTTTTCTCTGTCAGGCTGATTTGTTTTGCATAGTTTCAGTATTTTTTGAAGAATAATAGAGTAATATTGCAGAAGAATGGTATTTTGGAAAAGTCACATTTTTCTTAATGTTTTTGCAGATCTTAAGTGATGTTAGAAATTTGAATTTTCCACCATTGTTCACTCAAAAATATGCACAAGAGGTAAGTGTAGCTGATGCTATTAATTGTAGCTTTTTCTTTAATAATTGTAGCTTTTTTTCTTTGCTTTCCAATTGCTTTGGAGGTAAAACTAGAGGTGGAGGGGGGGAACACATTTGTGTCATTAAGATGCATTCCTCTATCCCTATACTTTTCTACATTTCAAAGCTATGACATTACAATAATGTGGATGATGATGTCACACAGTTTTCCCCCAGTAACTATCCAATATTATCTGGCTTCCCTTTGTCACTTGCTGTTATTCATTTCACATACACTGACATGATTTCTTGCAACAAATCCATATTCACAAAGGGAAAGTGCAGAGTTCTAGACAGATATAGAGGAGACTGGGAGACTGTAGGTGGCACCATGGCCATGTAGGATCTCACTCCAGGAACTGGATCTCTCCAGTGGGAAACCACGTGGGCAAATTGTGCTGTGTTCTTGTGAGTCAGATCTTTAAAGTGGTAACAGTTGCAGATAGAGGAGGTGATGGACAAAACCTCTCCAGTAAAAGCTGAGATGCTTCCAGGGCTTCAGAGCAGCAGCTAAAGGAGAGTAGCCTTTCTGGCTTTGCAGCTGTAGGCTGGCTGGGGGAATGGGATGTCATGTGCTCAGCTGGACAAATTTTGATTAAATTTGAGGCTAATACTTAAACTACCTGTATATTTAAGGGAAAACTTGTAATTCACTGTGAAAAATCACTGTATGGCTTGAAACATGGTGGCTTAAACATGAAGCTAAAAATTACTCATAAATTGTATTTCGTATGTTTTTATTTTTTTTATTCAAATAAAAGGTGAAGGTTTTATAACTCTATTGAATCTTGGGTCAGGTTTGATTTGCCAAATTAGCTGTAGTTCTTGGCAGTAAAGACAGTTTAATGGATGCACAGTGATACATTTTCAGATATTTAATGCACCTCAAGCTAATGTGCCAGGGCTCTAATTCCCACTTCACTTGGGAGGCAACTGGGGACACTTCCCACTTGTTCATACAGCCACAACTGCAGTGAGAACATTAAATGTGAGAGAGTTTATGAATTGATTCATGTACCTTGTGGTTTTCTTTCAGTACACCATGGTGAAGGACATGCTCTCTCCAAGTCCCACTGAAAGGCCGGAGGCTGCAGCAATCATCGAAAATCCTGTCTTTGAAGACTTGGAACTCCCACCAAAACCAGTGCTTAGGCAGAGGTCACGGACAATGAGTTTATCAGGAAATAAGCATTCCAGACAACCAAGCAAATAACTATCCTCAGGATCACTTCTTCCACTCGGCAGGTTTGACAGGGATTGTTCAGCAGAAGGATCCTACGATGCAGAATGTCTCTCTTGGAAATAGTTTACTTCAACTTTTTTTGCCATGTTTAAGTAGAAGACACGTTGGACAGATTTTCATTTGACAGCCAACGAAAGCCAGTAACCACACTTTCCACATTCCATTTTTCTTACCTTAACTCTCCTGGGTGGATGGGTCCAGCTACTGTGCTTACAAATGTTGTGCTCCACTATCGGGTTTTGGGGTTTGTTGGGGTTCTTTTTTTAAGCTTGTAAATGTTCAGCTTGCTGGGTAAGTGAGAGATCTGTAACATGTAAATAGAATTAAAATACTGTATTTTTATAGAGCAAATTACAGTCTCTAAGCCTAGTGAGTCTCTATCCAGATCACTTGCTCTTTGGTGAAATGAAGACGATTTTGAAATGAACTATGACTCCATTTTTGTCCCTGGTGGGTAAACTGGGAATAATCTGCACTATTTTTAAAGCAAAAAAAAGTACCACAATTGTACATACTGTCACTCTCCATAGCCAGTCATTAGAGGAAATCATTTCATACTTCTGCACTATAGTATATCTTAGGGAATGCATTTTATACAAATAAACCTGTAGAGAAGGAAAAGGAGCTTTTTGCCATTAAAAAGGGGCTTTGTTTTTTAGGCAGTGGTTGGAAGAGCCATAGTAAAAACTATGTACGAAAATGTTGTGATTCTGAAAATTTTAAATCTAATGAAGTCAGACATGTCGTATGTAATCTTGTAGATTTGTACTTTTTAAAAAAATCAACTGGTAGGCATTTGTGTAATCTGCTGATTTAACTGCCTAATGCCATGCTTTTATTTCTCCTTGTAAATATGTTAATTTTTATTTATAAAATACAGAATCAATCCATTTGGGTTGGTGGTGTACAGAATGCACTTGCTGTAATTGTTGAGTGCATTGGTTATTGTGACTTCTTTCAAGTCTAAATGATTTAATAAACTTTTTTTATTTATAAAAAAAAAAGAATAAAAATTAAAATAGTAGTTGCTTCTGTTCTAAGCTGCAGGTGGCAGCCGTGTGCAGGAGGACCAGCACCACAGCTCTTTGCTTTCCTGTCTCATACTTTCCATGGAGCACGTGATGATGCCAAGATAAATATGCTGCTTGGAAGTGAGATACTATCTGAAGTACGAAGGGAATTGTGCTCTCAAAGCAAGTGGATTAAGGAGGCAATCTCCCAGCTGTTAAGAGAGGGAAGTCTTGAAGGGATAATTCTTACACTATCAAAACTGGGTTTGTATAAATGCATTTTTTTGTTGTTTTTACAGGTTTAAATTTGAAGTTGCAGTCTCTGAAACCAGTTATTTAAAAAGATGTTGGGTTCAAATCCTTCTGGGGCTCACTGAGCTGTGGTGTAACACCACAACCAGCTGACACGCTGCAGCCCTTTGATAAGGCTAAAGTAGATTACAGCAGTCATATTCCTTCTGCTCTTGGGTAACTCTCCTAGATATAGGCTTGTCCAGCTGCAGCCAGAATGCTGCAGGGAATATTTGATCAGAAACAGAATTTTATTGAGTTTAGTTGGGTTAAAACAGAAGACAGTTAAGCCTGTCCCTTGATTTCCCTGTTAGCATTGCTATAAAGGCACAGTTAAAAGGCCACGTTTGGAGCCTCTCCACCTTCCCTGACAGTTCAGAGATTACAGGTGGAGCAGAGGAACTGAGGAATAAGATATTTTTAACTTTTTGTGTCTCTGTGCTGGATGTAAGCAGCTGTTCCAAGGGGCCTGTGTGTTCACACAAGGTGTGTCTACGTGTTCTGGGATGTTAGGCGTATCCTCAAAGCTTGCCCAATCCTACCCTGTGTGGTGTGTGTCCAGTCACAAAAGCACCTGGCCAAGCTCAGCTCTTGGCTGCCTGTGTCAGTGAATCCTTGCTTCCCTCAGCACTGGATGCTGGAGTGTGTTGTCCCTGTCTTTGCTCCTTTTGCTCCAGGGTTTGACTGAGAAGGTCTTCTCCCTAAACAGAGGGGTCTTCTCTGACCTCAGGTCTTGCCTGCCTCTGACAGCTCCACTTCCTTTGCCCCACCAATGGGGCAAGAGGACACTTCTCTGTGCTATGAAATAGTCATCTGGGCTTCAACACCCCCATCAGCTCCAGGACTTTTATCATCTCTTTCAGAACCAGGCTACCCAGAGGGTGCACCTCCCATGTTGTTTTCCTTCTTAAAGTCAGGTTTTAATTATACTACACTTCCATGTTCCATCTCTATCCTTCTTCCAGGTGATGTTCTTCAGCCAACACAGACTGAATGGTCAGCCATGACTGGAAGACCAAAGGCGTTTGGTCTAATGTGCATTTGCTCCATGCTCACACCCTGGAAGGGGAAGCAATGAAGGCAGGTTTTTCTGAACCTTGTCTGTGAGAAACTAATCTTTACACAATAGTCCTGGTGGCAGGAACATCTGGTGGCTCAGAGGCAAGTTTATTTGCCTTCTCTCAGTTTATCAACATCTAGAAACCAATTACCAGACTGTCTCAGGTCTTCCTGTGGCCGTGGAAATTGGTGTGTACCTTCCTGCCAACTTTTTTTGCAGAGGGACACCTGGACACGGAGCCTAGGCCAGCAAAGGGGAGCTCTGCTCTCAGGCTATTCTGCACTGTGCAGCACTGAGGTCCTAGCTGTCCCTCAGCTCCCTCCCCACCATCGCTCAGCTCTCTGGGCTGAAGCACAGTTCCTCATCCTGGTTATCCAAATGAGCTGGGTGGCAGGAGCAAGAATCCTGCCCCCTCCCCCTTTGTGCCCACTGGATCTAGCTGCCTTCCCCAGGATAAGGGCAGAGTTCTGTAGTTATTCTCCTTACTACTTCTGTGGTGGTGTTACTGGTGTTGTAGGAGCTGGGAGACGTAACCCACACCATGAAGAGTCTCTTGACAAGTGCGCCAGTGTTGCAACCCCAGGTCAGGGCTGTTTCTTCTACCAGGCTCTTGAGAGAGAACTTCCAGCCCTTGTACCAGTGTCTCCAGTGGCTGAGCTGCTCCAGGCAGTACCTACGTGCCTTTTGCTACACTCTGGGGACAGTCCTCTGCTACCTTTGAGCTGGAAGAGCAGAATGACTCAGGACTTTCACTACCACCCACTTTTTTTAATTTATTAACAAAGTGACATTCTTCTGCCCTCAGTGTGCCTCACTCCAGTGCTTTCAGCATTAAATGTTAGTCTGGATATCTTTCTACTGTTCTTTGCTCTGCTTCCCAGGCTGCAGAAGCCTTGCATGTCCCAGGTAGGTGGTTGAGCACTCCAGAAAAGCTGCTTTAGAAACCATCCTTGGAGTGTTTCATGTCCGCAGAAGATTAGTCTAAGAACAGGCTCAGTGCAGTAATGCTCCTCTGGAAGCCAGCACAGGACCCCACCAGAACCATGCCAGGGGAAGTGGTGGCTGTTGTCTGGGTAGTCACCAGCCTTCATGTGACTCTGCTCCAGAAAAGTGTCCTGGGGCTTGGTACCTGCTTTTACCCGCTGTCATGATGTTGCAGAGATGTTTGAGTGAAGTCCTGCCTTTCCATGGTAATCCTTAAGGGAGGTGCTCCATGGCCCACCTTCAGGGAGCTGGTGCTGCTTGATGCTGGTTGAAGGCCAGAGAAACACTTGGGAGTGCTAAAATAATCATTCCCATTCATCATCTTTTGATTTTTATGGCTGTGTGGCCCAGCAATACTCTATAGCTACACCCATAGCACCATGGCATAGACATCACAGGTAATAGTTGCTCTTCTCTGACTGGTCTTGGTCACCTGTAGCCCTCTTTGAGCCCCCTGGGCACTCAGTGATCTTGGTGTTACAGCAAGTCTTGCTCATCTCCTGGGCTCTGCCACATGGATTTTTAATAAGGAAGCTCCCAGATAATTCACAGAAAGCCACTGAAAACTCTGAACTTCTCGGTATTTCAGAAGTGATTAGAACCCTGAGCACCAGCCCAGTCTGCGGGGTGGTGCCTTTGTAAAGAAGTGCCCTCTGCTCTTTAACCACATTCTTCCTACCTCCCAAACCCAGACTGACATACATGGAATTACTAAAACTGGTCAAATTTGTAATGTAGGCTGCAAGATGAGAGCTACAGCGGCTTGATAAGAAAGAAATGCTGTTCCCAGCTTACATTGTAGATCACCAGGATGTACACAAAGACAAGCCTACATTATCGGACTGATTCTTTTTTTTCCCCAGCATGAAGATTGAATTTATCTTAGGAAATGCTCATTAAAAAAATAATTACCCAGGAAGAAATTAGCTCCATTCATTATAACAAATTGCCCCTAAAATATCAAAGTTCCTTGTTCAGGAAACTGGAAGATGAAGAAATGCATCCTTGTATGTCCCCAGCTGTAATATGCCAGCTCCTCCTCCCCCTGGTTTCCCACCTGTTATTTTTCCATTAGGATTTGCTCTGGCACTTTCTGTGCCACCACCTCCAGCAGCTGATTCTGAATCCCTGCTACTTGGGTTTGCCCTTCGGAGCACCATTGGGCACTGGCACTGTAATGTTATATTCTAGGTCTGGAGCAGTCTTGGAAAACGTGGCTATGGAAACCATGTCTTCTCCAATGTCCACCTGAGACCTGTGCCTGCAAATGAGCAGCTTCTTCAGGGCCCGTTGGAAGTCCCGGTTCAGGAAAGCATAGAGCATTGGGTTGATGGTGGAGTTGCAATATCCTAACCAAGTGATGATCTTGAAGGTGTCAACCAAGACCGTGCTGGTGGAGTCGGTGCCTCTGGCAGCAAGCCAGACATTCAGGACGAAGTAGGGCAGCCAGCACAGCACAAAGACTGAGATGATAATGCTGATGGTCCGTGTGGCCTTGTTCTCCAGCTGCAGATGGTTCTGCCGCTTGCTGTTGGGGTGGTAGTGGATCTCCAATGTCTGAGACATGATACGAGTGGCCTTGAGCCGTGAAGCTCGGTAGATGAAGAAATACATGCTGCACATGACCATGAAGGGGACGAAAAATGCCAGAGCAGAAGCCACTATGGCAAAAATCCAATTGGTGACAAAGATGCATTCTCTGCCTGCATCAAAGTCCACCCCGGGGATCTCATTCCAGCCTTGCATGACAGGAAGGAAGGAGATGAGGGAGGAGTACACCCAGACCATGCAGGTCATCATGATGCATCTGTGAAAGAAAAGAGACAGGGAGGGAGAGAGGGTCTGAGTAATTTTGAGTTGAGAACATCCAGTACAATTCAATCCCCATGGTAACCTGTGTGGGATATCACTGCTCAACAGTCCCCCAGGGCTTGGAGAAGGGGAAAAGCCAGGGTACAAGTAGTCCATATGTGAATATCTCCTAACAGCTGGGTAATTGGGTTTACAGAATTGAGGTCAGCGTGAGGGAAGCTCAGAGCTGGCTGAAAAGAGGAAAGGTTTTTCAGAGGATTTTTGTTAATATTTAAAATAGCAGCACAGTAGATTTTTCTACATATTTTTTCCTTATAGCAGCTTTCCAGTATGTAAAGAGGGCCTATAGGAAACCTGGGGAGGGACTCTGGATTGGGGAGTGTGGTGATAGGCAAGGAGTAATGGCTTCAAACTGAAATTGGGTAGGTCTAGATTAGATATAAGGAAGAAATTCTTCACTCTGAGAGTGGTAAGACACTGGAATGTGTTGCCCGGGGAAGCTGTGGATGCACCTTCCCTGGAAGTGTTCAAGAACAGGTTGGATGGAGCTTTGAGCAAACTGGTCTAGTGTGAGGTGTCCCTGCCCATGGCAGGAGGATGGAATTACACAATCTTTAAGGTCCCTTCCATCCCATCCCATTCTATGATTCCAGGATAATGTGGTTTCAGCTTTATCTTCTGAGGAGCAATAGGGTTGTAGCTGATGGGCATTGGATCCTCAGTACCACTGCAGTGGTTGCTCTGACACGGGATGCTGTGCAGCCCCCCCCCCATTTTGGTGGCTTCCTGTGCTCCACAAATTGTACACAGCAAGAGGCTGCAGTGGGAAAAACACCCCAAAAGAACCTGAGCTCACCTTGTAAAGCACTGGGCAGCTGCAGCATCCTCTCTGCCCACCCTCGGACAACTTTTCCCACCCCTCAGTCCTCCTTTTCAACATTTTACATGAAACTTTGACAGGAGCTCAGAAACTCCTCATGTTTTCTCTGCATTTCCCCCATGAATATCACTTCAGAAAACATACTGAGTTTGAGGGGGAAGACTGCTGCTGTATGTGTTCTTCTGGGTGCCATTTCCCCTAGGCCTTGGGGAGATTCCAATGAAGTGCTTGCAAAAGGGAGAAGTTGAGGTACAAGTCAATCCCCATCACTGGTTTCTAACCCATTTTGTGACCCATCCTTAGCTCAAGAGCAGGAGCACCATCAAACCAGCTCAGCTGCATTCTCCTTTTCTCCTGCACCACATAAAAAATCTTCTGCGAAGCTTTAAATGGAGCAAAGATCCTTTTGCCACATCCCTCTGCTTTTGGGCAGCAACTGTCAAAAGCTCATTTGGTCTCTATATAGACCATGGCCAAGTAAAAACTCGGAGGAGCAACTCCACTCACCTGCCACGGGACATCCTTCTTGAGTAGTGGTACGGGGTCACCACCGAGCAGTATCTGTCCAAGCTAATGAAGCACAACGTGACAATGGATGCAGTGCAGAACATGACATCAAAGGAGATCCAGACTTTGCAGAACAGCTTCCCAAACAGCCACATGCCAGTCACCTCGTAAATGATGCTGCGAAAGAAAATGGGTGGAAGTCACAGCTGGAAGGACTGAATTCATGCATTTCTTCAAGACTCTGCTGAGGTAACATCATATCTTAATGTGGAGGTACCAAAGATGGGCATGCAGCTCAGTCAGCAGGGATTCATCTTCAAACCCAGGTGATAACCCACAGGTGGGGTGTAGCTGAAGAAGACTAAACCCATGCTTCTTGCCTGCACTGTTATAAGTGGATGCCTTGAGAGAGCTGCTTTGCCCCCCAAAGCTCCCCACATTCACATCTGCACAGTTTTGTTATCACAGCTTTTCCCAGTGCCCTGGGCAGCACAGACTTCTATGATTTACATTCTGTGATTCTATTAGTGGTAAGATAAGGGGTAATGGTTTTAAGCTAGAAAGGGGTAGATTGAGATTGGACACTACAACAAAGTTCTTTAATATGAGAGGGGCTGATCACTGGAACAGGTTGTCCAGGGAGGAGGACAATGCCCCATCCCTGGAGACATTCAAGGTCAGGCTTGATGAGGCTCGGAGGAACCTAATCTAGTTAGAGATGTCCCTGCTTATTGTAGGGGGATTGGACTAGATGACCTTTATAGATCCCTTCCAACCCAAACCAGTCTATGATTCTATTTCTTCCCAGTTCCAGGGTGTGGAAGATGCTCCCTCCTCCTAGAAACTCCCTTTCCACCTGGTCTCATGCTTCAAAACTGGAAGGCTTCAAATCCTAGGAGGAAGCCTACATGGCTTGCACGTTATGTAGCTCACAAATGCCTCAGAGAGGCAAACACACCAGCAAAAAGCAGACGTTATGCCAAAATTATTTCTAAGAACGTCAAGAGGTGCCTGTCAGAAGTGAGCAGCGAAGAAAGGAACATATGGCAGCTGTAGGAAGGCTGATGTGTGTTTCTATAGCATTCAGTTAGATGCCATTCGCTTTCCCTTTCACCAGCTTTCTGCAGCTCCCAGGGTGCTGCTGAAATAACCATTGTGTGTGAATTTGATGTGAAAGGCTGAGTAACTACCTAGTCCTGCAAAGCTGTAATTATCCTGTAAGTTCACAGCTTGCTGATCAAGTCCAGAGAAAGCGGGGCTGCTGTGCTGCAGGGCCCTCAGGTGGGCTCTGCAATCCAGCAAGGGCAGAAAGAGTCAGCTTCATGTCAGAAGAGTGAAAATCCAGCTTGTGCTCTGCATCTGATTAGCATCAATCCATTAAAACAACTTGTGAAGGTGGTTCTGGAGAACAACAACTGCTGTAGGTGGGTACAGAGCTCCCTCCTGGGAGTCCTGGTGGACAACGTGATGACCATGAGGCAGCAATCTGCCCCTTTGGCCAAGAAGGCCAATGGTATCCTGGGGTGCATCAAGAGGATCGTGGCAAGCAGGTCGAGGGAAGTTCTCCTTCCCCTTTACTCTGCCCTGGTGAGGCCTCATCTGGATTATTGTGTCCAGTTCTGGGCTCCCCAGTTCAAGAAAGACAGGGAACTGCTGGAGAGGGGACAGCAAAGGGCTACAAAGATGAGGGGACTAGAACGTCTCTCCTATGAAGAAAGGCTGAGGGACTTGGGGCTTTTTAGCCTAAAGAAGAAAAGACTGAGGGGGCATCTTAGCAGTGCTTATAAATACTCAAAGGATGGATGTCAGGAGGATGGCATCAGTACAGTGACACCCACTATCAGTGACACCCACTATCAGTGACACAGATCTGGTTCATTCACTGCCCTCATTCACACCGAATTTAATAGGATAGAAGCAGGTTAGATCATCATACAGCCAAGCTACAGTCCAAGCCCTCAGGGCAGGTATTTGTAGCACCAGGTGGAGGCAAGGGGTGAAAACAGATGGATAATTTCAGAACCTGAACTTAAAAATTCACCAACCTTAGAACTGAAATTGGCAGTAATAGTTTTTAAAGGGCACCATTAACTATTGGGGTTTTTTTTCCCTTGACGCTATAACCTAAAACTCAATAATAGCTTGTTGGGAAAATACCTTTTGGGGCCAAATTCAGAAGCGTAGGCAGCCCTGAAGCACACAACATGAAAAGAGCTCAGCTTCTTCATACTGCTTCAGGAACACTCAGTGAGGAGCAGCCCTCCCCACTTTGCACAAACCTAAGGCTGTTTTTGAACATAAGATGAGCAGAACCTACAATAAACTGGTTTCTGGATTTGTTGTGCTATGTTTTAGCCAAGGTGGGGAAGCTCCTGTAAATATAAACCTCATGCAGGGACAACTGCCCTCTGAAGTGTCTCTTCCTCCATTAAATATAGGGACAGCCTAAATTAGCCTGTTTATACTAAAATAAAATCCTTGCATTTACACAGAGAGAGAGGAGATGGCCTTTGTCCCCATGTCAACACTGCCAGTTATCGATGCCCAACACAGCCACATAACAGGGGCAGGACAATTCCCCCAAGGGCAGCAAATCCCATTTGTTGTCCCATTGCAGACTCCACAGTTCTTCCAGCCTGTTTATACAGGCAAGATTCCTTTTCCAAGGTCTCCAGCCTTCTCCATGAGCTCCACTGGTATGTTGTCTGAACCAGAAGGAGCAACCAAAATTCTGCGTTTCACCAAGAATATGAAGAAGGACATTTCTGCAGTAGCCTTTCAAGTTCAGTGATATGAAATCATCCATTTTCTTATGCTAGTAAGGAACTTTTTTTACCTCTCCCTCCCACTACCAGAAAATAAAAGATAAGGTTAAGGAAGTGTAAAATTGAAAGCATATAATTTAACTCCACTGATTTCAATAGTCATTCTTGACTAAGAAAAATGAGGGAAAAATGCACTCTGTGGTTTGCTCTACCTTTGGCACACAGGCAGGAACAGCACAGTCATTGCACTTAATGCTGACAAACCAGTGGCAGTCTTAGCTCATGTTCCCCAAGCACTCAGAGTGTGCAAAACCATCTAGCAACCATCAACGAGCTAGAGCTAGTCCTGGAAGAGGGGACTCCTCACACTGGAGCCACCTGAAAAGTTGGATATCTAGTTCAGACCAGCAGCCAGGGTCACTCTGTAGCCAACAGGAAAATTACTCTTGGGAGGTCTCTCTCCATTCATTATAATGGACTTATTATAAAGGTAGGGAAACTGAGGCACAGAAGCACATATAATCATCAACCCACACTTAAGCTCTTTTGAGAACCCAGCCCAAGGCACAGCACATGAATTTCTAGCCAGCCCTGCTCGATGAGTGGCTGCTGAGCTCAGATAAGAAGAGAAGGCTCTGGGGAGACTTTATCGTGGCCTTCCAGTATCTGAAGAGGACCTAGAAGAAAGCTGGGGAGGGACTTTTCACAAAGGTCTGTAGTGATAGGACGAGGGGTGATGGGTTCAAACTGGAAGAGGGGAGATTTAGACTGGAAATTAGAAGGAAATTCTTCACTGTGATGGTGATGAACACTGGCACAGGTTGCTCAGGGGGTTTGTGGATGCTCCATCCCTGGTTAGATGGGGCTTTGAGCAACCTGGTCTACTGGGAGGTGTCTCTGCCCATGGCAGGGGGGTTGGAGCTAGATGATCTTTGAGGTTCCTTCCAACCCAACCCATTCCATGGTTCTATGATTATATGATAAATGCCATTGCATGCACACACCACCATCTGATCTTACCTTACAAGCACTTCTTACCTAAAGGGCATGACCAGACAAGCCACAAGGAAGTCTGCCATGGCTAAGGACATGATGAACATATAGGTGACGGTGCGCAACCTCTTTTCCACCACCGGGCAGATGAAGACTATTGTATTTCCCAGAAGTGTGATCAAGTCAATGAGGGTCAGTATCAGCCCAATAACCACCTCCTGGGGCCCTATCCCTGCTGCATTGCCACCTCCTTTTACAAAGGAGGAGGCAGCAGAGGAGAAATTAGAGAACCAAGATTCATTTTTGTCCATCATCATCTTGCCACTGTTAAAATCTGAAAGAGAGGAAAGGGTAAAAAAAAAAAATAAATAAGGACTTTAATGCACATGACTTGAAGGTCTATGAAAGGAAGTACAGAAATAATGTTTATGCATCATTTACTTCAAGAACAATCCACGCACCCCGCTGTGTCTGTGCCATCACTGCCCCATGGTTATCGCTTTGTCAAAAGTGTCTGAAATCCTGAGGGTGAGGATAAATGTGCAGCACTGGCTGAAGTCTTTCATGGCAATTAAAAGTCCTCCTGCAAATGAAAATGCATCATCAGGTGAAGCATGATACAAAGGAAAAAAAAAAAAGAAATGTACTGAGAGCAGAGAGAGGCCAAGCAAGCAGCTGAAATCCAAAATAAAAGCAGCTCTGCTAAATCCCACTGAGCAGCATGGCATGGCCACAAAATACAGGGGTTGGAACTAGATGATCTTTAAGGTCCCTTCAACCCAAACCATTCTATGATTCTATATTCTCATTATCACCTTTTCCACCCACAGAGCAGGTGAGGCTGCCTTCATAGCCCCACTATTCAGTATATGCCCTGCCCTGGAACTTGTTTAGGCTCTGAAGTGAGAAGCTTTTTACTGCCATGGTGGGCAGCTCCATCCTATATACAGAGCTGCCAGTACCACACAGGGACCTTAATGCAAGCAATGGAGGGGTCTTAGGTGCAGCAGTGACCTTGGACTCATGTCCTCTTCTGTGCCATCTGGGAGAGGATGTTTTGAACTCCATAATGGGGAACTTTCCACCTGAGGAAATTCATGTGTGTGTGCCCACAGCTCAGTTCCCAGACTTTGATCAAGCGGTGTCACCTGGAAAGGTGGGAATGATGCACTGCAAGAATGCCAGCAGTTCAAAATTCACTGATGTGTCTAAAGGAAACACAAAGGCAAAACTTGCAGGTAAAAGAAAATTATACTGGTTTTCCAGGCATTAAATTGTTACATCTGAACACCACTGCTTCTCCTGCGACTGGGCTGTGCTTCCATAGTACCCTCAGATCAATCCCACATTCCCAGGTCATCACTACTAAGCACAGCATGATAACAGACCAGGATAAGTGTCCCTGTAGTCCAACATGCCTTATCTCACAGTGGCCAAGCCTTGCCTTAAGAGGATTATAAGAACAAGGCAGCAAGTAGCAAAGTTTCCCCAATGTCTGTTTTTCATTCCAGCAGCCTACGATCCAGAATTACTTCCTGTCCTGCCAGCTCTATTCTTCCTCAGGCCAACACCAAACTCAACAACACCCCCTCAGCACACCTTCATCTTTTATTCTTCATCTCTTGTTCTTCATCTCTTTGCTCTTCTCCATCTCAAATCAGCCAAGGGGAAAGACACCAATGAGAGGGAGTTCAGCAAGCTGTCCCCAATAGGAACTCCCCTCCAACTGATCAGCTCCCTGTTTCTTCCCTCAAACTGATCAGTTCCTGGTTAATATAGCTCTAGCCTCACCCACCACCCCAACCATGACACCTGGGAGCAGGTGGGGCCTCACACAGGTGGGCCAGGTTCTGTCTCTGGGGTCTTGGGGAACCACTTGGGGAACAAAACACACTGCTGAGTTGTGACTCATCCATAGGTCAACTCCAACTCGGGGCCCACAGCCCAGGCCCCAGCACTTCACCTCTGAAGATGGTTTCAAGGAATTCTAAATCATGATGTCCTGCTTCCCCTTTGGCCCATACAAACTTCCAGCATCCATGGCCTCCTATAGCAACAACTTCCACAGCTCAGCAGTGCAAAGAAACACATTTTTGCTTGTTCTGAGCCTGTCATCAGCTAGTTTTACTTGATGCCCTCTGATCCTTAATATGTCACACACCCCAGACCCCTCATCATCTCTTGGTTAGGCTGAAGAACCTTCACTAACTTGTTCATTCCTTGGACAGAAGCAATTGAGTACTTCTGGGCATCCTTCCTGCTCCTCTAAGCCTCTGAGATGGACCAAAACTGCTAACAATTTCCAAGAAGTAAATGCACTGTGGATTTATATAAGAGCATAATGATGTTCTCTGTTTGGTCCTGCTTCCCTTTCATAACAACCCCTAACATGGTTTGCTGCTTTTGATTGGCACTTAGCACTGAGCTGACCTTTCCACAGGACTGCCTATTGCCATCCAAAGATCTCATTCCTGAGCAGCAACAGTCAGCTCAGAATCTGCTGCTTTAGATGGGAAAATAGGATGAAATGAGGGAATTAGGTTCTCTCCATCTTCCTCAAACTCCATTACTTCATGGTTGAATTTGTTCTTTCATTTTAGTGCTCAATGAGCCTCACAAAATCTTTTCTGCAATTCTTTAGATCAAGCCTTATTCCTCCTGTCCTGGTCAAACTTTGTTTCACCTGCAAATATCACCACTTCTCAATTCACATTTTTTCCAGTTAGAGATTGATTGAACCCCGCATATCCCAGCCCCTATCCCTGTAAAGAGCATTGCTGACCTCACTTCCATGGTAACTCACCATCCACTTCCCCCCTGAATTTCACCTTCTTGACAAGTATTTATTCACTCATGGAACTTCCTTCTTAACTCAGGTCTATTAAGTTTCCTTAAAGCCACCACCGTGAGGGGTCACATTGAAAACCTTTCAGAAGTCCAAGCAGACAACACCAACAAGGTGCTTCTCATCCACATACTTCCTGACTGCTTCCAAGCACCCTCATATGATTTTGAGGCTGGGCTGCCTTTTGTAACAGCATATTGACCTCTTCCTTGGCTGTAATTGTGTTTATGTTCACCCACATATCCTTCAAAATTCTCAGCTCCCTCCCCTGACTTCTATTTACTTGCTGGATTTAGCGGTTTCCTTTCTTTCCAGTTAAGAAGATAATAAAAAATACAGATCAAGAAATAACTAAAGCTGCCTGGAAACAAATTAAGAAGAAAAGCTTCTGCGCCTCCTCACCAGAGCTGGGACTTGCTGACTGAGACGTGAAGCTCTCCTGCTGGAGGACAGCACTGAGAACAAACAGGTTTGTTGGACATCAAGTTCCATGGCACGTCCCTGAGCAGGAGCTGCTCAATGTCTACAGGGTGTCTTAAGTACATCAGTCTTAATGAAAATGTTCCTTGGACACCATTTCTCATCCTGCTAACACCCCATAACAATAAAACGAGAAGTCCTGTCACCAGCTCTCATGTTATTGACGGGAAGGAGGATAATCTGCACAATTATTTCTAACGACCCACTGAGGATGCCATCAAACTGGATGAGCTCCCGTGGAACAGCTTGGTTTCAATGCAACCACACTTCCTGGCAGAAAAATTGTTCAGCCTGTTCCCCCTCCATGGTCCACGCAGATGGCACAGTGACTGCTGGCTGGCAAAACCACGTGGTGACAACGCATGGCTGCACAGCCAAGTTGCAGAACCTGCCACTACAAGGTCCATTACATGGTCTGCGTGCATCTTCCAGCTCATCTGGTCATCTGCCATTTCCCATATCTGCTGGGATCTAGATGCTGGTGTCCTCACACCTCTGGGGCCTCTGCAGGATCTGGAAGCAGTCCTCTGATTTCCACCTCAAGTTGATCCCTAAGCCATTTAAGCACATGAACACCACCCAGTCAGCCCTATGTTCTCCCAGAAGAGCATGAAGCATTAAGAAAGGCTCCTGAGATAAGAACAGCAAAAATCAGACTTAATCAGGTGTAAAAAATCAGGTCTTAAGGTTTAAAAAACTCTATGTAAAATTTTTGGTCTATGGCCTTGATTATTCATCATAGATGAGGATGCTGCAATATTTATTTGGGTTTTTTAGATGCAACACTGAAACAAGAAGGATTAGAAGCCACATCTTCCTTCTCCTGCAAATAATGCCCGTGCTCACATGGTTGTTAAGTATGTATCAGTGTTAGTCCAACTCTAATTAAAGCAGATCACTACATACAGAACATTGCTCTGGTACGGATTTGTGAGCACCCTCTGCACTCAAACTTTAAGTAGGACACAGCTCTTAGAGTTCCTCATTGCAAGCTCTCTATGCTGCTCAGGTACCACCTTAGCCACCAGCCTGGGTTAAAAAGTCTTCTCAAGTGGAAAACTAACAGCAGGTTGCTTAGTGCAGGATACGTCTAGGGGTGTGACACAATGATGAACAAGTACAGGAGGCAAATGTGCCCACACTCACAAAACATTAGAGAAACTCTCCTTGCTCATACTATTTTTTGATCAACACAAGGACAGACTGTGGGGCTGGAAATGAGACTCTCCTCATTCAACCTTCATAATTTCTCCAACAACAAATATTCATCAAAAAGAAGGTGTGATGGATGCTTTAAACTTTAGGTTTGGATTCAGGGTGCAGACAACAGGGTCCTGCTGCTCCTGGCTCCTTTATAAGGATCCCCAGGCATAGTCCTTAGAAGCCAAGCACTCAAGCTTGATGTCTCTCATTCTTTTTGCCCCTGACTGGGCAGCCAGCAACTTGTCTCTTGCTAAGAAGTGCTACTCCTGAGCCATCTTGAGAATTGTCAATATAGGAAAGTGGGTGATGATACAATCCTAACATCTCTGTGAAAATCTCTGGGACACAGCAGGATGAGCCATCCTTCCCAGGGAGGTACTTCCACAACTTAAATATTGGAGCTTTTAAATTCTCCTACGAGATGTAGGAGCTCATGTGGCCACACTGCTGATACATCATCATGCTTTCAGCCTTTCCCATAAGGAGCCCTCTTAAACCAACGGGATAAATGCTCAGTTGCACCATGATGAGGGATCACCCCAGATTTCCCGGGGATGTCAGATGCCTTAGAGTTTGCATTGTTTTTATTTGGAAATTACAGTTCTGCTTCCCTTCAAAAAGTGATGGGCTACATTCTGCTCCCAGTCTACCTGGGTGAAGCAACTCCATCATTTCAGCAGTTTTCCTTTAATACACAGAAAGTTTGGCCTAATTTATTCAGCAAATCCCCAGTAAAAGGTTAATTTCATTACTAAATGGTATGTTTTGATGGCAGAGGAGGAAAAAAAGAAAAAAGCTCTACAATCTCAAGGCTGACTGCACTTTAAAATCTTAGAGGAATTATGAAAATTGGAAATATATTTGCTGCCAGACTCTTCTCCTCTGCTAAACCAAGTACAAATCATTATGTGGCAGCATGCAACCGTAGCTGCCCCAGGACCTCACAGTACCTTTCCCTGCTCCCCTCTGCTGCACAGCAGCTCAGTAATTTGTCCAATAGTGCATTGCTCTGCCAGGCTGGTGATAAAGGAGGAGGAACATCCCTGGGGATGCTTCCACCTGTAAAACAGGCATTCAAGGAGGCCACGCAGCAAGAGACATTTAGCACTGACTTTCCTTCTCTCTTCTTCCATTCAGCTTTCCCTTCTGAAGGGCAGCATTTCTCAGGGCATGAATGGTTTCGTTCCACCCCTAAACCAGCACAGAACAACTCCTACAACCTCTCTGACAGCTAACCAGCCCTAGGGCTGGAAACCTATCAAAACATGCAATTCTTACCTCCAAAACTGCCCGCTGATGGCAGCCTGGAAGCAGCTCAGCAGCACGGCTGAGCCGGGTGTGGGGTGGTTCTCCCAGCAGCAGGTACCAGGGGCTCATACCAGCTCGCAGGGCTCCCAGATCCCATCCCATGGAGCTGCTCCCAGCCTGGCTCTGCGAGGCTGATGGTTTCTGCCCCAGCGCAGGATGGGGAACCTGCACCTATGAGCCAGCACAGAGGGTTGTGCTGTGAGATCCGACCCCCAGCAGAAGTTCAC
This sequence comes from Brachypteracias leptosomus, assembly GCA_013401335.1. Lineage (NCBI taxonomy): Eukaryota > Metazoa > Chordata > Aves > Coraciiformes > Brachypteraciidae > Brachypteracias > Brachypteracias leptosomus. Next base: position 165,394 of record VYZX01012165.1, read on the forward strand.
GTTCTTCCACAGCAAAAGCGTCTGTTGCAGCCAGAGAGAAGAGACTGAAGCATGATCGCAGCAGTAAAACTCAAGGTAAAGTTAAACCCAGGCTGCAAACACGGGGGTACCTGTTGGTGTTAGGGAACGACTGAGCTGAGGTGCCTAAACCCCAACTGTTGGGTGGGGAGGGCAAAACCCCCAACCCCTGCGTTGCAAAATCACCAACCCTTAGGGTGCAAAACTCCAGTCCTGGGGTGTCCAATCCCACCCTCGGGGGTCAAACCCCCCAAAACCCGGAGGACTAAAGCCTCACTCCTGGGTTGCAAAAACACCAACCCCTTCGGTGCAAAAGCCCAGCCCTGGGGTGCAAAACCCCACCCCCCCGGGGGCAAACCCCCAGCTCCCCAGAAGGGCAAAACCCCAACGATGCTGGAGAGCACATCAACTCCTGCATCAGCCCGGGGTGGGGGGGAGCATTGCCCGGGGAGAGGCTGGGGGTCCTGCCGGGGAGGAATCTGCCTCGGAGGTGAGGAAGGAGCCGGGGGAACCCTACCCGGAAAGGCGGCAACCAAAGGGTGTTTGGAGGGGGTTCATTCATTCGCGGGGGTACAGGACCTGCTTGGGGGGAGCCTGCTGAAGAGGGGAGCGGCGATCAGCAGCAGCGCCAGGGAGCCCGGGGAGGGCATCTCAGCAGCTGCCGGGGGATGAGGATGGGGATGCCGAGGGCAGCGGTACTTACCGGCAGCGGGGTGCTGCCCGCATCCCGGGGGAGCCGCCCCGCTCCCCGCCCCGCTCCCGGCCCCGAGGGCGCTCGATCCCCCCGGAGCTCGGCGGCTACCCGCGGAAACGGCGCTTTCCTTTCTGCGTCCTCCCGAGCACCCGGAGCTGCGCGGGAAAGGCAGCGGCACAACCGGGTAAAAATAACAATACGGAAAAAAAAAAAAAAAAGGCGTTTAACCGGATTGGCTTCCCCGGGGCTGAACGCAACGGGGGCTTTGTTCACTAACGGGATCAAAATGCTAAAAAATCCCAGACTTTAAGAGGGATCATAGGATCCCAGGTTGGAAAGGACCTCAAGAATCATCTGGCCCGACTTTCCTTGGCAAAAGCATGATCTGGATAAGAGTGCCCAGCACCCCGTCCAGCTGAATCTTAGAACTGTCCAATATTGGAGACTCCACCACTTCCCTGGGGAGATTATTCCAGTGGCTGACAGTTCTCATTGTGAAAAATTTTCCTCTTGTGTCCAATCGGAGTGTCCCCAGGAGTAACTTGTACCCTTCATCCCAGTCTTTTCCCTTGTAAAAAGTGAGTCTCCATCTTCTTTGTAGCCACCCTTTAAATACTGGAACATGGTGAGAAGGTCTCCCTCAAAGCCTTCTTTTCTCAAGGCTGAACAAACCCAGCTGTCTCAGCTTTTTCTCATGTGGCATCTTCCCAGTCCTTTGACCAGTCAATAGCACTGGGCTTGCGAGATGTCACCTGCCCAGTCCCTCTTTGCCTTGCTGGGAAGTCTGAGTGAGGCGCAGTGTGATGGGACGATGGCTGTTGGGTTTCAGAGCAGAGCTGACCAGGTTGGAAACTGGGCACTGTGCTATTTAGGCATGTCCCTGGGGAGAATCCTGCTAAATTTTAAGATTCATCTGGACATAGTGTTGGGCCATCTTATCTAGACTGTGTTTTTGCCAAGAAAGTTTGGACCAGATGATCCTTGAGGTCCCTTCCAACCTGGTGTTCTGTGATTCTATGATTCTATGAAATTGGCTGCTTGGAAGGGACAAGTCCTCCGAGCTGCAGGTCTGGGCTTGAAGGAGTGACTGGCACCTTTCAGTCTCCTCGGGGAGCTGTTTCAGCTTGACAGTCTGGCAGAAAATAAACTCAGCAAGAAAAAGTATAGAAATCTGCTTCTTTGAGAGCTTGAATGAGTGTCACACATGAAGCTGTGAGTGTGTAAACCTCATCCAGAGCTCCTGTGCCAAAACAACCCCCTAAATCACACCCAAGTGCAGCAACTCATTTTGTATCAGAAATAGTGTGTCTGGCAGGACCAGGACAGTGATTGTCCCCTTGTACTGGGCATTGGTAAGGCCACACTTCAAATACTGGGTTCAGTTTTGGGCCCCTCACTCCAGAAGGACATTGAGGTGCTGGAGCCTGTCCAAAGAAGGGTGGTAAAGCTGGTGAAGGGTCTAGAGCACACATCTTATGAGCAGCAGCTGAGGGACCTGGGGTTTAGGCTGGAGAAAAGGAGGCTCAGAGGAGACCTTATCATTCTCTACAACTACCTGAAAGGAGGTTGGAGCCAGGTGGGGTTTGGTCTCTTCTCCCAAGTAACAAGTGGTAGGACAAGAGGAAACAGCCTCAAATTGCACCAGGGGAGGCTTAGGTTGGATATTAGGAAAAATATCTTCACTGAGAGAGTTTTCAAGCATTGGAACAAGCTGCCAGGGAAGCAGTGGAGTCACTATTCTTGAAGGTATTTAAAAGCCATGTAGATGTGGTGCTGAGGGACATGGTTTAGTGGTGACTTGGCAGTGCTGGGTTAGTGGTTGGACTTGATGATCTTAAAGCTCTTTTTCAACCCAATCAATTCTATGATTTGATGATTCTAATTCTTCCCACTTGCTTGCTATCACCAAAAGGTCCTCCTTCTTTCCAAAGACAATCACTAAGATTTTGTACTGTGGCTTCACCAGGAATGTCCTTGGAGAATTTTCTCAATGAGTCTGGAATGGAAACCTCTTGAGCAGGGACTTACTGTCCTCTCCCTGGGATAGCTCAGTTCTTGGCTGACCATTGGTCTTGCAGGTTTCAAACTCATGTTTGACATTAACAATCTAACTGTGGTGGATGAGAAGGTTTGGAACATTTTGTGTCATAGTTATTGCTCCAGAAATAGCAAATTAACCTTTGAAAATAATAAAATCTACTTCAAATTCCATTCCAGGAATTAAAATAAAGGGAGGAAAGGGAGGAATAAAAGGAAGGGAGGAAGGGAGGAAGGGAGGGAGGGAGGAAGGAAGGAAGGAAGGAAGGAAGGAAGGAAGGAAGGAAGGAAGGAAGGAAGGAAGGAAGGACGGAAAGAAACTCATCCTGCATTTTCCATTAATAAGGATAAAATATTTTCTATAAAGGTAGTGAAATAAGTAATATATGGACCAGAGTATTTTGTGAATCTAGGTTGATTTCATTATTTTATCAACATAAACTTCTGTGCCTTTCTGGAAAAGTCAGTTTTGACAACTTTAGTATAAAATACTTTAAGGTTATTGTGTTTAAAGTTATCTTCCAATTTACTTTTTGTTTTTTAAAAAGGCTTTTATGAAACTTGAAATTCGAGCAAAATATTTTATTTTTGATCCAAAAGAACATTTTTCAAACCTGAAGAAAATTTTTCATGTACTGTTCACAATCCTCTTTGCAAGCCGAGCTCTTGAAGCTATTTTCTGATCTTCTCCCTCCTGCTGTTAGTGTCACCGAGTCAACGGGAGCACCTGACCAGGGGAGATAAGCAAAGTTATAATAAAAATAATTCACGGATTGAGGGTTTCATGAAAAAGCTTGTAGCAAACTCTGTTATTTCGCCAGTGCTGACAACCAAGCATCAACAAATAGGAAGAAATTATACATATTATATATAAACAATATATTCTATTCCGGTCTAGTATATTTTCATTTTTTATATATAAATATTTACAGAAACAAGAAAAGCCTTGTAATTTTAAATAGTAGCTAGATGATTTTTTTTGTCCCATCCTGGAAACATTCCAGGTCAGGTTGGATGGAGCTCTGAGTAACCTCCTCTGGTTGATGATGTCCCTGCTCACTGCAGGTGGGTTGGACGAGATAACCTTTAAAAATCACTTCCATCCCAAAACAGTCTGTGATTCTATGATTCCCCTGGTTGGGAGGTGGCTGGATGGGACCTGCTGCTGTCCATGTTCCTATGGTCATGCTGCCCTCCTGGTGCCCTGGGTTTGCTCTGCGTCACTAAAGCATTGTGACTTTTCTCTTGCTGTGGCTTTCTTCATCCTCATGCAATCTGGACAGGCTGTCAGACTCGAATAATAGAGTTTTTATGAAGTAGAGCATCACAACAAGCCCTGCAGTTCTTCAAGGGTAATAGCACTGATCCCAAAAAACTGACAAAGAGATAACAACAAGAAGAAGAGCAAAGTGATTTGGACAAAGTGCTGCAAATGCTGTGTCAGCCACTTGTGTTGATATCATCTGTGATCAATATCACCTGTCAGCATGTCACAAACCATCAAAAACCATGGCATGATTTAATATTTACTGGAATTTCTAGGATATCGTGAAACAAGAATTTCTAGGATGTTGTCTTATGGGTTGATGGGGTTTTGTTTTTACATTTTGAGCAATCCTACCTTGAAAGGGAGGAGTGAGGAAAAACAGAATTGAGTTGACTTTCTGATCTTGGCAACAAGAAGAATAACAAGAAACCTACATTCCACAGTCTTTTACATGTAGGACCCTGTCACACAAGGAGATTTGCCAAATGCACAGAGAGTAATGAATAAAAAAGTCCTGTAAATCCCATGGCATTGGGCAAATAGGCCTGGAGAAGTGGCAGGTTTGGGTTTGTGTGTTTTCTTCCTTTGTCTTTTGCGAGGGGGCCTGTCACAGAAACACAGAAACACAGAATGACTGGGGTTGGAAGGGACCTCTGGGGATCATCTAGTCCAACCCCCCTGCCAAAGCAGGTTCACCAGAGCAGGTTACACAGGACAGTGTCCAGGAGAGTTTTGAAAGTCTCCAGAGAAGGAGACTCCACAACCTCTCTGGGCAGCCTGTTTCAGGGCCCTGGCACCCTCACAGGAAGGTTTTTCCTTGTGTTCAGATGGAGCCTCCTGTGTTCCAGTTTGTCCCCATTGTCCCTTGTCCTGTCACCGGGCACCACTGAAAAGAATCTGGCCCCATCTTCATGTCACCCACCCTTTAGATATTGATCAGCATTAATAAGATCCCCTCTCAGTTTTCTCTTCTCCAGGCTAAACAGCGCCAGGTCTCTCAGCCTTTCCTCATCAGAGAGACGCTCCAGTCCCTTAATCATCCTCATGGCCCTCTGCTGGACTCTCTCCAGTAGTTCCCTATCTCTATTGAACTGGAGAGCCCAGAACTGGACACAGCACTCCCAATGTGGCCTCACCAGGGCAGAGTAGAGGGGGAGGAGAACCTCCCTCGACGTGCTGGTCACACTCTTCCTAACGAACCCTGGGATATCATTGGCCTTCTTGGTCACAAGAGCACATTGCTAGCCCGTGGTTAACCTGTTGTGCACCAGGACTCCCAGGTCCTTCTCAATGGAACTGTTTCCTGATGGTACAGCCCTTTGTTCCATGCCTTTTTTAGGACACCTGCATGAAAGGGTAGAAGGAAGAAATGACCATTTGCTTTCCTGCCTGTCTTGATTTAGGCAGTTGTGAAACTACACAAACAGTTGTCTCTACCATTAAATAACTCTTTAATAACTCTGCTGATTGACAGGGCTGCTGCACAGAAGCCACCAAAGATGCTTACTAACCACTGCTTTTCTAGGAGCAGCACGGATCAGAGGCAGCTGCTCTGAGATGAGCTTTCTGTCAGGTCTCATTGGTGTGCCACGCTTGATTTCTGTATAAATGGTGTTAGTCATCAGCTCAGGCAATGAAGTTCTTTTGACATACGATACCTGCTGTGCTCCCGGATTGTGCTTTTTTAATGTCTTATGTGCTGTTGTGCCTGAGACATTTCTTGTACTTGATGAATTCCCTCTGACAATTTCCCTTTCAATTTTTCCTCATCACACTCCCTATATTTATATTTCCTCTTTCAAGTGGGATTCGTAATCCTTCTACCTTGAGATATTCACTCCTAAAACAGACACTGAGGGATTAGTCCTGTTGCCTGGTGCAGACATGCAGCTCAACTGTTCTATGCTGCTTCCACTTGCCCCTCTGACCCCAGAGTTGGTCTCACTTTTCTCCAATGGCTGTGCAGGGGATAAAGGCTCCTAATTTTTCCTATCTCAATTATATGTGATTTAAATTCTGGAAGTAAATTGTACAGATACTCCTACTGGTCTTCCACACCTCTCCTACAAGGACAGACTGAGAGAGTTGGGGTTTTTCAGCCTGGAGAAGACAAGACTCCAAGGAGACCTCATTGCAACCTTCCAGAGTCTGAAGGGAGCCTATGAGAAAGCTGGGGAGGGACTTTTTACAAAGGTCTGTAGTGATAGAACGAGGCGTAATGGGTTCAGACTGGAAGAGGGGAGATTTAGATTGGAAATTAGAAGGAATTTCTACACTCTGAGGGTGGTGAGACAGTGGCACAGATTGTTCAGAGAGTTGTGGATGCCCCATCCCTGGATGTGTTCAAGGCCAGGTTGGATGAAGCCTTGAGCAACCTGGTCTAGTGGGAGGTGTCCCTGCCCATGACATGGAGGTTGGAACTAGATGATCTTTGAGGTCCCTTCCAACCCAAACCATTCTATGATTCTATAATTCTGATTCTATGATTGGCTTCTAGTAATGTTTCTGTCTATACATTTCCAATCCAGGAAACACCTCCATATCTTCGTCCATGCCCTAGCTGAACTGTAGCCTATGTCGTTCTGTTGAAAAATCAGGACCCTCCTGGTTTTTAAGGAAACTAGAAATCCCCAAAACATTTCTACTGAAATCCATAGACATTACTGGAGCCTGCAATAACGTTTACCAGAAATTTTTTATCTCATTTAAGGCAGGAAGATGGGTTATGGAATTACAGAAAGAATAAAAGAAATTATAATTAAAAATACAGAAAAGGAATTATAGAAAGAATAAAGTCCTCTAAATTTAAACTGGCTCAAGGAAGCAGGGGTTTGTAAGCATCGTAAAGTTTTTATGGAATGGTTTTGATCTTATGGGGCACTTTTAGGTCATTAGATACATCTCACGTGGAGAGGAAGAAGAGCAATTCTAATTTCTAAACTTCCACACCCAAACTCTAAAATGCAGTAGAAATCTCCCATCCAAGTGCTGATCCACTCTAGTCCTTCTTGGTGTTGAGGATGCAAATCTCTGATCAGGACAAAGAAGAGGGCAGGTTTGTGGGGGAACTCTTGAAGTACAGCCTGTGTGACTCACGTTGAGAGGACAGTGTATCCTTTGTAGCTGCTTCTTCATGAAAAGGAGTTTCAGAATCCATATTCTGTTATTCCACATGGGTTTTGTGTTGGTATAAACCAGCAATGTGTGGTTTCCAGAAGGACCTGTGGTTGCTCTCCCCATATTTCTGCTCACAGCTCCTCAACTGCAAAGCTGTAGGTACTGAACCACTTTTAACTAATATATGGAGTTATGTGTCCAGATTTTGCTCAATGCCACTGAAAAGTTTGAGGCTTATAAGCTCCAAAAACATGTCCAGAAACTGAAATGGCACAGCACTGCCCATGATTTACAATGGTGACAGTTCCTGAATGCTCTCCTACTTCAATGTTTGAATTGTTAGTTGTGGCTTCATTTCAGCTCAGCCACGCTCAGGTGTTGCTCCACAAGGAATGAGCAGCTTCAGTTGAGTCTTCATCACACCTTGAGTACACCTTGGGCATTTTGTCCCATAGATAATGGCCAGATCACAGCCCTTTCACACTGACAATCCAACAGCCATAGTCATGCCTGAAAGATCCTAGAACTCAAAAAAGGGTATCTAAGGCTGGCAGGAAAAGATCTCTGAGTGTACATGAAAGCAATGACAATTGCTACAGTAGGACCAGCTGTTACATATCAGGAGACTTTCTGGGAACTTTGGTTAGCTTGCATTGAAGTGTGCATGCATCTGTTCTATATTCTAATGAAATTGCTTGCTCACATCTCTGAAGTGGCTTGTTTATCTCTTTGTAGCTGCTGGGCAGATGCCTTGTATATGCGTGGGAGATTTCTCCAGAAATTTGATGATACTTCTAAGCAAAATGGTTTTACCTGTAAAAGGGCATGTCCTAGTTATCAGATGGTCAAGTTTTCAACATGGGCATACTTCTTTCCCGTGTTTACACCACTGCACTTTCACCAGAGCATCACTGTGTTTTGCAAACAAAAGTCCATTGTCAAGAAGGAACCTTGGTATTTTGCCTTTATGTTAATGAGGAATAAACCAAAAGCTGGTGAGTAAGATTGACATTCCCCAAAGTGCTCTCTAATTATGGGCACCTCCATTCCTAAGCATCCAGATCAGGATACCTTGTCTGGGTTTGCAGTGGGGTTGTGTAACTAAGTCTTGTGTGTGCTTTGTCAAAGAGGTTCAGAAAATCCAAGCCCGAGAGGAATGAATGAAGACTCTCAAACTGAGTCATCAGAAATGAGTGGACATTTTTGTAAGCCTCCCTTGCTTGCCAAAAACTGTGTAATGACTCAACGTCATGGTCTGAAACAAAACCCCTGAGCTCTGTATGTTAACTGTAGACCATGTCTGATGTGAGGGAGGGAGAAAAATATCAATCTAGGCAGAAATGCCACAGAGTAGACACTAGAGACAGCAGAGACCACCAAAGGGAGTTGCAAAGGCTTTCATTGACCTTGGAAGAAAAGACCATCAGTGGGCACAGAGATACACAAAACAGTGTCCTGAGAGGGGGAGAGCACTAAACCCCCACAGACAAAGCCACCAGAGGAAAAAAGACATTATATCCCACATGCTCCATCAGGACGCAGTATCTATTTGAGTAGCTGCCGTATTTTTAATCACTTCCAACAATTCTGTTTCATGACTCTATTATGTATTTCTAGCAACAGCACCGAAACTATTTTATAACTCTGGGGGAAAAAAATCCAGAAGAAACCTATCATCGAAACCACTTGTCAGGCTGAAAAAAGTTGCCAAAGAAAATTTTCTTTTCCCTTTTTATTCTTTTCCTGACAAGCTGGACAGGGGCTGTTTTCTCTTGTGCTGCAAAATCTAATTATACACATACATTAAAAAGTAGACACACTCACCATTTGTCTCGCATGACTCACCACTGGCTTTCCAAATGTCATAAGTGCTGGCAAGCAAACTACAGCCACCAAACACATCAGTGCCTCACAAGGCTGCCTGGCTTGGTTGCAGGCTGGCAAGGATTAGGCTGAGCAATTGGGAGAAGATGGCAGGAAGATTTCACTGGGCATCTGGGATTATTGTGTGCTGGAAACATTGCAGAAGACAAACCACTAAAAGACAATCTAGTGCCTTCCACAGCAACCCCCATTGCAGAGATTTATGGTTGGTGCAGCCCAGAAGACATGATGAAACAGAGCGTTGTCCAAGTGGGAAGAGGAGACATCCACATTTGGCAACACCTAAGAACAACAACATCTTGAACACAACCATTCCCTGGGAGTGGTTTTCTTCTCATGCACCCTATGACTGCAGCAGCCACAGAAACCAAAGTCCAGACCTGCTCCTACTGAGTCTCTGCTATCATGATTTGAACTTCTTGCCCCAGACAGACCTCGGGAAGTGTGCTGGATAGGACCACGAGCTACACTTGTATCACAAACACAAGCTGATTGCTTCTCTGGGGTTGCCCTGCCTCAGTCAGGCTGTCCAGTTCTAACCTAGGAAGTAAAAGTTAGCTTTGCATCTAAAATAAAGGGTTGTGAAACCATAACTTGAGCCTCCTATTTTAAAATGAAAAGTGGATCCCTCTCTGGATTACATCTTCATGGCCACCTCCTGTGTAGGTGTGAGGCTAATACCTGGATGCCTTGCTCTGGACCCAGTGGTGGGGAGAAGGGTTTCCAGTATGTTATGGTGAGACCCTGGACATGCTCACCATGATGCACCTTCTCACATGGCTGCAGATGATGCTGCAGAGTAAATGCATTTTACTTCCTTGCAGACCTCCCTGGAAGATCAGGGCCCCTCTGGGTAGTACAGCACAACTTCTCTGCCCTGGGACTGCACATGTCAGGACACACCAGAGTCAAAGAGAAGAGCATTGGACTGAGTAGAAGATGGGGTCAAAAGAGTAAGTTTCAGTCTCAGTGCATCAGACATGATGAATCTGCTATAGACAAGCTTTAATAAATAAATAAAATCAAAGTTACTTCTGAAACCCTGGAGAAGTTTGAAGAAACCCATCCTTTCCTGGCAAGGTGGGCAGTGTATTTCTCAAATGCTCTTCCTGATTTCACATCATTGATTTGCTGACACAGACCCTGGTGCCAGGACCTGTCTGATGCAACAGGAGTCATTCTCATTTAGATTTTACAATCCCATTTTAAAATGCAACCCCTCCCTGTTTCATTTCCCATCCCTGGAGCTTGGTCTTGTTCACATGCACATCATCCCCCTGCATGGTGTGAGCCAGGGCTGGCTGTGAGCTGTGAAATGTGTGTGCTCCCACTCCTCCAGCTCCCTCTGACGTGCCTGGAGCAAGGACCGTGTCTCACCGTTTGATGTGAGGATGGTGGTGCCCAGTCTTTGGAGAAGATTCACAGTAGGAAATTACAAATCAGGAAGAAATACTCGGATAAACAGGGAAATTGTGGGACTTAAAAGAACTAGGGATGATGCTCTTTTGGCTCCAGACTGTTTACATTTCAGACCATGCTATGCTGCAGTGACATACTGTTCTCCTCTACAAACAGCTGTTTCTGTCACTGGACAAATATAACCGGGGTTTAATTTTAGCTTTAATTGAGTATCTCCTTTCAAATCACCTGGATCAAGTGGAATGGACATAAATACAAGCATAGTGTAGACTCCCTCAAGCTGAAGAGCACAGCAACAGCAAATTAATGATCTTTTTTTCTCAGGCATTTCATCTGGAATCCAGGAGGTAGTTGTTTACTGATGTGATTCATAGCTGAAGAATGAAACGTTGCCTAGCAAGGCTGATATTTCACATTTCAATATGGATTCTCACCCAAGGTTCTCAAAATATTTACAAACCTTTAAAGACTGATCTACATACATTTTTTTTGCAACAAATATCCTTTTTAAAAATTAAGAATGTGATTTCCCCCCTGCAGTATCTCAATAAAATCACAATTACAGTTACAAAATCCTTCAGAGCTATATAACTTAATTCCCTTGCCAATATAGAAAAACACTGTTACTAAATTCCATAACTTAGTGTTGCTAAATCCATAGAGCATTCACACACTAACCTAGTTAGTGATGTCCCTGATTATTGTAGGGGGTTTGGACTAGATGGCCTTTAGAGGTCCATTCCAACCCAGTACATTCTATGATTCCATGATTCTATGATATAAAAATCATATCATCATTTGTCTTTTTAAGCTTAACTAATGCTGTAACAGACCTTGCAACTCCATGGGTGGAAAGTTGAACAGTCAAAGCGTTGCTGTTCCACTGGAAAGTGTGGAATGATTGTCCATGGTTGTGCTGAGGATCCACACCTGATCTGAATATCTGTAGAAGTGTTTGGAGAAATGAGGATGTGTTTAAACTAGGAGGATGAGAAACATGCTGCTTCACTGTGATGGGAAATCAAACCCTGGCAATGGTGTTTTGCTCCAAAGCTAAGTATGCCCTGGGGAGATTAAAGGAGCATGTGTTGGAAATCAGGTGTTTTACCCCAAGGATTTTTTTTTTTTGGTATTATGTGTGAATCTTGGTCATAAAATCTGGATGACAAGAGAAGGGCTAGAATATAAATGCAAGGTCAGTGAAGGAAGATAAAAAATGAAACTGTTTGGGAGTCAGCAAGAATCATTGCACATGTTGGTGGGTTAAGGGCATGTGTGCAGTCCAGCAGCTCCTCTGCTGGGGATGCCCAGCTGTGACCAGCTGAGCCCTCTACCACTGTGCAAGTGTCTGCTGGGTCTCAGGAGGAGCAAGAGAGAGAGAAACTTCATGTGGTAAATTATGATGTTAAAAAAGTTGAATGGAGGATAATACATCTTGTCTGCTGAGAAGATGAACTATGAGGTGGCTCTTTAAGAGCAGGATGAAAACCCATCTCATCCAGCCCTATCCTTCCCAGGAACAAATATAAAGAAAGTGGGGAAGGGAATGAAAAACTTATATCACTGTGGATGAGAATGACAGAAATTGGGAAGGGGACAGGACATTGCCCTGCCAATGAACTGTACCCACCCAGCAGATCTCTGTATCAGCGTTTGCTTTCTCATATTTCCTTTTTTTTTTCCTGTTTCTGCCTGATCCTCCAGCTCAGTAATTTTCTCCTAGGCATTCACATAAAGCAATGCACGAGGTGCTGTCACTGTATCTATAACATAAAGCACTTTAACTGGCCACTAACTCATGAACAAAGTCCAAAAATATATTTCTGTTGATGACTGTGTCCAACTGAGTCCTAAGGACCCCTGAAGATCTCCTTTCAGAATAATAATCTATCTGTTTTCCACTGCCTGATCTGGAATAATAAATCACAGATTTACTTGCTTTTTGGTTATTCTACTTTCCATGGCTGGCTTTGGCTCTGGCAATCTGACCTTGATAGCATTTGGAAATCTTTAATTCTGCTGAATGCCTTTGTCGTCTCAATAAAAGAACTTGCACTTTTCTCCCATTTCTTTTTTATGTGGTTTGGGTGTTTGAGTTTCTATCACTCACATATCTAAGATGGTGTATTCAAAGATGTGACATATTTATGGATATGTGTGTGTGCCCTAAGAAAACTCTGTACTTAATAAGAATAAGGTGGCTGTCTCACATTTTTCAAAGTTCAGCGCAAAAGTTACGAATTCTATAATAAAAGAAGAAATATTCCTCCTCTTCTGCTTTCTTCCTTGAATTCTGTTCCCATTCCTTGGAGAGCAGAGTGCTGGAGTAAAATCCTGTATGATTTAGTGTCTGTATTACCTCTGTGGTTGTGCTACACTCAAATCCCATTGTCTGCACACAACAGAAACCTTCCTGTCTTCTTGCCCACAAGGGCACATTGTTGGCTCATGATCAACTTGGTGTTCACCAGAACCCCCAGATCCGTTTCTGCCACTCTGCTTTCCAGCTGGATATCTTCCAGCAAATATTGGTGCGTGGAGTTGCTCCTCCCCCAGTGCAGGACTTTGCACTTCTCCTTGTTGAACTGAATTATTACTATTATTACCCCAAAGTCATCTGTTCCCTCATCTCTGTGCATTGTAGCCATGATGTGTGTGATTTTTGAGAGGTTTTAAGTGCAGACCTGCCTTATTTATGAATTGCCAGGCAGCACTGGTCTAAAGATAAGTAGTTAGGTGTTTAACCAAAGCCATGACGTGGGCTCTTCTAGGTACACAGAGGAGAATTTTAGGTTTCTAAGTAAGTTTTCCTCAGGTAGAAATTCCCTGGGACAGATGTCTGTGACATCTCAGGTGCTTGGCCTTCTTTACATTTTGGCTGCTTGTTTTAATATTTGGTCTATTGTACTTAAATGCCTAAATTCTGCCAAAGCTGCATTTTAGCTCTGTCAATGGATCCGCCCCTATGTCCAGTGAAGCTGTTAGACCAGGGTTTAAATACATCTTCCTTTGTTGCTTAAAGGGGGTGTTTGCCTCAAGGTTTTGACCATATTCACAGCAGGGACACTAAGGGAGTGATGCCTGTGCCGGAATTCAGATAGAAACAAGAACACAGGTTACAAGACTTTACAAAACTACCTTTTTCTGATTATTGTGATGAAGCCATCATTCACCCCTAGATCTAAGGACACACCATCCATAGCCACGAAGCTGGTATTTCCCAAATCAGGCACGTCCACAAAAGCAGATAAGGACAGAGCCTGGGTTGTGTTTCTGATGTGCTAAAATCAGACCTTACACAAGACAGAGCTCCAGCTTTTTGTCTCTGACTATGGGGCAGGGTCTCTGCCCCTTCTCTTTGGGACACTTTCCCAAAGGTGTCCATCCCTGTGATCTGACCTTAGCTGTGTGGTCTCCAAATGTCTCAGATTTGTGTGGAAAACCCAGCAGAGGTTTAGCCACAAGTCAAGTCCTGCATTTCCCAAAGCTTCATCTCAGGGAACAGGTCCCTTTGATGGTCCATCAGGTCTTAGGCTGTCATTTTTTCTAGATTATTGCAGAATATTAAGAGGTGTATGAAGATGGTTTTTTCTGATGGTTGTTTTTTTTTTTTTTCTATGGTTCATGTTGCACAGAGCATTAACAGAGAGTATCATGTGCTGTTCCTTTTTTAATGAAAACACAAGATGTCCTCAAAGGCTGCACCAATTAGAGCAACTCAAGCACTTTCCAGTGAGGTGACTGCTTGGAAAATGCTAGTCCATTTAAAAAGAAAAAAAAAACATTGCAAAAATATAGACCCTCTGAAAAAATAGAATACAGAAACAATTGCTGGGAAATAGAAAGCAAAACAGAGCTTCTGGCTAAAGAAAACAACCTTGCAATAGTCCAGGAAGCCCCAACACTGCCCATTTCAGACCCCACTGTCCTTCCCATTGCCCTTTTGGCTGTTTGACAGGTCCTGGTGTTACATCGTGTCCTGTTAAAGCCTTTATTTTTGGTAAAACAAAATCCTATTTTTCTGCCTGGGGCTTGTTCTAATGGCCTCAAGGGAGCTTTAAAAGTTCATTTACTTTGCCAGAGTTCAGGAATACTTAGCTCAAGCCAATTAAGTTTTTAATTAAACGTGCATTAGGAGAAGAATCTTGCATATTAAATTTCTTCACATCTTTTTTAAGAGATACAGCAATCAGTAAATTTTGGCAACCTCTACCTTACAACAAGTTAAAGCCTGAGAACATTTTTAACCTTCACTTGTGAATTGCATGACTCACAAAATTGAAGATCCCGGAGCAGAACCCAGCAACTCTCTTTCTTTTTCCCAATATGTTGATTTATGTATTGATCATATTCCCCAGGTTCCTCTGATAGAAAGGCTGTCATTTTAAAAATAAGCAGTATTTCATTTGTAGGCACCGTGCTTCTCTGGATTGCAAAGCCAATATATGCAATTCCACAGCCAGGCTGTTAAAGCAAGAGCATGTTCAGTAATTGATCTGAGCCAGCATCATCCACCACTTGAATGATAATACATGTTTTAAACAGATTGGTCTTAAAAGCTAGAATGAGTCTGGCAAAAAAAAAAAAATGCCTGAAGGGATCCAAAAAAGAAAGATATGATAAAAGACAACGTTATAGAGTCTCCTCTGTGCAATGTCTTGAGAGGTCGTTTAGCCATTTGATGTCCAGAACGGGTGTCTGTTGATGTTGGTTTAAAAAAAAAGACTTCAATCTAATTATTGTTTTGTGCTTACAGGTTACAGAAAATATTTCTGTTAGCAGGATCAGCCTGAAACCCAGACTTTAATGCTTGACAGTGGGGAAAAGGAAACTTATTTCTGGATCTTCATAAACTTGATTGCATGTAGGCTGCTGATGCACACACTTAGAAAATGAAAAATCTCACCAAAGTGTAAAAATCTTTTTACTTTGATTGAAGAAGAAATCATGCACAGTGAAAAACAACCAGCTCTAAAGTGAAGACAAAAATATCTTATAAAGATAAATTAATCTCAGTTGAAATTGCTTTTCCGTAAGACCAAATCTACGTGAAAACAATAAATGGAAAATCCAGTGCTCATATCTTTTCAAAGAAGAAAAATATCAAATACATATTTTTGTCCAGCAACACCTCCTCACTGGCTTGTGGTGCAACATCAAATAAAGAAAATATGTTACCACAGTGATATGAAAATTCATTGCAGAGGCAGAAGTGGTTGATCAGAGGTGGGGAATTAGGAGCAGAGGTAATGCTCACCCAGAAGATGCTGTTGAGGTGCCCAGGAGAGCTTGTGAACTTCCATCAGTGCAAACTAGAAAATATATTGATTGGCTTTGAGTATAAGATTAAATAAGCATCAATTCTCTGTGTATAATTTATAGGTTACTGGTGACAACGTCACACTTGGCTGTTCCTTCTGAAGTGACATCCTTCTGCTGTGATTCACCCTCATCCCTATCAAGGATTAATGTGCTATAAAAAACCCGCAGCTGGAGCCAATCTATATTTTTCATTTAAAATTTTGACACATGAGAAATAGCCTGTTTTGACTTAGTGCATGGGTTTTAAATTTACCTTTCCAGTTCTGTGTTTAAGAAAAAAAAAGCCTGTTGGCTTTTTAAAGATTTAGTTTCTAGTTATTCATCTCTTTAAATAGAGCCCTTCAGTACCTTTTTCCAGTTGTCAAAAACACTGGGAAAAGGGAAACCCAAAGAATTTTTGTTTCTAAACTGAGAAGCAGGTAGAAACAAATTTTTGACAACACATGAACAGAATAAATTTGAAAAGTTTATTGATGTTCTTCCTCAACTATCTGAGTGTCATCTCCTCTTGGCCACAGCCCTTACCACCAGATCCCAGCTAGGGAGGCAGCTCTGGCTAAGCTGTATGGAAAAGGCCATGAACTGCAGGAGAAATTTCTTCTTGCCTATCCAAAGTGAGGGAAGCTGCCCAATTTCCCAGAGAAGGGATACCCTGTGGGCATTTTCAACAGCTCCCCCTTCCCACTGTTTCTGGATCATGTTTTTCACATGCCCAGTTCTCCCCTTGCATTACAGTGGTGTTGAAGGCATCAAATGCAGGCAGAAGAGTGCCCAAAAGAGGGTAATAGTACTGTGAGGTGAATGAGCATTTCTAGTCAACCTCACCCAAGAGAACCTTGCTCTAATACTTAGCAATTTTCCAGTGCTTTGCAAGAGCCTGGACCCACGGGTCCTTGCCAGCCCTGAAGCATGGTGAGAACTCAGAATGAAGGGGAGCCACACCAAAGCAGAAGAGTTTGGATAACGTCCCCCATCCCAGCCTGGTTCCCAGCCTCAGTCTTCTTAACATATATTTGAGATAAGGTTTGAAAAGTTTGTTTTGAGCATCAGTCCCAAATGAGAAAATTGGGATAATATCCTAAGTATGAATTATTAGGAGTGGACCATCTCTGAAGAGGAATCATGATCCTCTTTCTTTGTCAGACAGACAACACCCTAAAGACCTTCCCTACCAAAACCCCAGGGACACATGGACTTCCAGCACTGGCTCGGTGCAGCTTCCTAAGGCATAATTTGGACTTGAGTACCTAAATCCCTTTATGGCACAGTCATTGACCTATGAGTCACTGGAACACTTTGGGAAGTGAGTCCCAGTTAGAAAACACATTTTCAATGTTAAAATTACCCCCAAACCAGCCCCAAAAATGAAGAAAAGTTTTATTTTCCTTTTTTTGCCTGCAGGAATCCTTTAGCATATGCATCAGGCAGTGCCTGCCAAGCGTGGTCAGCTGGAGTGTCAGCTGGGGATGAACAAACATGGGGGAGGAATCTGCTGGAGTCTGCAGGGCTCCTGTAGGCTCTTGGAGATCTGTTCACAAAAATAACATGTATATCCACAGCAGGACTGACCTACAGCTTTCTGAGCCCCCCGCCCAGAGGAGAACCTGCTCCTCCATGGTATGTACAGTCTACCTGTGGCATATATTAAAGTGCCATATACAGCACATCCTATCGTCCACCTTACAAGCAGTGAACAAGACCCTCACTGCAGCTTGGAAACACCTGGAGGAAAACAAGCCATGAGTCTGAACAGGGATGCTTGAAGGATTTAATCCTATTTACAGAGCTCTTGCTTGTCCCAAAGATGCTCTTAAGATTCCTGTATTACCCAAATGCCCCAGTGAGGTCTATCTGTGGCCATACTGGTTTTCAAACTGTGCTCTGTGAAACTCCAACTGGTGACCTGCTGCTGCCTGGCCAAATTGTATCACTGCTAGTGTATAATTATTTGAATTCAAAACCCCATGGCAGTGGAACACATCTGTGTTGCTAGTTATTGGTGGTCTGCACTTAGGAACAAGTTCTTCTGCAGTAAAAAAAAAAAAGTCTGAGGCTGAAGGTCAGAAAAAGGCTGAGAATGATGTTGTCTGAGCTGCGCTCAAGTTCCCAGCTCAGTGTCAAGCCAACCCCAATCTCTTATTGTCCATTGCCACTTGGCATCCTCATGAAACAAGCCAAAACCCCAGGAGTTTAGTATTTTATTCACAAGATGAAAAGCTGAGGCTTCATCTTGCCCTTGGCACAACAAACAGACTGACTGGAGCAAGTGTCTGCCCTGCTTTCTAGTTGTGAAATGCCCACTGACCCATGCTAGGCTTCAATAGAACATGGGTGCTGTTTCTGGCCACAGAATGGGATGCAAAATGCAAATTTCATGAGTTTCCAGTGGAGATTCACATTCGGCCGGTTAATATCTCTGAGCTTTCTTCACAAGAAAAGTGATTTTAGTTGTCACTGTGTGTTGCCCTGGGTGGCCAAGCCTGGCAAGGCGATTAGTGCTGACCTGGAGATGAAGGGCATGAAGAGACCACTGCAGTGCTTCTAGCATTAATGGATATCACCACGTACCACAGAATCACAGAATGTTAGGGATTAGAAGGGACCTCAAAAGATCTTCTAGTCCAATCCCCCCTGCTAAAGCAGGATCACCTAGAGCAGGTCACATAGGAACACATCCAGGTGGGCTTTAAACATCTCCAGAGAAGGAGACTCCACAACCTCCCTGGGCAGCCTGTGCCAGTGTCTGTCACCCTCACCGTGAAGAAGTTTCTTCTCATATTTATGTGGAACCTCCTATGTTCCAGCTTACACCCATTGCCCCTTGTCCTGTCATTGGATGCCACCGAAAAGAGCCTGGCTCAGACCTCCTGACACTCTCCCTTAACATATTTATAAACATTAATAAGGTCTGTGACTTGCCACTTGTAATCTGGCAGTTAAATGTGCTTCCTTCCCTTGCTGTGTCAGATGGGTAACCATCCCTGTTCACCTCTCTGCAGTCTTTGCTGAGAGAAAAACTAAATGATGACAGAGCCTGATGCAGGGCAGGAGAGATGAATGTTTATCTTTGGTGAATGTTTATCATTGTTGTATATGTCTCAACAAATGTCTATAGAATATGACAAGATGAGCCAAGATTGGCCCACAGTAAGTGGTACTGCATGGAGGAAGGTGCACAGCCAGAAAATGTCCAAGTATGGCATTAAAAGCTTGAATTGAACTCCCAAAGCTGATAATTACTGGAGCTTCCTTGGGTGCTTTACAAGCAAACAAAAGGCTTGCATTAATTAACAGTTCATGCTAGATAAATGGCAGATGGTAACTGGTGCAGGAGGTATGGTATGATGCACAAGGGACCGACTAAGAGGAACTGTAACTTGGATGAAGGTACTTTGGATGGTGGATACCTGGAGTGTGGGGTACACTGCTGTTTTTCCTGCAAATATAGTACTGTGCCTGTCACTAGGTGGATATATACACACATAAAGTCATACATAAATGTGCACAAATGTATATACACAGAGTGCTAAGTAAAAAATGGTCAAGACCAAGCTCTGTCCACAAGGCTGGACTGCCAGAACTGTTTTTCATCCACACTAAGGCTAATCCTCTAGAGCAGGTTTGTCTTGGAGAGCCATGGAGTAAGCTGCCAATTCAGTTACATGGACCACGGTGGTTCTTCCCTGGCCCTCTCACACAAGGTGTGCCTTCAAGATTCCTTTTGACTCCTTTTTCCCATTCTCCCTGGTTTGCTTAAATGTGGAAACAACACAAAACCCCCAGTTTTCAGTTCCACCAACCAGATAAGACTATTAATTATTCGTATTGATAAGTTTTTGCATGAAGAAGAGACAGATGAGTGAGTTTTTTCCATCTCCAAGGGAGGGGGAAAAAGCCAGTGCTTGAATAGGAAAACATCTATTACTGGCTGTGCAGTAACCGTGGAAAACGTGAATCCAGAAGCAGATTTATGAGGGGATGACTCAGACACTGGTCATCCCCAGAAGAGTGGTCAAAACAGTCAGGAATACAGCAACAGGAGAGCACCTGCATTGCAGAGCCAAGGTGACTCAGCGGGAGAGTTTCATCTCCAGCCTCTGAGATTTCTGTCCTGTCATGTAAGCCCCACACCCAGGAGCATCCCTAATCCATTCAGTCCTTCCTTCACCAGCAGCTTCAGATCTAGGAGTCTGGGGCTCACACTTTGGTACTTTCCTCCTCCTTCCCTGTGGTGAAATTTTAGGGGGAGGGAGGGTGCCCTTCAGTGCAGTGCTCATTCAGAATGGAAAACTCTTTGGATCACAAAGCCATTTAAAAATGTAGATGGGTTTCACCAAACACCATGTCTAGCATGGTTAGGATGAGTTACAATGATGTAGGGACAGCTGGCTCTGCCCTGGGAAAGGTGGGTGAACAGATTAGGTAAAAAATAGATAGAAAAAGAACATTATAATTTTCCAGAAGACTGAGTATCACATTTTATCAAATTGTTCTGCTTTTAAGTCATATTATTCAAAAGCTAGAAAAGTGACAGTGAACAGAGGCAGCCTGATTCCAGTTCAAAGACTATTCCCAAACTACTTTTAATCTATGTCAATATGCTCCCCAAACCATGAAATGCCCCATCCTCACACTCACCTGACACCCTGCACCCCAACCCCAACCAGGACGGGTTGGTCCCCACACCTGGCAGGCACTCCTGGCTGCCCAGGGATCTCCAAGCTGTTCTCCATCCCACAGATCTACACCACTCCCCTTTTCTCCTAAGCATTCCATCCCTTTCTTAGTCAGCAGAGGAACTCCATATGAAGTTCCTCCTCCTTCATATCTCACCTCTTTCAGTGTGACCTCCAGAGGCCATCTTATTCTCTCCCTGCTTGCCCTGCTGACAGAGGTGGCGGTGGGGGGAGTGATAGAAGGGCTTGGTGGGCACCTGGTGCCCAGCCAAGGTGAACCTACAACAATAACTTCCAAGGATTGCAGAAATGCTTCTCTTTTTTTCCCTGCAAACACAATATTCGGTTGAGTAAGAATTGTATATAAAGCCAAAGCATCAGAGCAGGCATTTTTCAGGCTGGCTGCACAGCTCCACTTGGAATAAAACATATTTACTTTGTATTAGGCAAGCAGCACGACTGTGAATACATCTCATTCCTTGTCTGTGCACTGGCTGGGTTTCAAGGCAGCTCTGTACAGGCATAAATGTGCTGATGTAATGATGAGTTTCATCACCAGCAACTGACTCAGGCACATGTACCACCAGCATTCTCCCCCACAACAAAAGGTCCTTGAAACATCAGGGGCCCTGAGGCAGGCAGCATGTCCACTACTCCAGTGATCCCACAAAGACCTTCACATGTATAATAGGCCTCTCATCCTCCTCCAAGCTGAAGGTCTTGCCCTTGTATGAGATGTCCAAGTCTCTATGAGGCCCTCAGCCATTGATCTCTGCCCCAGCCCCTGTGTGCTGCATGGACTCAGAGGACATCTTACTTCCAAGGTGCAATCAGCTGCTGCTCAACTATTTTTCTTTTATTTCACTAATTCTTCATTTCTTTGCTAGGCTCAAAGCAGTTCCTTCCAGTTCTCAAACCTATACTTCTCTGACAGCCACAGGAGGTTGGTCGTAGGTCTGGGGGCTCTGTATTGAGCCAGTGCCCCTATTTTTAAGGGCTCAGCTGTGGACCCATCCACCCATGGACCATTCCATCTGGTACC
Organism: Brachypteracias leptosomus; assembly: GCA_013401335.1. NCBI lineage: Eukaryota > Metazoa > Chordata > Aves > Coraciiformes > Brachypteraciidae > Brachypteracias > Brachypteracias leptosomus. Next base: position 186,870 of record VYZX01012165.1, read on the forward strand.
CATCACCAGTCTATGCAGCATGGTCATGTAAACAAGCCTAACTCAGCAGTGGTGCCTTGCAAAGTGTAAGGCACAGTTAGCAGAAAAACTGCAGGCTGGTGTCAGCAGCAGCAATATTGGTTTTACTGGTTGTATCACAAGGAGCTGCAACCACTGCAGGCACCAGGGCAGGGCAGGGTGATGGGGAAGGTGAGTGCTTGCAGCTCTGGGACTGCAAGCAAAGAGCTATGGTGGGGGGGTCCTCTCAGGAATTTTTATTCGAGTGCTAGAAAGCCTGAGCCTCTTGAAATAAGTGGAAATATTTTTGGGGAATTCAATAGCCTTTGGATACAGCCTCTAGGGTACAAGAACCTGCTTGTCCCTGCGAGAGCACACAAGGATGATCATGCCATGGTGAGAAATGCAATCTGATTTGGGACACTCTCTGTCATGTGTGGTGCAGGGTGGCTGATCTGGCCCTACAGGTAAATTAGCTTTTCACCTGAGGGTGTCACAGCTGAATTGGAGAGGGTGTAACCAATTATTCACGGTAGCAAATCTCAGCCCTTATCTTTCTTCTACATGACACTCAAGACAGCTTGATTGCAATAAAATACTGCAGTGCTTGTTTTCACTTCCCATATTTACTTATGTCTTTTATATACACATTCCTTGAGTGAATACAGTGAAATCTCATCCCATGAACCAAGATTGAAAGCACGAGCAGCTGGCACAGCCAGGCTGGAAGACTATCACGTGTTGATGTGACCATTTGCCCTGCTGACCTACTCATTTAATGGGCTCATTATGAGCAACCCAGCCAGGAACCATGTATCATCTGTGGGGATATTTTCCCCAGATATGCAGCCTATAGAGAAATAAAATCTATTTCTTTCTTTCCTACTGCTTTGGCATCTCATTCTGCTGTTGAGCAACACGTAGAGCTGTATGTCTCCAGCTGGCCATGGGAAGACGAGAACTGAATTTGCAAATATTACAGCACATTTCAACTTGACAATGTTAAAAAAAAAAGAGGAAATGTTTCATACAGGCTTAGTTCAATGTAAGATTGGCTCCTTCTGAGGAGGACAAGCCTGGCTGGATGGCACCACCATTCTCTGGGAGCACGGCAGGGCTGGGGTCTTATGAATACCATATGAACCCAGTTCTAAGATGGGTTCTCTGCACCAGGCACGACATGCAAACAAAAGAGAAGGCTCAGGCCACTCAAAAGACAATTTTCTCAGTGTTCAGTGGTGGACTGAGCAACTAAGGAAGAAAGTAAAATGCTGATGTCAGTCCAGCCCTTGGGTGAAATATTTTGTTTTGATCTCACCAAAGGAGAATTGAAAAATCTGGGCAAAATCAAAATCTTAGTATTACCGATTATGTCATTTCCAATTTAAAAAAAACCAAAACAACCCAAACAAATTCCAACAGCTTCACCAGTGTGGCTTATATCTGATGGAGGCAAATCCAGCAAGCAATGTGCAAGCTGACCACAAAGCACAGAGGTGCCAGTGCCAAGCCCAACAGCAGGAATCTGTGTTTTCTTCCAAAAGAGGGAGAACTGAGACAGAGCTTTTGGGACCTGCCTCTGTGCTGAGCATAAGCCAAGCAGCTGAATATAGAGGACTTGCCATCATCATGTTTATGACTGTAAACTCATTTTTATCTTGTGTGGTTGTCATGGGGGATATCTGTGCATCATAAATGGAGCCATCACGTCTCAGTAATACATTCTCTCTCATTCTCTAGTAGAAAATTCATGTCATTTTTAACCAAACCAAAGAATGTCTCTTCATTTAAGCAGGTTCAAATAAAAGCAGTGAAGGCCACTTAAGTGCTTATGATTTTCTATGAACGTAGTATCCCACGTTCAGGTCCAGCAGACGTGGTCCTGGATGTTACAGAATGAGCTGCCACACAGACAACATGGAAACGGGCATGAGGCCAACTGAGGCTGACTGGAAAGGAAAAGACTTGATTTTAGGGAAACTGGGAGGAATGGTTGAGAGTTGCCTTTGTTCTTGACTGCCAGGCCATCGGTTACTTCACAATAAGCCTTTCTCCCACCTTCTCTCTCTTTCTCTCCATCTCTTTTGAACTCCATCACTGGCCCAAGAAAGTTTCATTAAAACCACACTATTCCTAAAGCTTTGTTTAATCATCATCCCTAGAAAAATCCTAGTTTGGTGAAATACGTTAATTGACAAGTTCTTTCCCTTTGCTTATAATTTCTGCTCAGGTTGGTGGCTGAGCCATGGGTGGGACTTACCAGAGGAGACCTGACTGCAGCAGATGTTAACTCTTGCTGCTTCAGCCCCCTCTGAAGAAGGGCATTTCCCACCCTCTCCATGACCTCTACATTATTAAATATTACATGAAGAACCCATTCCAACAAAACTCTTAACCACACACTAGCTTTAAGTGCATGGTTAGTTATCTTGTGATTAAGAGAGATCTTGCACTGGTGGAATTCTCTTCAGGGTAGAATTTCCCCACAGTGATCCATGGGAACTCTGCTTTTCAGGTCATTGAAGGCACGTGACTATAGATGTGCTCCAAGTTGTTTTGCTTTAACTATTAGTTGCCAAACGCTGTAGTGGGACTATTTACAAGGCTTAACATTAAACATATGCTGAATGGAAGAATTTTCCTCCAAACAGGAGGAAAAGCTGATTGCTTGGTGATGGGGCTGAGGATCAGCCCTTAGATGTACTTGCAGCCTTCCAAGAAATGGTGGCCTTCAGTGAACAATGCTGTTAGAAGAGCAGCATAGGTGTCCAAGCACTCTTACTGTAGGTGCTTTTCTTTTACAAATTTCACATTATGCCAATAAGATCCCAAGCACCTGGGATCTGGCTGACCCTGCTGGGCTAAGTTGAGCTTCTAATTAAATTTATATAAACACCTCTGAAAATTTGTGCCTGTTCTGTCACAAACCACCAGTTCTTCCTATTCATTCTCTTCCAAGGTAGCTGTTGCAGTGGGATTTCTGCCTGTTCCAGTGCAAGCTGCAGACAGCATCAAACACATCTGAGGGTTCAGTCATTCCTTGGTGAAGTAGATGTTCCATAGGGGGGACCAGCACAGCCACAGACATATTTCAGCCTGTCTTTCATCACTGTATAATTCATTAACTCTTCAACAAGGAGGTTTTACACCTCCAATGTCTAATGAGATAATTTTCAGGGAGTTCTAGAAAGCCCAAAAGTAGAGAAATAGTCATCATCGGATTAACCTCTGATCGTCTGAATGAATTCTCCCACAATGGATGAACAAAGTAAGTTTAGTTTTCAGCCTGGTCTTCCACGCAGGGAAATATAAAAGACAAAATTAAAGACAGTAAACGCTACTTGGAAATTCACAGTGATAATGAGAGATGAATCCAGAGCATCCTTTTCCCTGGACAGACATCTCCATTATGTATCCTAAGGAAGACATTTACTTAGCAGGACGAGGCAGAGTGCGATGTCCTGATGTCACCCTCACACCCAGTTGCTAAATAACTGAACCTCCACCACACGTTGCACCTCCAAAATGAGAATTTCCTCTTCCACCCAGGAGATGGCACTAAGGCACCCCCACAAAAAACATCACTTCAGCCTTACCAGGCACCTATTTTCCCTGAAGTTGTGTGCTGGGAAGAAAACCTGCAAAATTTGCATTCACTGATTATGTATCTTGTGATGGGACTGAGTGTCCTAAGAGGAAACGCGTTTCTGACTTCTCTGTGGGTGCCATCATTTGGATTTGAAGTGGATTGTCTTTCTCCTCGCTCCAGTGAGCTTCCCACTAGGGAACTGCAGGATCAGAGCAGCCTCCGCCCAGGGATGTTCCTCTGTTTTGGACACAGGGCAGCACCAAATGCTTTGAAGAAATATTCCTAGGATCAACCATAGCAAAAACAAAGCAATGTGGTCCTGGCAAACATCTCTTAATCTCCACCAGCCACAGTCTGACTCATGCCCAATTTGTTCCTCTGTGCTGATTTTTTTTCCCCTTGGACTTTGTTGCTAGTGTAAAACCTGATGTTCTCCATACATGGAGACCAGAATGAATCCTGTTAAGCTCACGGCTGGTGTTAACTGGTGCCATGAGCCCAGGCTGTGCAGAAACAGGACTGAAAATGGATGGTGTTGAGGTAATGCCAGTATTAGCTAGAGCTTCTCACCTCTTTTTGACCCCAGCACTGTTCGATGTTAGACCTACATCACTCACATGAAGAGGCTCCATCCACCGACAGATGGGAACATCATTGGAGGCACCAGGGAAATAGGGAAACCAACTCTGTGGCTTCTCCCTTCTGTCATCTGGATATATTTGCATGCAGCTTGAATGTCCCCCAGTACAACAGAGCTGTGACTCCCCAGGGTGGTGTGAGAACCTTGCTGAAGTCACACTTTGCACTGTGCTGACCACTGCCTACCCTTTCATGGGCTTGAAGTGCCTTGGGACCATCGCCATTTCCTTAGCAGGGAGTTGTGGGAGGAAAAAACCATTAACAGCAATCACTGCCATGTCAGACAGACCAGTATTGGGAAGGAGTAATGAGGGCTGGAGAAAAAAAGATATGAAAGGAAATAAATGTAATTCCAGAAGGAGAAAAGGCAGGAGATGGGGATGCAACAGGCTGGATCATAGAATCATGGAATGTTTTAGGCTGGAAGGGAACTCTAGAGGTCATCTTGTCCAACCTCCCTACACAAGTAGGGACATCTCTACCTAGGTCAGGTTGCTCAGAGCCCCATCAAGCCCCATCAAGTGGGAGCTGAAAAGTGCAGGTTTCAAAAGCTCCGTATCTAAGCCTGGTCTCCAATGCTGGAAAGGGCCTAAATAAGCATGCTGCCAGAATATCAAGGAAGGAAATTTATCTTCAATATCAGCAGCTTCCTTCCTTCTCCCTGGCACACAGCTAAGGACCACGTTAGCGAATCCAGCATCCTTCTGTCTGACTGAATACCCTCATTAATGTGCCTGACAGGGTGTGTCACAGCCATATATTCTGATTCAGCCTTTTTTTCCACCATGGTTGCCTGTTTTGATTAGCATTTAACAACATACTGTTTCCTAATGAAGATGTCTTGAAATCACCTTGTATATGTCCTAAGCATTCATCTAGACACAGCCCCTGACAGTGTAAGAAACTCTTGCAGCAGAGTGATGTCAAAATCAGCTTGAGGAGCCTGACTCTAGCACGGGGAGGCACAATAATGGTGGCTTTTCATAGGAGAAAACTAACAGTGAGGCCATGGGATTACTTTTAAGTGGTGCAAAAGTGCAGGTCCCATTAAGAACATCTCTATTCTCATGGTCTCATTCCCCCACAAAAAAACCAAACTCTATGTCTCCTCCAGGGCCTCTGATGTTATTTTTCCCTATTTTTAAGTTAAAGGCAGTCTCGTTTGTACCCTCCAAATTCTGTAACCACTAGTCCACTATACTTAGCTACAGTGGAAATACCCTATGCCACGGAAATGCTGCATGGGCTGTGATCAATAATGTCCTATGCCAGAGTTGGACGGGAGGAAATGGCCTCAAATTGAGCCAGGGGAGGTTTAGATTGAACATTAGGAAAGATTTCTTCTCTGAAAGGGTTGTCGAGGTCTGGACAGTCTGTCCAGGGAAGTGGTTGAGTCACCATCCCAGGAGGTATTTAAAAGACATATAGGTGTGGCGCTGAGGAACATGGTTTAGTGGTGGACTTTGCAGTGCTGGGTTAAGGGTTGGACTCAATGACCTTAAAGCTCTTTTCCAACCAGAATGATTCTATGATTCCGTGAAACGTTGGACCCTTGTACCTCCTTGTATCATCTGCTTGGAGTGTGACCTTGCCAGACATCATTTTGCTAAATCCCCCAGTGCTTCTCTTCCTACAGGAACACACAGCCATGCATGTGACTTTCCCAAGGTCCTGCAGCAACTTCGTGCTAAGACCTGCCATGGGTAAGTGGTGATGGGTTGAAACACTCATGGAATGTAAGAAAGCAGGAGAGGTGATTCTCTTCGATGATAAACTCCTTGGGGCAGGGACCAGTGTGCTGCTGGGGCTGCATAGCCCCTGTCACCTTCAGGCTTAGGTATGTTTGATATTACTGTAAAATAAGTTACATATATTATATATAATAATATACATATATATAAGTTACAATAATTTTGGGTATTTTGGCTCTATCTGTTAAGAATCTCTTATCACCGAACCCCACAAGGATGTCTCATTCAAAGCAATACCTTAGGCGCTAGGGATAGAGTCCTTAAACCACCCACTCCAGGCAAATTTTGGCATCAATTCAGATGACCCCATGTCAGGTGACTAAAGCCCCAGGGCTCAGCAGAAAGGTTGTGCTGGGCACGGTCCTGCCCGGGGACATCAGCCCTTCCCAGCTCTGGGATCAGCAGCTCTGCATTGCCATCTTCGGGCTGGCAGCAGCCTTGCTCCTTCCAGAAATCCCAGGAATCTCCCGAGCAGACGCAGCAAACTCAATTCTGGCTTACCCAGCGTTGGTTGGAATTGGTGGCCAAACCCTAGGAAAAGGTGGTACCTGCAAAGGAGGGGAAGGAGCTCTGCAAGGCTGGGACTCAGCTGCCCTGAGTAACGTGGGTATTTCCCCCTCTGACAGCATACACAGCTTTAGAGAGTAAATCAGCACAAGACATGCTGTTTAACACACACTACTTCTTGCTATGGGACAAGCTTTATTGGCAACTTTTCTTTAAAGTGCATAAACTGAAACTGTCTGAGTGATTTTAGCTCTTTAGCCTGTATTTTTCCCCCCAAAAAGCCTTTTTCTGACAATGATAAAAACTCAGGTTCTTGGGAGCTTTTAATGATAACACATGTTTAAGAAGGTCTTTGCTAAACATTTCTCACTTGATAGACATGGTAGTGGGTTTGGAAGAAAGGAGGAGTCCAGGATTTCAGGGTTTCTGTTGGACAATATCACACAGACAGCTCGGAGGGCCAAGGAGTTGTAGTCACAGGACAGCATAGGTAACACATCCTAAAATAAATCAGAAAATCATGAAATAATGTAAGTGTCCTGGCCTAGCTCAGATGAGGTTGTTCAGACCTTGTCTCATCACCTCATGAACATTCCCCTGAGATTCCCCCATCTCTCTGGTCTCTAGGCAGTGTTTCGCCACCCTCATGGTGAAAAATATTCTCCTAATAAGATGTAGTTGGAAATTTTCTTTTAGAAGCCCATGAAAGCATAGAATGTTTTGGGTTGGAAGGGGCCTTTGAAGGTCATTTAGTCCAAACCTCCTGCAATGAGCAGGGACAAATGCTGCTACTCAGAAGAATATTCCAGCAGTAAAGCTCTTACCATCTTATCTCAGGTATCGTGATAGTTTGTACCAGGTCTAATGACTGTTTATATTTTCTCCCACTGCCTCAATCCCTGAAATCCCACCATTACCCCCGGTTCTCAACACAAAATGGGTAATCCTGGTACTTACCATGGCCACTTGTAGCACCACTCACTGGGCTGTGTCCATCTCAATCCCCTCCCCAGAGTACAGCCCAGAGCACAGTCCCACAGCAGGCTGCTGAGATGACCTGTTCAGCCTCCGCAAGAAAATGCTGTAGTTGTCCTTGTACTCAGACACCCAATGGTTCCTGCAGAGAACATGAAGAAGGAGATAAGAAGAGGACCTCCATCCTCTGTCCTGCACCAGGAACCTCACCTTCCACCTCAATTGGCCACCCAGCTAGGAAACTGTGTAGAGCAAACCAAAGCACATGCTGAGTGGAACACCTCCCTTATGAGGAAAGGCTGAGGGAGCTGGGTCGCTTTAGCTTGGAAAAAAGGAGACTGAGGGGTGACCTTATTAATGTTTATAAACATGTTAAGGGAGAGTGTCAGGAGGATGGAGCCAGGCTCTTCTCAGTGACATCCAATGACAGGACAAGGGGCAATGGGTGTAAGCTGGAACATAGGAGGTTCCACCTAAATATGAGAAAAAACTTCTTCCCAGTGAGGGTGACAGACACTGGCACAGGCTGCCCAGGGAGGTTGTGGAGTCTCCTTCTCTAGAGATGTTTAAAGTCTGCCTGGACGTGTTCCTGTACAACTTGGTCTGAGTGATCCTGCTCTGGCGGGGGGATTGGACTAGATGATCTTTTGAGGTCCCTTCCAATCCCCAACATTCTGTGATTCTGATGGCACAGGGGAGAGGGGGAACAGCCTATCTCCATCAAGATCAGGGCAGATGCTGCGATGCACATGACTGTCATTGGGACCAATCTCCCACCTAGATCAACCATCACACAGGCTCAGTCTCTAGCGCACACATAGCTCCAACATCATAGATCTAAATCAAGACTTCAGCGCAGAGCAGAAATCCATGTGTGTGTTAGGGGAGGAGTGGGGGGATGAGGCAGCAGCGAGGAATTGCCTTTCTGGTGAGAAATGGGAGCTCAGGAGCAGTTTATGCCTGTTTGTTCATAGCGTGTGGATGAGTCATGTTGCAAAGAGCTCCTGCCCTGTCTGATTTGAGAAAGCCCTTTCCCAGAGGAAGCTGGGCCATGGAAATGTTGAGATGTGCCTCCCACCCCCCCAGCCCCACAGGGATCTTGGTATCTTCTTTCCATGGAGTTGGGGCTGACCCAGGAGAAGTTCCCCCACTTCCATCAACCCCACTGCAAAACTGTTCAAGAAAAGGCTGAGCAGGCTTTGAGAAAGGATTTGGCCCCGAGGGAATTCATTTGAGATCATTGCATAAAGTGGACACAGAGAAATACGCTTGAGAAACACCTTCCAATCCCAACCAGCTCCAAAACCTCTCTGTCCTCCTCTCACCCTGTCCCCATGTCCCTCAGCCACCCTCTCCCCCCAGCCCACTTCTCCCTTACTGGTTGAAGTGCTCATATTCAGGGAAAATGTGAGAAAGGTTCTCGTTTTCTCTACGGTATCCACCATGGGCTCCTGGCCAGCGCTGGAAATCTCTGCTGTAGGTAGTTCTCCAGTCAAGGTCAAAGCACTCTAGAAAAAGAGAGTCCAAATAATTGAAAGACTTTTTTGGGTCTCTATGTCCTATATTCCACAGTCTGAGTGTTCCCCCCTCTCTGGAGCTCCATCGGCTCTTTGTGCTTTCAGCCTTCCTGTTGAAGGGTTAGCCAAGGGAAAATGCAAGAAGCACTCCCCTGGTGTAGATAAGGTCTTTTAGACAAGATCATCCAGCCCTGGTTTTCTATAGCCTTTTATGTATGATGGAAGTCACACAAAGCAGATCTGGAAAGATCTTGTGCTTTCCCTTCTGGACATTGACTTGCCAGCTGGTATATATTTACCCCTGTTGCCTAGATTTTCTCTTTCATCATTCCAGAGCAATGCATCTCTGCTTTACCTCATCAAGGACTAAACCAGGGAAGAGATCCAGGTTCCACTTAACCCCCAAGTGAGGACCATCACATCTGCTGTATAAGTGTGGTCAGTAGGTTGAGGGAGGTGATTCTGCCCCTCTACTCAGCTCTTGTGAGACCCCACCTGGAGTACGGTGTCCAGCTTTAGAGTCCCCAGCACAAGAAGGACACGGACCTGTTGGAGAGGGTCCAGAGGAGGGCTACAAAGATGATCAGAGGGCTGGAACACCTCTCCTTTGAATACAGGCTGAGAGAATTGGTCTTGTTCAGCCTGGAGAAGAGAAGGTTCTGGGGAGACCTTATTGTGGCCTTCCAGTATCTGAAGAGGGCCTACAAGAAGCCTGTGGAGGGAATTTTCACAAAGGTTTGTAGTGACAGGACAAGGGGCAATGGCTTTAAACTGGAATAGGGGAGATTTAGATTGGAAATTAGAAGGAAATTCTTTACTCTGAGGGTGGTGAGACACTGGCACAGGTTGCCCAGGAAGGTTGTGGTTGCTCCATCACTGGAGGTGTTCAAGGTCAGGTTGGATGGAGCCATGAGCAACCCAGTCTAGTGGAAGGTGTCCCTGCCATGGCAGGGGGGTTGGAACTAGATGATATTTGAGGTCCCTTTCGACCCAAACCATTCTATGATTCTATGATCTTCCTCCCAAGTCCCCACAGGAGCTGGTTTGAAGGTGTGCAGTTTCCCATCATGCTCTCCAGAGATCCCCCATCTGTATGTTAATACCCTACGTGTGTGTCCTTCTAACTGAGCAGATCTGCCCGTGGAGAAAAGTGCTGCCACTTCTCACAACAAAGCAGGGAGGACACTCATGCCCACTGTAGATATTTCAGATTTTCTGTGCATTTTAAAAACAATCACATTCCTGTAACAAGTCATTAGTAATGTATTTTTGTTGCTTTCAGTGAGGGTGAGGTTGCAGGGATTTCACATGTGCATGACCATGTCAGGCTGTTCATGCAGCCAAGTGGTTGCAGCAGCAGTTCCCATGTTGTGACATTATCTCCAGGGAGGCCACATCAAGCAGGGCTGCTCTGCATGGGGTGGCCTATATAGAAGCTGGGATTTTAAAAAATGTTATTTACAATGTTCCAACCTCTTCTGGAAGATAGTTCTTTTCTCTGCCCTGCTTCTCTCCACTGATGGGCAGATGGTTGTGAGAGCTCTGTGGACCTTTCCTGTGTCATTCACCTTCCCTTCACCTTCCTCAGTCTCTTCATAGAATCATAGAATGATTTGGGTTGGAAGAGACCTCAAAGATCATCTAGTTCCAACCCCCCTGCAGTGGCAGGGACACCTCCCACTAGACCAGGTTGCTCAAAGCCCCATCCAACCTGGCCTTGAACACCTCCAGGGATGGAGCATCCACAACCTCCCTGGGCAACCTGTTCCAGTGTCTCACCACCCTCTTCCTGCATTAAATCAAACAAACCCAAAGCTTGGCTGAAGGCCACAAGTCACCTGCATGTGGCAGCTGCCACAACCTCCATGCACTGACCTTCCACCAAAGCTGATGAGCCCAGGTTCATGCTCCTGTTTTGCTGAGCATCATGCTGTGTTGCCCGGTGTGTCTCCAGGATGAAGTGCTGGTAGGTGGCCCAGCTCGGGGCCAGCTCCTGCCTGTGCCGCAACATCTCTGAGAGATGGGAGAAGAAGAGGATGCATTAGTAGGGAAGAATCATCAATTACTCTAACAAATCCTGCCCTTGAGTGGGAGCAAGCAAACAATAGCAAGTTGGAGCCTCAGATGGCATAAATCAGGGGCGACTCATTCACTTCAGCAGAGCTTTGCTGAGGTGCACCAATTTTTGCATTGATTTGGTTCGTGAAGCCAGTAGGGGAAAGATTTATGGTGATACAAGGCAAGTGGAAGGAGCCATGCTGTCCCCATGTTGCCCTGGAGTGCTAAAAGGAGCTGAGACCCTCTGCAGAAGGTTTGTGTATGAAAGAGAAAGACTTTGTGGGAAACACTTCACTGCTGGGCTACACAGGGGCAGAGTAAGAAGGGAAAAGCCCACAGTAGTTTTGTCATTAGCACAAGATGGCCTCTGATGGGCTTGGCAAGATGTTTGAAGCCCTCAGATGTTATGTGGAGTCTAAATGGACTGACCAAATGGACATCTGGCCAAACAGAAACATGTATATCTGAGCTGCTTGTCCAGACTCTCCTATTGAATGGAGAGAGAGGAAACCTGTCAGGGCTTGCTTCAACTCATCCTCAAGGTGGCATTTAAGCTACAGGAGATGGCTGCGTTTTTTCTCCTCACTGATCATGAAAGGATCCAGACACAGATGTCCCACATTGAGGGAGGTGAGTTCAGGGAAGAGAGGACATCACTGCTCATGTCCTCCTGTTTGACCATGGAGCATTGCTGAGCAATGCTGACCTCTCCCCTCCCACACAGGAGCTCAGAAGAAGATCTCTGCTGCTTTGGGAAGGTTGAACATGGCTGGGTGATTTTTGATGACCACTAGTTTTGTTTTCCTGACTTCCATCAGCATTTTAATCCATGCAAGCAAGCTGTTAAACAGTGTGGCCGGGAGTGGCTACCAGCCCCTTTGTTGCATTCACTGCCAGACAGGTATCCCTTGCAGAAGGGCACTAAGAGCTGCTGTTGAACCAACCAAGTCCCTCATGCTCAACCACAGAGTCTTTTTGCCTCCCTATGCTTCTGTTCACAACCTACAACATGGGGTTAACTGCATCTCCCTCTACCCCAAAGGATCAGTGAAAATAAAACCCTTAGAGACTTTACAGCACTGATGGCTTGCTAGCAAGAGCTCTTCAGGCACCAAACATGGCTCTGCAGATGTTTCCAAGCCTCCAGCTCACTACATCTGCACTTTGAGCTGGCCTGGGAGCTGC